>CM060283.1:302500-370000 GCA_030684275.1 Acipenser oxyrinchus oxyrinchus
AGAAAAACAGGTCTGACCCGAAGCTGCAGCCAAACCAGCCGATTCGGCTGCTGTACGCTGCTGTGTGTGCGCTTGGGGGCTTTATAAGAAGTGGAGTTTTATTTTTTTTTTCTTTCTTTTATATGCTGTATTTGAAATAACAGCTGTTAGTAACACTTGTGGAAACTTTTTTGAATGTGGGCCACCGAGCTGCTGTAGCAATGCCCTGACTCAGCCCGGGCGCTGAGCTGCTGTAGCAATGCCCTGACTCAGCCCGGGCGCTGAGCTGCTGTAGCAATGCCCTGACTCAGCCCGGGCACTGAGCTGCTGTAGCAATGCCCTGACTCAGCCCGGGCGCTGAGCTGCTGTAGCAATGCCCTGACTCAGCCCGGGCGCTGAGCTGCTGTAGCAATGCCCTGACTCAGCCCGGGCGCTGAGCTGCTGTAGCAATGCCCTGACTCAGCCCGGGCGCTGAGCTGCTGTAGCAATGCCCTGACTCAGCCCGGGCGCTGAGCTGCTGTAGCAATGCCCTGACTCAGCCTGGGCGCTGGACGCTGGGTTTTGACCGCAGACACCCGCGTGGGATGGGCGTTTGTACCACTTTAGATATTCAACAAACTTTATTATTCCAAAAGGCAATAGGAAATAAATACAGCTTTATCAAATGAGCACAAAACAGGGCAAGCACCAAGGGGGGCAATATAGCTGTAGTGCCCCCCCCCCCACGCCTCTCAGTTTAGATCCCAGATTAAGTTTTTAAAAAAAAAACTATGATAAATCGTTAATAAAAGTTAAACACAAAAATCTAACAATATAATATTTCAGGAACATTTTTAAGGCTGTATACAATTTAGTACCAGTAAACACCCAAAAATTAGCAACACCCCCCCCCTTTCTCGCAGTTTGTCAAGTATTTCTAATCTTTGAGTGCGGAGTCTTTTCCATAATGTGTCCTCCGTCCTCCTCCTCCCCCCCCCCCATGAGCACACCAGCTCCCTCTGCAGTATTAATAGATATGATGTCAGCTGCAGTTGCACAGCGCTACACTGTGCGTGTCTCCAGAGCCCGGCTCAGAGGATATAGTGATGTCAGGCTTGAGGCGTTCAGAGAAAAAAAAGTTACATGTGTTGCATTGTAACGGCAAGGGCCGGAGCCCGTGTTGACAGCGTGTCATGTTGTTTTGTCCTATCCCTCGTTTTGAGCGCTCGTGGTTTACAGGGGAACGTGCTAATGAGACCCTGAGGGAAGCAGATTAGCTCGTCAGCTAGTTAACTCGTCACCAATGGCCTGGATTGTGAATTGGGGACAGCGCAGTCCGGTGCGTGTGTGTGTCTCTGCCTCGCTGCAGCGAGAGAGTGTGATCTTATAGTGTCATTATTATTATTATGATTATTATTATTATTATTATTATTATTATTATTATTATTATTATTAATTTGTCATTTTGCAGATGCTTTTATCCAAAGAGACTTACAGAGACTAGGGGGGTGAACTCTGCATCATCAACAACTGCTGCTGCTGCTGCAGAGTCACTTCCAATAGGACCTCGTTTGTTTTACGTCTCATCCGAAGGATGGAGCACAAGGAGGTTCAGTGACTCGCTCAGGGTCACACACACACACACACACACACACACACACACACACACACACACACACACACACACACACACACACACACAGGTAGTCAGTGGCTGAGATTTGAACCGGGACCCTCCTGCTAACAATAGGAGGCTGTGTGGTCCAGTGGTTGAAGAAAAGGGCTTGTAACCAGGAGGTCCCCGGTTCAAATCCCACCTCAGCCACTGACTCACTGTGTGACCCTGAGCAAGTCACTTAATCTCCTTCTGCTCCGTCTTTCGGGTGATATGTAATTGTAAGTGACTCTGCAGCTGATGCATAGCTCACACACCCTAGTCTCTGTAAGTCGCCTTGGATAAAGGCGTCTGATAAATAAACAAATAATAATAATAATAATAATAACAATCACCTCCTCTTTCCGATTCCTGTTTCATTGTGAAGTTCAGGGAGTGCAGAAATAGCACAGAGAAGGCTTTGGGGAGGGAAAAAAAAAAATGAGCACGAGGTATCTAGATCAACTGCTGCTGTTTTGCGGGCTGCAGAGTGACAGCGTCCTGCTGTATGAGCCCTGCAATGAGACATGATGACTGAGGCGATGTTTCTGCTGGATTCTTCCACAGCTTGCCTTTCGCTTTGCCCTTAGAGCACGGTGAAGCGATTGGAGCTGCGCATTTTAAAAAATACTGCATGGCTCCATACATCTGTATTTTTTCGTACCAGTGAATCTTAAACTGGCCAAAAGCTTTGCATCACCCTATAGAATGAAGTAAAGTCAAATGAAACCTGCTGAATACATTAACATATTGAATTACACACTGCTTTGTATAGTTTTCCAGATACTTAATGAAAAACTGACATTGGAAAATGTGACATTTCGAAATCTAAACATGAAATGCTACTGGACTGCTATTATGGCTTCCTTCTGGGAGACTTTTGCGACATGGGCAGCAGCGTGGAGCAGTGGTTAGGGCTCTGGACTCTTGACCAGAGGGTCATGGGTTCAATCCCAGGCGGGGGGGACACTGCTGCTGTACCCTTGAGCAAGGTACTTTACCTAGATTGCTCCAGTAAAAACCCAGCTGTATAAATGGGCAATTGTATGTAAAAATAATGTGATATCTTGCAACAATTGTAAGTCACCCTGGATAAGGGTGACTGCTAATAAATAAATAAATAATAATAATATTCTTTTGCAGTTTCTTTAATTACACGATGTTAAATAAAAAGACCTAAGTGATGTCTCAATCTTAAAATTCTAGGTGATGCAGGACTTCTGTCCCGAGCTGTAGGTGTCCTGGTGGCCTCCTGGATCCAGATTTCAGCCCCTGTGGCTGAACAAGTGGCTTTGTGTTCCCTCGGCTTAAATCTGTAAAATGATCCCAGGTCATCCACGGGTTAAATTCACGAGGTCTGCAATTATTCATGCCTGAAGAAAGTCTATTTTTAATTTTTTGTTTTTAAGTTTAGAGACAGAGTAAGGAGTGGAATTGCATCCCGGTGCAGAATAATCGAGAAACAAGATTCAGCTCCCTGGTAGCTAAACACAGCCCTGAATGAAATCTGTGGAAACTGTGACACGTTTCATTAGGAAAATATAAAGCTGTTTATTTAATATATGATTTTAAAAAAATCTATCTTTCTCTCTATATATATATGTTAATCAGTGCTGTGGAACAAATGCTGCTCAGAAACAAAGGCAACGCGAGCTTCTCTTCAAACTGGGAACTTTGGAACCTCTTGGAATGAACATTCTGTGCTGACATAATCATGACATCATCCACAGAATCCTCGCTCAGTTCCAAGTTCTCTGCGTTGTGTTCACTTTGCTTTCCGCTCAGCTCAAGAAGGGCTTTTCTCCGCAACGTCCTGAAATGAAGGAGGATCGTTTCAACCGTTTGTTTACATCCCAAAAAAAACAAGAAACGTCGCCTTCAATTTTTTTTTTTTTTAGTAAAACAAAAAAAAAAGAAATAAAATTCTTTAGTAAATGTAAAAAGCCATCCCAGAATGTTGGTTTCGTTTGGGATTCCCCCCTCGTTCTATGAAGTTTGGTACCAAACAGGCAAGCAGGCCTGTTTCTTTTTTTTTTTTTTTTTGCAATGCAAGGATGTGAAACCCTGGGTAATCTAAGCAGTGGAAAAACACGAAACAGATAAACCATCCCACGAAACACAGATAAACCATCTCATGAAACACAGATAAACCATCCCACGAAACACAGATAAACCATCCCACGAAACACAGATAAACCATCCCACGAAACACAGATAAACCATCTCATGAAACACAGATAAACCATCCCACGAAACACAGATAAACCATCCCACGAAACACAGATAAACCATCCCATGAAACAGGGATAAACCATCTCATGAAACACAGATAAACCATCCCACGAAACACAGATAAACCATCTCATGAAACACAGATAAACCATCCCACGAAACACAGATAAACCATCTCATGAAACACAGATAAACCATCTCATGAAACACAGATAAACCATCCCACGAAACACAGATAAACCATCCCACGAAACAGATAAACCATCCCACGAAACACAGATAAACCATCTCACGAAACACAGATAAACCATCCCACGAAACACAGATAAACCATCCCACGAAACACAGATAAACCATCTCATGAAACACAGATAGACCATCCCACGAAACACAGATAAACCATCCCACGAAACACAGATAAACCATCTCATGAAACACAGATAAACCATCCCACGAAACACAGATAAACCATCCCACGAAACAGATAAACCATCCCACGAAACAGATAAACCATCTCACGAAACACAGATAAACCATCCCACGAAACACAGATAAACCATCCCACGAAACACAGATAAACCATCTCATGAAACACAGATAGACCATCCCACGAAACACAGATAAACCATCCCACGAAACAGGGATAAACCATCTCATGAAACACAGATAAACCATCCCACGAAACACAGATAAACCATCTCATGAAACACAGATAAACCATCCCACGAAACACAGATAAACCATCCCACGAAACAGATAAACCATCCCACGAAACACAGATAAACCATCTCATGAAACACAGATAAACCATCCCATGAAACACAGATAGACCATCCCACGAAACACAGAGGTCTGGTAAAGCATAGGGAAGCATTGTAAAGCACAGAGAGGTCTGGTAAAGCATAGGGAAGCATTGTAAAGCACAGAGAAGTCTGGTAAAGCATAGGGAAGCATTGTAAAGCACAGAGAGGTATGGTAAAGCACAGGGAAGCATTGTAAAGCACAGAGAGGTCTGGTAAAGCATAGGGAAGCATTGTAAAGCACAGAGAGGTATGGTAAAGCACAGGGAAGCATTGTAAAGAACAGAGAGGTATGGTAAAGCATAGGGAAGCATTGTAAAGCACGGAGAGGGAAGGGAAGGGGGGTCTCACAGTGAGGGTGTGGCAGTTTGGCCCCTCTGTAATCTGGAGACGGTTTGAATTGCTGAGCTCTCTTGGTTTCTCCAGATGCACCACAGAGAGCTGCTCTGAAGCCAACGCAACTGTTTTTTAATTGCTACTCTGGAGAAGGAAAGACAGTCTAAGTTTAGTTTTTATGTTTTTTTTTTTTTTTTTTAGTTTATAAAAAGCTCCCAGGGTTTGCTAATACAGCCAAATGCAGAAAGGCGGTATTGCTGCTGAACTGAAGTGATTCCAGAGCTGGTGCTCCGCTGGCACAGAGTTTATTAAACAGGGCCGAGCTGCTGCATTGAGGAGGCACGCTTTTCAAATGCTTTCTTTCAACCTGCCACCAGAATCCTAGGATTGAGACATCATTTAAACGATATAAACATAGTTTAGAACTTTTATTATCATGTGATCAAAGAAACTACACAATGATATCACAAAGAAGAGTGTAACACTGCTGCAGGGCAGCAGCGTGGAGTAGCGGTTAGGGGCTCTGGACTCTTGACCGGAGGGTCGTGGGTTCAATCCCAGGTGGGGGACACTGCTGCTGTACCCTTGAGCAAGGTACTTTACCTAGATTGCTCCTGTAAAAACCCAACTGTATAAATGGGGAATTGTATGTACAAATAATGTGATATCTTGTAACAATTGTAAGTCACCCTGGATAAGGGTGTCTACTAAGAAATAAATAATAATAATAATAATAGTAGTACAGTAGTATTTCATGTTAGATTTTCGAAATGTTTGTCAGTTTTTCTTATTTAAGTATCTGGAAAACTCCAAAGCGCTGGTGTGCGATTCAATATGTTAACATCACATTATTCAGGAGCTTTCATTCCACTCTATGAAGCAGATCGTGTTCATTGCAGAGGGGGATGCAAAGTGTTTGTCCAGAGCTGCACACGGGGGTCCCAACAGGATCCTCCTGATCCTTTCAGCAGGACGGGAGTGTGTGTGTGTCTCAATGTGTGTGTCTCTGTGTGTGTGTGTGTGTGTGTGTGTCTTAATGTGTGTGTCTCAATGTGTGTGTGTGTGTCTCATTGTGTGTGTCTCATTGTGTGTCTCAGTCTGTGTGTCTCAGTCTGTGTGTGCGTGTGTGTCTCAGTCTGTGTGTGTGTGTGTCTCAATGTGTGTGTCTCTGTATGTGTGTGTGTCTCAATGTGTGTGTCTCTGTGTGTGTGTGTGTGTCTCAATGTGTGTGTCTCTGTGTGTGTGTGTGTGTGTGTGTGTGTGTCTCAATGTGTGTGTCTCATTGTGTGTGTCTCATTGTGTGTCTCAGTCTGTGTGTGTGTGTGTTTCAATGTGTGTGTCTCATTGTGTGTGTGTGTGTGTGTCTCAGTGTGTGTGTCTCATTGTGTGTGTGTGTGTGTCTCAGTGTGTGTGTCTCATTGTGTGTGTGTGTGTCTCAGTGTGTGTGTCTCATTGTGTGTGTGTGTGTGTCTCAGTGTGTGTGTGTGTGTGTGTGTCTCAGTGTGTGTTTGTCTCAGTGTGTGTGTCTCATTGTGTGTGTGTGTGTCTCAGTGTGTGTGTCTCATTGTGTGTGTGTGTGTGTGTGTCTCAGTGTGTGTCTCATTGTGTGTGTGTGTGTGTTTCAGTGTGTGTTTGTCTCAGTGTGTGTGTCTCATTGTGTGTGTCTCAGTGTGTGTGTGTGTGTGTGTTTCAGTGTGTGTGTCTCTCAGTGCTTGTCTCAGTGTGTGTGTGTCTCTGTGTGTGTTTGTGAGTATTATTATTATTATTATTATTATTATTATTATTATTATTATTATTATTATTATTTTATTTATTTATTTATTTTCTTCAAAGGCGATTTACAGTTGTCTACAGAAAATACAGATCAAGAATTACAGCACAATTAAGAGCAAGGTACAAAACACAAAACACAAGGGCTTCACTCCTAATAAGAGCAAAGCAGCCCCTGGAGTTTCAGGAGCATGGTTTGCCTGCTTTGTGCTGGGAGGGGAGCGATAGGGTTTCACAGCTCAGCAATCCTGCAGCCTTTCCTTCTCAGCAAAGCAAAGCTAACAGGCCCTCCGCTCCAGCACAGCTTGCTGGCAGTAACTTTAAATGGGATTGTATTGTGTATAAAGCTCTAAAGGCAAATCTTAAAACCATATCAGCTATCGCCAAGCAGCGCGGTTTAAAATAACAGCCCCACAATCAGCAGTGTGCTTTCCTTCTTTCTTTCTTTCTTTCTTTCTTTCTTTCTTTCTTTCTTTCTTTCTTTCTAGAGCAGAAACATTTTTTAAAGGGCTCTGGGTTCATGTAATAGGAATCAGCAGCACAATATGATACAGCGAGTTTTTAAAAGGAGGATCTGAACGCTGCTGCTGAATCATTTTAAGATTTTATTACCATCGGTTTTCAAAGCCAAGTTTAAGTACCAGCCAGCGTCTGTGTGTGTGTGCGTCTCTGTGTGTGTGTGTGTCTGTGTGTGTGTGCGTCTCTGTGTGTGTGTGCGTCTGTGTGTGTGTGTGTGTGTGCGTCTCTGTGTGTGTGTGTGTGTGTGTGTGTGTGTGTGTGTGTGTGTGTATGTCAGTGTGTGTGTGTGTGTGTGTATGTCAGTGTGTGTGTGTGTGTGTGTGTGTGTGTGTGTGTGTGTGTGTGTGTGTGTGTGTGTGTGTGTGTGTATGTCAGTGTGTGTGTGTGTGTGTGTCCCTGTGTGTGTGTGTGTGTGTGTGTGTGTGTGTGTGTGTGTGTGTGTGTGTGTGTGTGTGTGTGTGTGTGTGTCAGTGTGTGTGTGTGCGTCTGTGCGTCTGTGTGTGTGTGTGTGTGTGTGTGTGTGTGTGTTTGTTTTTAAGTAAGATTTGTTTACCCACGATAGCCAAGGTACCACAGGGATGGGAATCAGACTCCTATTGCACAGCAGTGTCATCCAGTCCAGGTTTTACTAGCAGCTTGATCAGCCCCAGTGTGTCTAGCTAACAAGCTCAGGTGTGTCTGATTATTAAACTCACAGTGAAACCAGGACTCATTTCATTTATTATTATTTTTTCTTAATTGTATCCATAAATCTTAAAGACAGAATTGTGCTGAATTTACAAACCCTGAAGGCAACCTAATAAAATAAATTATAATGTTGTGAGAATCTACACTTCTAATATCTGACTGTGTAGATCTGCGCCAGAGTATCACCATAGCAGCTGCTCAAAACAACTCTTAAACCACAGCACTAATATTGTGCCGTTTATTTTAGGTTTAATGATTTCTAATTGGTTTAAGCGTTCATTGCCTGCCTCTAATCAAGTTGAGAGCGGGTTTCTCTTTGTAGGACAGACCCCCTGACACAGCAAAGCATTTGAATGAAACACACACTCAACTTGATTAGCAGCAGCTGCCCAGCGCTCCTTGAGCATTGAATTTATTAAGTTTCTCTCAGTATTTCTAAGAGTTCCAAAGAATTCAGTGTTGAAAGATATTCATGCATTTTGTTATTAAGTAAGCAAGACTAGAAGACCCGTTTTTTTATGACTATCAAACAGCATTTTAAATATAACATTTTTTTTTTTATATATATATAGTTTTCGCGTGTTCTGCTCACGCACGATCGCGCCTGCAGTCCTGACACGTTGCTGTTTCTCTACACTGGAGCAGAGTGCCGCTCACTCGCGGGTCTACCAGCTCATCTGATCAGAAGAGGAGACTCTACGGATTTCATTACATTTTTCCCAGCCCCTCGAAACCACATCAAAGAGTTCTGAGCCCCGGAGAAGCAATCTGAAGCAGCAGAATGTTCTCATTAAAATTAGAAACAGACCCCCCCTCAACCCCTCCCTAGCGCAGCAGCATTAAGTGTGATGCTGGAGGTCTGATAGTGTCTGAAACAGGGATGGGAATCAGACTCCTATTGCACAGCACTGTCACCCAGTCCAGGTTTTACTAGCAGCTTGATCAGCCCCCAGTGTGTCTAGCTAACAAGCTCAGGTGTGTCTGATTATTAAACTCACAGTAAAACCAGGACTGGATCACACTGCTGTGCAACGGGAGTCTGATTTCCACCCCTATCATTATTATTATTATTATTGCAGGGATGGAAATATGTATAACAGCCTATTATTATTATTATTATTATTATTATTATTATTATTATTATTATTATTATTATTATTATTATTATTATTATTTATTTCTTAGCAGACGCCCTTATCCAGGGCGACTTACAGTCGTCAACAAAAATTAATTTCAAGAATCACAGTACAAGTAATAATACAATTAAGAGCAAGAGAAATACAATGACTTCAGTTCTAGCAAGTACAAGTATATTGTTATTGTTCTCTTTCTCATTATGGTGCTGGTTCTTTCTCTGTCTCTGCTGGAGCTGCAGAGACAGACTGGTAAAGCATAGGGAAGCATTGTAAAGCACAGAGAGGTCTGGTAAAGCATAGGGAAGCATTGTAAAGCACAGAGAGGTCTGGTAAAGCATAGGGAAGCATTGTAAAGCACAGAGAGGTCTGGTAAAGCATAGGGAAGCATTGTAAAGCACAGAGAGGTCTGGTAAAGCATAGGGAAGCATTGTAAAGCACAGAGAGGTCTGGTGAAGCATAGGGAAGCATTGTAAACCACAGAGAGGTCTGGAGCCCTCTGTCTCTGTGTCTCTCCTTCTCTCGCCCTCTCTCTCTCTCTCTTCTTCTCTCGCCCTCTCGATCTCTCTTCTTCTCTCTCGGGATCCTGCTCTAATTCAGCCTGTCAGAGCTAACACAGAGCGAGAGAGAGAGAGAGAGAGAGAGCGAGAGAGAGAGAGAGAGAGAGAGAGAGAGAGAGAGAGAGAGAGAGAGAGAGAGAGAGAGAGAGAGAGAGAGAGAGAGAGAGAGAGACACAGTTAAGCCTTTAATCCTGTCAGACCTGCCTCTCTGTTGCGTGCGTGATGGAAAGCCAGGAGCAGAGTGGAGTTTGATGTGACCCTGTGACGGGAGCTGCCCTGGGTTAGGGTTAGGGTTAGGGGGTGTCGCACCGCCCCACCAGTATCTACTGAACTTCTAGTGAACACTCATCAAATTAAAAACACCCGCCATAACACTGTAAGTAAGGGCGGAGGGACCAAGTCATTTTTCGGAAGCGTCACTTGTGTCTTGCACACGGAAGCACCTGCCAACCAAGCATATAGAGTATGTGAAATACAAGAATATGTGCCGTAGAACACAAGAACAGAAGAACGTTCGAGAACGGTTCTGAGCAGCTGACTGATCCGGTCTCAGAGGATCCCAGTGATTCAGCGTCAACAACGTGGCTCGGTAACCGCGGTAACCCCCGGTAACCCATGGTAACCCCCGGTAACCCATTCCATCCCCTCACCACTCTCTGTAAAGAAACTCCAGAGGGAAGCGTTGGCTTGTAAGACTGTGTGTGTGCGTGTGTGTCAGTGTGTGTGTGTGTCAGTGTGTGTGTGTGTGTCAGTGTGTGTGTGTGTCTGTGCGTGTGTGTGTCAGTGTGTGTGTGTGTCTGTGCGTGTGTGTGTCAGTGTGTGTGTCAGTGTGTGTGTGTGTGTCAGTGTGTGTGTGTGTGTGTGTGTGTGTGTCAGTGTGTGTGTGTGTGTGTGTGTGTGTGTGTGTGTGTGTGTGTGTGTGTGTGTGTGTGTGTGTGTGTGTGTGTCTATCTGTGCGTGTGTGTGTGTGTGTGTGTGCGTGTGCGTGTGTGTAAGCTTGTCAGATCTCAATTAAATTCAAATTCAAAGTGCTTTATTGGTGTGACCAATACACAGTATTGCCGAAGCAATGATGATAAATTTATCTCAGCAGACCAAGACCACTCCAGCCCCGCTGCTGCTGCTGCTGCTGCTGCTGCTGCCTCTGCTAACATATGTAAATTAAAAACATGAAATTCAGACCGACAGTAAAAGTACTTAACCCTCCTCGACCACTCCTCGACTCTCTCTCTCTCTCTCTCTCTCTCTCTCTCTCTCTCTCTCTCTCTCTCTCTCTCTCTCTCTCTCTCTCTCTCTCTCTCTCTCTCTCTCTCTCTCTCAGTTACATTTTTTCTCTCTGAATTCAAATTGAAAACCTATCCAAACTGGCACGACAAGTTATGCAAGTGTTGGCAGAGTCTGTGCCACACATACACAGATGCATTGTAAACTAACACAAGGAGGGAGAGAGGAGAAGAGAGAGGAGAGGGGGGAGGAGAGAGAAGAGGAGAGGAGGAGAGAGGGGAGGGGAGAGGAGAGAGGAGAGAGCAGAGGGGTGAGGGGGGAGAGGGGAGGAGAAGAGAGAGAGGAGTGAGAAGAGGGGAGAGGAGAGGAGAAGAGAGAGGAGAGGGGAGAGGGGAGGAGAGAGAGGGAGAGAGGGAGAGAGAGAGAGGAGCAGAGGGGAGGGGAGAGGGGAGAGGAGAGAGAGGAGAGGAGAGAGAGGAGAGGAGAGAGAGAGGAGAGGAGAGAGAGAGAGAGAGGAGAGAGAGAGGGAGGAGAAAGGGAGAGGGAGAGAGCAGAGAGGGGAGCAGGGAGGGAGAGGAGAGAGAGAGAGAGAGGAGAGAGAGAGGAGAGGAGAGGAGAGGAGAGGAGAAAGGCTTTATTGAAAGGCTTCTCCTGTTTCAGTAGCTTCAGAGAATGTCTGTCTCACATTTCTCAGTGTTTTGCACAGTTTTGCTGCTGTTCTCTCCTCTTAGTATTTCTAAGCTCAGCACTGTTGAGCGTTCAGTAGTTTGGGGTGATGTGTGCAGCTCTGCATCACCCTATAGAACTAACTACCTGTGCTTCATGAAGTCGCTTTGTAGTTTTCCCATATACTTCATGAAAAACTGATTAAAAAAAAAAAAATGAAAAGGTGACATTTCAAAATCTAACATGAAATAGCACTGTACTACTATTATGACTTCCGATAGACTCTTATAGTTTCTTTCATTACAAGATGTTAAATAAAATACCTAAATTGTGTTCATAGTTTTTTTTAAATTTTAATTATGTTTCAATCCTAAAATTGTAGGTGCTGCATAATTCTATCGCGGGGATCTGTGAGCGGAGAGCAAAAAGGCTTTGCAGGTTTATTCAGCCTTAATCCTGTTTTTTTTTTTCAAATTCAGGTTTTATTGGGTTTTATATGTGCGTAAAGTTGAGGTAAAACTAGTCGAAAAGGAGCATCACAATTTCAAAGTGATACACAGAAAATAAATACTAACTTGCATAAAAAGAAATGCATAAACACATTGTCTTCGTCCGTGGAAGCCGAGGAATTCAACGGAGGCAGAGCCTGAATTCTGGAAATATCTTGGTTTCCACAGAAAATGCATTTTAAATTTCTTTGCTTCAGGTTATGAAGAGAAAAGCCTCATTCTTTAAGAGACAGAAGGCGCTTGTGTGCGCGCGCGTGCGTGTGCGTGGTTTTGCATTTGATATTTCTGCAGTTGAATCGCTTGCACAGTTTGTCTCTTCGTTTCTTTCAGAATGCTTCCCTTGTGACAGGATGGAAAGGAAATGCAAACCATGACATTCCTCCTGCCTTCAGAGCCCACTGGAGAGCGGGCTGGGTTTGCTCAGGGGGACGCTGAACAGCCTGTCTCTGTCTCTCTCTGTGTGTCTCTGTGTCTGTGTCTATGTCTGTGTGTCTCTCTCTGTGTCTCTCTGTCTCTCTGTCTCTCTCTCTCTCTCTCTGTGTCTCTGTGTCTGTGTCTATGTCTGTGTGTCTCTCTCTGTGTCTCTCTGTCTCTCTCTCTCTCTCTCTGTGTGTGTCTCTGTGTCTGTGTCTATGTCTGTGTGTCTCTCTCTGTGTCTCTCTGTCTCTCTGTCTCTCTCTCTCTCTCTCTGTGTCTCTGTGTCTGTGTCTATGTCTGTGTGTCTCTCTCTGTGTCTCTCTGTCTCTCTCTCTCTCTCTGTGTGTGTCTCTGTGTCTGTGTCTATGTCTGTGTGTCTCTCTCTGTGTCTCTCTGTCTCTCTCTCTCTCTCTGTGTCTCTGTGTCTGTGTCTATGTCTGTGTGTCTCTCTCTGTGTCTCTCTGTCTCTCTCTCTCTCTGTGTGTGTCTCTGTGTCTGTGTCTATGTCTGTGTGTCTCTCGGTCTCTCTCTCTCTCTCTCTCTCTCTCTCTCTCTCTCTCTCTCTCTCTCTCTCTCTCTCTCTCTCTGTCAATTCAATTCAATTCAATTCAATTCATTAAGCTTTATTGGCATGACAGGAACAAAACAAGTTTTGCCAAAGCAATTACAATGTATGACAAAAGAACAATAACCCGACAAACAGACAGGTACCGAGTATAAACAGACACATTGAAAAGACACACTGAATATTTTCAGTACAGGTTCATTTTTTTTTCTCTTAGACTGTGGCAGGCAGTCACATATTCTGCAGCTAGTGCACATGTTATCCCCACCTCTCCTGAAAATATTTGTAATTTTTCAGTTTCTGTGAGGTGGGTGAAGTCACTGATGTGACTCGTGAATTTGGGTGTGATTGTGTCCCTCAGCAGCTTGTATTTGGGGCAGTGCCGTAGGAAGTGGACTTCTGTCTCTATGTGGTCTGACTCACAGTGCTCACACAGTCTCCTCTCTCTGGGTCTCCACGTGGCTCTGTGTCGACCCTTTGTCCCTCTGTCTCTCTCTCTCTCTCTCTTCTCTCTCTCTCGCTCTCTCAGACTGCGGAGGATTTGAAATTAGTTTAAAAGGATATTCTACATTCCCGATGAGGAGTCACATTCTCTCCCCCCCTGACCCTGTATATTTTCTGCACAGTATTTTTGCAGTTTCCCTTGGATGGTTATACTCTGCATTTACCAGAGTTTACCCTGGTTTGCCATGTGTGAAAGCATTGTAAAGCATAGGGAAGCATTGTAAAGCACAGAGAGGTCTGGTAAAGCATAGGGAAGCATTGTAAAGCACAGAGTTATGGTAAAGCATAGGGAAGCATTGTAAAGCACAGCGAGGTCTGGTAAAGCATAGGGAAGCATTGTAAAGCACAGAGAGGTCTGGTAAAGCATAGGGAAGCATTGTAAAGCACAGAGTTATGGTAAAGCATAGGGAAGCATTGTAAAGCACAGAGAGGTCTGGTAAAGCATAGGGAAGCATTGTAAAGCACAGAGAGGTCTGGTAAAGCATAGGGAAGCATTGTGCAGCACAGAGAGGTCTGGTAGAGCATAGGGAAGCATTGTGCAGCACAGAGAGGTCTGGTAGAGCATAGAGAAGCATTGTAAAGCACAGAGAGGTCTGGTAAAGCATAGGGAAGCATTGTAAAGCACAGAGAGGTCTGGTAAAGCATAGGGAAGCATTGTGCAGCACAGAGAGGTCTGGTAGAGCATAGGGAAGCATTGTGCAGCACAGAGAGGTCTGGTAGAGCATAGAGAAGCATTGTAAAGCACAGAGAGGTCTGGTAAAGCATAGGGAAGCATTGTAAAGCACAGAGAGGTATGGTAAAGCATAGGGAAGCATTGTAAAGCACAGAGAGGTCTGGTAAAGCATAGGGAAGCATTGTAAAGAACAGAGAGGTCTGGTAGAGCATAGAGAAGCATTGTAAAGCACAGAGAGGTCTGGTAAAGCATAGGGAAGCATTGTAAAGCACAGAGAGGTATGGTAAAGCATAGAGAAGCATTGTAAAGCACAGAGAGGTCTGGTAAAGCATAGGGAAGCATTGTAAAGCACAGAGAGGTATGGTAAAGCATAGGGAAGCATTGTAAAGCACAGAGAGGTCTGGTAAAGCATAGGGAAGCATTGTAAAGAACAGAGAGGTATGGTAAAGCATAGGGAAGCATTGTAAAGAACAGAGAGGTGTGGTAAAGCATACAGAAGCATTGTAAAACACAGCGAGGGGCTGAGCTATGCATCATTAACAACTGCTGCTGCTGCTGCAGAGTCACTTCCAAAAGGACCTTGTTTGTTTTTCGTCTCATCCGAAGGACGGAGCACAAGGAGGTTCAGTGACTTGCTCAGGGAACCTCCAGGTATCAAGCTCCTCTCTTTAACAACTGGAGCTCCACGCCTCCTCCCAGCCAGTCTCTCTCTGCAGGGCTGCGGCTCATTCCTGTCTCTCGGTTCCCTCGTTTCGCTGGATGTGTAACGGAGCCCCATCCCTGCCGCTGTGTGTGCTGCACAGCCCCTGGAGAGAGGGAGCAGGCTGACTTTGTGTGAGAGCGAACTGCAGAGCATTCACACAGGAGGCCCTGCGGGAGACAGAGCAGCCAGGCAGACTTCCACAAGGGCACCGCTGGAGGACGCGTCAAACAAACGAGGTCCTACTGGAAGTGACTCTGCAGCAGCAGCAGCAGCAGCAGTTGATGATGATGCAGAGTTCACCCTCCTAGTCTCCGTAAGTCGCTGTGGATAAAAGCCTCTGCTAAATGACTCATTCATAGAAAGAGCTCAGACCTGCACACAACTCTGGTCCCATGTTTTCCATCCCCCTATAGAACGAACTAATTCTGCTTCATAAAGTCGAATGAAACCTGCTGAATAATGTGACGTTAACTTATTGAATTCCACACCGCTTTGTAGTTTTCCACACACTTAAAAACTGACACATTTCGAAATCTAACATGAAATACTACTGTACTACTATTATGGCTTCCGGTAGACTTTTTTGCAAAATCATTTTGCAGTTTCTTTGATGTTAAATAAAATATCTAAGTTCTGTTCATATAGTTAAATTCTAGGTGATGCAAAGCTCCATAACTCCTAAACACCAATAGCAGGGTCACATGTTATTCCAGCTTTGTTCCAGTAAGTCTGCAGTACATGTCTCAATTTGTTGTGAGCTGTTGAGAAACAGAGAAGCTTAGAGGAAATGTACACACAGGCGGAGGACCTCACAGAGAGACACAAACATGCACCCACGCACGCACAAGCACACGCACGCACACACCCCAGGGGAAAACACACGTGTGCTCAGGCCTTCACTGGATCAAGCTTCACTGGCGGCACAGAGGACAATGCAGTGGAGACTCAGGACAGAGGTCAGGAGACACTTCTTCACACGGAGAGAGTGGGGACGGGGGTGGGACCAAGGGTTCCCAAGCTACGCTATCGATGCTGAATCACTGGGATCCTTTGAGACCCGACTTGACAGAGTTCTGAGATCGATCAGCTGCTCTGAACCGGACGAGCTCTGAGGGGCTGAACTGGATGAGCTCTGAGGGGCTGAACCGGACGAGCTGTGAGGGGCTGAACCGGACGAGCTGTGAGGAGCTCTGAGGGGCTGAACCGGACGAGCTGTGAGGGGCTGAACCGGACGAGCTGTGAGGAGCTGAACCGGACGAGCTCTGAGGGGCTGAACCGGACGAGCTGTGAGGGGCTGAACCGGACGAGCTATGAGGGGCTGTGAGGAGCTCTGAGGGGCTGAACCGGACGAGCTGTGAGGGGTTGAACCGGACGAGCTGTGAGGGGCTGAACCGGACGAGCTATGAGGGGCTGTGAGGAGCTCTGAGGGGCTGAACCGGACGAGCTGTGAGGGGCTGAACCGGACGAGCTGTGAGGAGCTGAACCGGACGAGCTGTGAGGGGCTGAACCGGACGAGCTGTGAGGAGCTGTGAGGGGCTGAACCGCACGAGCTCTGAGGGGCTGTGAGGGGCTGAACCGGACGAGCTGTGAGGAGCTGTGAGGGGTTGAACCGGACGAGCTCTGAGGGGCTGAACCGGACGAGCTGTGAGGAGCTCTGAGGGGCTGAACCGGACGAGCTGTGAGGGGCTGAACCGGACGAGCTGTGAGGGGCTGAACCGGACGAGCTCTGAGGGGCTGAACCGGACGAGCTGTGAGGAGCTGTGAGGGGCTGAACCGCACGAGCTCTGAGGGGCTGTGAGGGGCTGAACCGGACGAGCTCTGAGGGGCTGAACCGGACGAGCTGTGAGGGGCTGAACCGGACGAGCTGTGAGGGGCTGAACCGGACGAGCTGTGAGGGGCTGAACCGGACGAGCTGTGAGGAGCTCTGAGGGGCTGAACCGGACGAGCTGTGAGGGGCTGAACCGGACGAGCTGAGAGGAGCTCTGAGGGGCTGAACCAGACGAGCTGTGAGGAGCTGTGAGGAGGTCTGAGGGGCTGAACCGGACGAGCTGTGAGGAGCTGTGAGGGGCTGTGAGGAGCTCTGAGGGGCTGAACCGACGAGCTGTGAGGAGCTGTGAGGGGCTGTGAGGAGGTCTGAGGGGCTGAACCGGACGAGCTGTGAGGAGCTGTGAGGGGCTGAACCGGACGAGCTGTGAGGAGCTGTGAGGGGCTGTGAGGAGCTGTGAGGGGTTGAACTGGACGAGCTCTGAGGGGCTGTGAGGAGCTGAACCGGACGAGCTCTGAGGGGCTGTGAGGAGCTGAACCGGACGAGCTGTGAGGGGCTGTGAGGAGCTGTGAGGGGCTGAACCGGACGAGCTGTGAGGGGCTGAACCGGACGAGCTCTGAGGGGCTGTGAGGAGCTGTGAGGGGCTGAACCGGACGAGCTGTGAGGGGCTGAACCGGATGAGCTGTGAGGGGCTGAACCGGACGAGCTGTGAGGGGCTGTGAGGAGCTGTGAGGGGCTGAACCGGACGAGCTGTGAGGGGCTGAACCGGACGAGCTGTGAGGAGCTCTGAGGGGCTGAACCGGACGAGCTGTGAGGGGCTGAACCGGACGAGCTCTGAGGGGCTCTGAGGAGCTGTGAGGGGCTGAACCGGACGAGCTGTGAGGGGCTGAACCGGACGAGCTGTGAGGGGCTGAACCGGACGAGCTCTGAGGGGCTCTGAGGAGCTGTGAGGAGCTGTGAGGGGCTGAACCGGACGAGCTGTGAGGGGCTGAACCGGACGAGCTATGAGGGGCTGAACCGGACGAGCTCTGAGGGGCTCTGAGGAGCTGTGAGGAGCTGTGAGGGGCTGAACCGGACGAGCTGTGAGTGGCTGTGAGGAGGTCTGAGGGGCTGAACCGGACGAGCTCTGAGGGGCTGTGAGGAGCTGTGAGGGGCTGAACCGGACGAGCTGTGAGGGGCTGAACCGGACGAGCTGTGAGGGGCTGTGAGGAGCTGTGAGGGGCTGAACCGGACGAGCTGTGAGGGGCTGTGAGGGGCTGAACCGGACGAGCTGTGAGGGGCTGAACCGACGAGCTATGAGGGGCTGAACCGGACGAGCTGTGAGGGGCTGAACCGGACAAGCTGTGAGGGGCTGAACCGGACGAGCTGTGAGGGGCTGAACCGGACGAGCTGTGAGGGGCTGAACCGGACGAGCTGTGAGGGGCTGAACCGGAAGAGCTGTGAGGGGCTGAACCGGACGAGCTGTGAGGGGCTGAACCGGACGAGCTGTGAGGGGCTGTGAGGAGCTGTGAGTGGCTGTGAGGAGGTCTGAGGGGCTGAACCGGACGAGCTCTGAGGGGCTGTGAGGAGCTGTGAGGGGCTGTGAGGAGCTGTGAGGGGCTGAACCGGACGAGCTCTGAGGGGCTGAACAGCCTCGTCTCGATCACAGATTTTCTCGTGTTCTCATATTTTCCCATTCTTATTTACTGTCTGCCCTGCAGCTAATTCCCAGCCTGGTGCCGGCTCCTTTCTTTATGCTCGGTAACTTTACCTCCCTGATGCAGTCAACCTCAACCCCACTGCAGGTGCACCTGAGTACTTTACTGCAGGCCACAGGCAATTGAATTACAGTGGGATCAATTTTTCCTTCTTCTGCGGTGCATTGAAGATTAATCTGGGGCGCCTAAAGGAAAACTGTAGCAGATGTATCCTTCTTTCTTGCTACATAATAACAGAAAGCCTTTATTTGTGTTTCGTGGTTTCAACGAGAGAAAGAAAAGGCAAACCACACAAGTAGATAATTATATATTGTTTAAGCAGATAAAGTACCCAGCTGCAGGTGGGGGAGGGATAGGTAGGGAGGATGGGATAGGGAGGGGTGTGTGGGGAGGGAGGGGGTGGGGATTGGCGAGGCGTGCTGGTGTTAATAAACTGGATTGTTTTGAGGGGGTTCTGTGTCAGATTTGAAAGCTGCCTGTGTCCTACTTTGCTCACCTGCGACTCCAAATCCTTCAAAGGCGCTGAAACTAAAACTAGATGTGCCAGAGGAGCACAGCAACACTTATTATTATTATTATTATTATTATTATTATTATTATTATTATTATTACTACTACTATTATTATCAGTATCATTATTATTATGGGGGGGGTCACTGTGTAACCAAGGGGAAGGTTAACACCCCCCCCTCACCTTTGTAAAGACCGAGACCCTCTCCCGCCCTCATGAAAATTTTCGATTTTGACTCCACTTCCCCCCTCTGACATCAAAAGCCATCGGATTTCCTGTGACCCGCAGCCCAGTCACGAACACAAATGCTGTGATTACCATAGCAACACAGATATCAGTTCTGATTACCACAGCAACACGGATATCAGTTCTGATTACCACAGCAACACGGATATCAGTTCTGATTACCACAGCAACACAGATATCAGTTCTGATTACCACAGCAACACAGATATCAGTTTTGATTACCACAGCAACACAGATATCAGTTCTGATTACCACAGCAACACAGATATCAGTTTTGATTAACACAGCAACACAGATATCAGTTCTGATTACCACAGCAACACAGATATCAGTTCTGATTACCACAGCAACACGGATATCAGTTCCGATTACCACAGCAACACAGATATCAGTTCTGATTACCACAGCAACACAGATATCAGTTCTGATTACCACAGCAACACGGATATCAGTTCTGATTACCACAGCAACACAGATATCAGTTCCGATTACCACAGCAACACAGATATCAGTTCTGATTACCACAGCAACACGGATATCAGTTCCAATTACCACAGCAACACAGATATCAGTTCTGATTACCACAGCAACACGGATATCAGTTCCGATTACCACAGCAACACAGATATCAGTTCTGATTACCACAGCAACACGGATATCAGTTCTGATTACCACAGCAACACGGATATCAGTTACAGACGTTATGGAACGGTTTGTGGCTTCCTCTTCTTTCGAGTGACGTTAAGGGCAGTCTGTTTTCCTTTGTAGTTGAGCAACAGAGTCTGTCCAGAGTTGCACATCCTGTACCGGAGATGTGATGAAAACAACACTGAAATACACAGACACAATCCCACCACACGTCTTATAAATATACATGTAGTCAAAAGTTTACATACCCCAATGGAAATTTATAATTTTAAGAAATTTCTTGAAAACAAATAATTATAGGAATTATTTTTTTGTAGCACAAGTTTTGCTTTTGTGGATGAGGAAAAAAAGTTACAAGAAATAGATATCGACAATTATTTATTTCAGAATTTTAAGCTTTTTCTTTATTTTTACAAAACTCAAAAAATGCCAATTCCAAAACATCCCTACCCTGACAAGGACAATGAAGTTAATAGCTAGTTGAGGCACCTTTAGCAATAATAACCTGTTTTAAAGGATTAGGATATTTGTCAATGAGCTTTCAGCAGGATTCTATTGTGATTTTTGACCAATTCTTCAACGCAAAAATGTTTCAGTTCATTCCAATTCCGAGGACTTCTCTTGTGCACAACCTTCAACTCATACCAAAGACTCTCAATCGGATTTAGACCGGGCCGTTCCAGAACCTTGATTTCATTCTTCTTTCACCGTTCTGAAGTAGATTGTGACGTGTGTTCTGGATCGTTGTTGTTTATTATTAGTTTATTTAGCAGACACCTGCTTTATCCAAGGCGACTTACAGAGACTAGGGTGTGTGAACTATGCATCAGCTGCAGAGTCACTTACAACTACGTCTCACCTGAAAGACGGAGCACAAGGAGGTGAAGTGACTTGCTCAGGGTCACACAATGAGTCAGTGGCTGAGGTGGGATTTGAACCGGGGACCTGTTGGTTACAAGCCCTTTTCTTTAACCACTGGACCACACAGCCTCCTTGACCACACAGCCGCCTGTTGTGTTGGAACGTCCAGTTGTGCTTTAAAGTTTTGTAGCGGAGGGTTTCAGGTGATTGGCCAGTATCTTTTGGGATGCTGTGGAATCCATTTGACCATGTATTGGAACTCAATTTCCTGTGCCATTAGAGGACAAACAGCACCATAGATGGATATTACCCCCTCCATGCTTGACAGTAGGTATGGTGTTCTTTTCTTCGTACGCCTCACCAGACTTTCTCCAAACGTAACGGCTATCAGCGTGACCAAACAGCTCGATCACTCCACAAAACCTTTGACCACAACTCATCTCCGTCATTCAAATGCTGTTTTGCAAACTTTAAGCGATCATCCTTGTGACATTTTCCTAAGGCTTTTTTCCTTGGCCTGCAACCATTGAGACCTTCACCAGGCAATACTCCATGAAATGGAAGCCCCAGTCCCACTTGCAGCCAGTTCACTTTGAATGTCTTTGGCAGTCAATCTCAGATTGCTATTAACCTTCCTCACAATTCTTCGACTTGTTCTTGGTAAAAGAACCTTCTTTCTTCCAGACCGAGGGAGCGTTGTGACAGTACCATGAGTCTTGTACTTCTTGATAATAGAAACGATAGTTGAAATTGAGATAATCAAACGCTTGGAAATCTTCTTGTATCCTTCTCCAGCTTTATGACAATAAATCATTTTCTGCCTGAGCTCTTCAGATAGCTCTTTACTTTTCCCCATATTGACTTATCGGTGCTGACAGCAATCATGCTATGCCTGACCATTTATACTCTCTAATAATGTCCACCTCCAATCCAGCATGTTCTAGACTTTTCTAGAATTAGGTTCTGCATTATCATATTGAAATCTCTAGCACCTTGTTGACAGTACTATCACAGCGTCAAAGGGTTAGGGTTAGGCTATGAATCGAAGGGTAGGAATACTTTATAATTAGCGTGTCAGAACATTCCGGTATGTTGACTGTGTCGAGGGAAAGCGTGTTTGAAAACAAACAGTGGAGGTACTTCCAGGCTTGTGATGCCATGGTAACCAAACTCACATTGAAATATATCAATGTGCTTGTGATGTCACTCACTACATAGCTACTGATGTCACGATCGACTGTCCTTTCTATTTAACCCTTCAGGCATCGTGAGTCAATTCGTCCGTGCGTGTGTGCGTGTGTGTGTGTGTATATATATATACACATAGCGAGAGAGAAATTGGACACCGTCTAATTATTCCTTTTTGTTTTCAGTTCTTCATTGGAAATGTGAAGGTGGATTCCCACTTCCTGTTCAAACACAAGCCGTTTGCCTTTTTAATGATGCTTTGTATTATAGTTCAGCGGCGTGCTGTCGAACCCGACCCGTGTGCTGCGGAGAGCGCGGCTGGCTGTGCTTCCAGGCGCAGCGTCCAGCGCGCTGATTCTAGTCCGGCATTTATTCATGTGATTCGGACGGATTTCTAAAAGGTTGTTACTGTGTTATATTTTAAAGGGCAGCTTCCTGACGTCACCCCCCTCCCACTGAGACCTGAATCGTTCCATTGTTTATCATCTGTGGTCTAACCGCTGAAATAAAAACAGACAGCAGTGGATTGATTTGTGAGCGCTGGTATCAACAGGGAACACGAAGGCTCTCAGGGCAGGTGACATTCATCAGGGAGACGTCAACTAGACCTCAGGAAAGTGTCCCCTAGTAAAAGCACAGCGAAGTGCTATACAGCACAGTGACAGCATGGGAAAGCACAGAGAGGTCTGGTAAAGCATAGGGAAGCATTGTAAAGCACAGAGAGGTCTGGTAAAGCATAGGGAAGCATTGTAAAGGACAGAGAGGTCTGGTAAAGCATAGGGAAGCATTGTAAAGCACAGAGAGGTCTGGTAAAGCATAGGGAAGCATTGTAAAGCACAGAGAGGTCTGGTAAAGCATAGGGAAGCATTGTAAAGCACAGAGAGGTCTGGTAAAGCATAGGGAAGCATTGTAAAGCACAGAGAGGTCTGGTAAAGCATAGGGAAGCATTGTAAAGCACAGAGAGGTCTGGTAAAGCATATGGAAGCATTGTAAAGCACAGAGAGGTCTGGTAAAGCATAGGGAAGCATTGTAAAGCACAGAGAGGTCTGGTAAAGCACAGGGAAGCATTGTAAAGCACAAAGAGGTCTTGTAAAGCATAGGGAAGCATTGTAAAGCACAGAGAGGTCTGGTAAAGCATAGGGAAGCATTGTAAAGCACAGAGAGGTCTGGTAAAGCATAGGGAAGCATTGTAAAGCACAGAGAGGTGTAGTAAAGCATAGGGAAGCATTGTAAAGCACAGAGAGGTGTAGTAAAGCATAGGGAAGTATTGTAAAGCACAGAGAGGTCTGGTAAAGCATAGGGAAGCATTGTAAAGCACAGAGAGGTCACACACACTGACACACACCTAAATTCTGAAATACTGAAAAAGAGGCTTGATAAATTAAAAAATAAAAAGGCAAAACGTTCGCGCTGGCTGGTGAGGTGCTGTCTGGAGAGACTGGTGTCCCATGTCCACTCACTCCCCTCTGAGCTGAGCAGCAGGATTTGAACCCAGGGCCTCCAGACCAGCCAGCCCCCCCCCCCCCAGTGCTTGCATCACTCAGTCTGCTGCAGTGAGAACATTCTGGGTGTTCATTCATTGAGAAACCGCCTCACCGCTTCGTGTCAGCTGTCACACAGAACTAAGCTGTCATTGCATCTTCATCGCCAGCCGTGTGATTTCCTTCATCAATTCCGGTGTCTGGTTTGGAGCTGCTTTTGCGTTGGAAATGGCCAAGATTTCGCAAGACCTGTTTTATTTATAACGCCCTCTCTGTAGGAATCGGTCAGCCCCAGACGTTTGGTAGCCGTCGCGGTAGAAGTACGCTTGGTGGATCTCTTGCGCATTTTGAACCCACATCCTGAGTCTGGTTAGCGTGAGAAACAACAGCCCTGCGGTTAGATCATTCATCCGAATGAAACGGAATGAAAGGGAGACAGGAATCGGACCCGTTACCTCTCGGCTGAAGCGATATCTCCTGACAGGTAAGCAACCGGCTTCCATTCACTCCTTTAACTTGAAAGTTTGCTTTTAGTTTTGAAGGTTATGTTACTGCTTTCGAAATACTGCAGACAACGGCTCCGATAAAACGCTTTAAAAGAAGAGAGAATCTGGTTTTGTGAGTCAGAGAGAAGGGGAGTCTTCTTCACACAGAGAGCGGGCGAGGGGCTGGGATGGGTCACCGAGCCACGTTGTTGATGCTGAGTCACTGGAATCTAATGACCCGACTTGAAGACGTGTCCCCTGCTCTCTGTCCTACTCCTGCTTATATTCCACGCTGCGTGTCCCCTGCCCTCTGTCCTACTCCTGCTTATATTCCACGCTGCGTGTCCCCTGCCCTCTGTCCTGCTCCTGCTTATATTCCACGCTGCGTGTCCCCTGTCCTCTGTCCTACTCCCGTTTATATTCCACGCTGCGTGTCCCCTGCCCTCTGTCCTGCTCCCGCTTATATTCCACGCTGCGTGTCCCCTGTCCTCTGTCCTACTCCCGTTTATATTCCACGCTGCGTGTCCCCTGCCCTCTGTCCTGCTCCCGCTTATATTCCACGCTGCGTGTCCCCTGTCCTCTGTCCTACTCCCGTTTATATTCCACGCTGCGTGTCCCCTGCCCTCTGTCCTGCTCCCGCTTATATTCCACGCACCGTGTCCTCTGGTCCTGGTTTCTGCGTTGCGCTTCAAACATTGGCTACAGGGTTAACTTTGTAAAGCCCGTTGAAGGTTTGAAAAGCTTCAATAAAGACGTGTGCGTTGACTTGTTGTTCTCGCTTCAGAGCGGAGTGTCCTGTGGTTTTTATTACCTGAAGAGGCGCTTCGTCTCCATTCTGTCTTTCTTTCACCTTCTTTGTTTTAGACTCGGATTCGCCTGAGAATGGAAAAGCGTTTTAGAGTTTCTAGCATTCCAAGATCCTAAGATTGTTTTATTATTTATTTATTTATTTATTTGTTTATTTCTTAGCAGACGCCCTTATCCAGGGTGACTTACAATTGTTATAGCATATCACAGGACAAAGTACAAAGTATCCCATTACAGAATATCCCATTACAGAATATCCCATTATATAATATCACTGTACAAAGTGTGGAGTAGTGGTTAGGGCTCTGGACTCTTGCCCGGAGGGTCGTGGGTTCAATCCCAGGTGGGGGACACTGCTGCTGTACCCTTGAGCAAGGTACTTTACCTAGATTGCTCCAGTAAAAAACCCAACTGTATAAATGAATAATTGTATGTAAAAAATCATGTGATATCTTGTAACAATTGTAAGTCGCCCTGGATAAGGGCGCCTGCTAAGAAATCTGCGTGTTAAATATTATTATTATTATTATTATTATTATTATTATTATTATTATTATTATTATTATGTATTTCTTAGCAGACGCCCTCATCCAGGGCGACTTACAGTCGTCAACAAAAATACATTTCAAGAATCACAGTACAAGTAATAATACAATTAAGAGCAAGAGAAATACAATGACTTTGGTTCTAGCAAGTACAAGTATATGACAAAATACGATTTAATAATACAGTAGATAACAGTGTCAGTGATAGTTACATCAGGATATAATTAAATACAAAATACTACAGATTAAATAACATGATCCGTTCCAGGTTTTACTAGCAGCTTGATCAGCCCCCAGTGTGTCTAGGTAACAAGCTCAGGTGAGTCAGATTATTAAACTCACAGTGAAACCAGGAGTCTTCTTTCCATCCCTCATATCGGACACCTAGATGCGTGTCTTTATCTGGTTCACTGTGTAACCTGTAGCATAGGAGAAAGTAAACGAGAAGTACGTGTTTAAATAAATCCGATTTAAAAAACACACACACACTGTATTCCTGTTTGGTTTATACTATCGCTGTACCAATCTGTATAATGAATTCCCTTTGCTTTCCCCAATCTTTACAGTACTTTCCAATCAAAAACTGCGACCCATTTAAACGTGTGTCAGTCCTCCCCGATGACGTCACGGGAGGCATGGCTAGGCGAGCCCCAGGCAGTTCATTCGCAGTGAGATTTCAAATGGACTGGAGGAGCTTGAACTAAACGCGGACGCATTGAAGGATTATAGATATATTTTAACGATAATAAAATAGAAGACTGTCGGGAGGATTAAACACTAGTGGTCTTTGCTGCTGCTTCGCTTTATAGAATATATCATTTTCGATGAGGATTACCTGTTTTAGTACAAAATCGCTTTTCAGCAGGATTTTTAAGAGCGCAGATTGAGTTGCGTAAAAAAAAAAAACTAAAAAAAATCACTCCCACAGCGGTGTTTGTGTGTCCGCTCCCCCCTCCTGGCTTAGTTCTGTTATGATCGGGAGTCTCCGCTCGTTTGAAGACCTGGGATAGCGCTGAACGGAGCCAGGACTGAAAAAAAAAAACAGCCTGGGTGAGCCTGGAAGTCGGGGGGGCTTTGTTGCAATTTGTAGGGGAAAAAAGCAACCACCCGTGGATAGTATTTCTGTTTGACGCTGTGAAATAAGAAACGCATCAAAACAAAGGGAAAATAATCTAGAGGTGCGGGGAAAAAACACGCATCACTTTTGCAGAAGCCCTTTCTGCATCTGAAGCAACAAACCCGGGTAAGTTAAAGACAGATACATCGATTTTCTTTTTGGTTTTTTTGTGCGCAAAAGGTTTGCATTATAACTGGGTGGTGATTCAGTGATCATCTGTATTTCTTTGCATTGCATATATATATATATATATATATATATATATATATATATATATATGATTACATGAATGTAGTAGTATTTTCTTACGCTGCAATTTTCATGAAATCCCTGAAGAGCGCTTGTATTGATCCGCTGCTGCGTCTCATCGTGTGTGTAATTATCAATCTCACACACATATTAACTGTGCCTGGCTCACTGTAAACAGATATACATTTAATGAAACCGCGACGCGTATATAAAGTCCGTTTGCGGGTTACAGATGAGACAAACCCGCGTATAATAATGATACTGCGCTGTCTTTATTTTTTCTTTCTCCGCAGCTGAAGAAAGGCTTTTATCTGAAACGTCCTGAAATAATTTCGACCTCCTTTTTTTATATATGCTGGCGTCTCTAGATAACTTGTTGTTGTTGTTCTTTTTGGAAGTGGAAGCCTTCATTCGGGTTTGGAGCGCCGCGCTGTTTCCACTATAAAGAGATTGCTGTGTTGTGTTTTTCATTGGGTGTACTGTTACAGTATTTCAGAGGGTTTTAAATACTGGGTTCAGCGAGGGGGGGTTGAGGAGGGGGGTTGGGGGGCTCCTATTACACTGCAGAACACCACACGATATCACAACTGGGGGGCAGCTACTGGAAATTAAAGGGGCCGGTACGTTTAAATACAATGTACCGATTCCCGTCGGCGCATGGTAATAATATAGCCAGCAGTGCAGGGGATCGACAAAAATACACAGCGAGGAGTGGAAACAGAGGTTAATTATGCTACAATAGGAGGCTGTGTGGTCCAGTGGTTAAAGAAAAGGGCTTGTAACCAGGAGGTCCCCGGTTCAAATCCCACCTCAGCCACTGACTCATTGTGTGACCCTGAGCAAGTCACTTCACCTCCTTGTGCTCCGTCTTTCGGGTGAGACGTAGTTGTAAGTGACTCTGCAGCTGATGCATAGTTCACACACCCTAGTCTCTGCAAGTTTCCTTGAATAAAGGCGTCTGCTAAATAAACAAATAATAATACAATGAGATACCTCGATAGATAAATACACATACTTCCAAGGAAAGCAGCGTGCGGTTCAAATTAACACGCACTGCGCTTCGCCGAAACGTCTGTCCGTCAGTCACGTTTCTGTACTTTCCTGTGCTGCTCCGCTGTCCTGTTTTTTTTTTTTTAGCACTGGCCTAGTTCCTGTGCTGACAGAGAACTGCTGTCGTTTTTGGAAGGCGTGGCTTATGTGTTCCAAGGATGCTAATGTGACTTAATGTATTATTAATTGGTCATTTAACAGAGGCTTTTATCCAAAGCGACTTACAGAGACTAGGGGGGTGAACTCTGCATCATCAACAACTGCTGCTGCTGCTGCAGAGTCACTTCCAATAGGAGCTCGTTTGTTTTACGTCTCATCCGAAGGACAGAGCACAAGGAGGTTCAGTGACTTGCTCAGGGTCACACACACACACACACACACACACACACAGGGAGTCAGCGGCTGAGCTGGGATTTGAACCTCCTGGTATCAGAACCCCTTTCTTTAACCGCTGGACTACTAAACCTAATAGTTTAAACATTTCTAATTTGTTGCTGAGCCTTTGTTTTCAGAGGTGTGCCTGCAGAGGGCAGCTCTACTGTTTTATTCAGGTGTGTAGTGTCAGGTTATTTCTTTTAAAGTATTTTCTGTCGGTTCAGAAATGCTGCCTGCATGCAGTCTCCCACACGTTAGCGTTTCCATCTTAAAGAAACTCCAATGGAGGCCATGAAGGGGCTTTCTGATTGGTCACAAACAAGAGGTTCAAGTTATTATTAATATTTATTTGTATTTATCTTGCTCTTAATTGTATTATTACTTGTACTGTGATTCTTGAAATGTATTTTTGTTTACGACTGTAAGTCGCCCTGGATAAGGGCGTCTGCTAAGAAATACATAATAATAATAATAATAATTATTATTATTATTATTATTATTATTGTCTGTTATACATATTTCCATACCTGCAATAATAATGATAGGGACGGAAATAAGACTCCCATTGCATAGCAGTTTGATCCGCTCCTTAGCAGACGCCCTTATCCAGGGCGACTTACAATTGTTACAAGATATCACATTATTTTACATACAATTACCCATTTATACAGTTGGGTTTTTACTGGAGCAATCTAGGTAAAGTACCTTGCTCAAGGGTACAGCAGCAGTGTCCCCCACCTGGGATTGAACCCACGATCCTCCGGTCAAGAGTCCAGAGCCCTGACCACTACTCCACACTGCTGCCCAACAGCTGTCTGCTCCGTTCCTGGTTTTACTACGAGCTTCGTCCCACACACCTGGGCTTGTTACCTTCACACACCGGGGCTAATCAAGCCTGTAATCCAAACCGGGAATGGGTGACACACCGCTGTGCAGTTGGAGTCTCATTTCCTCCCCAGTAATCAAGACAGATGCCAGCTTCAGGCAAGTGAAACCGCAGAATAAGGAAGGCAGTTCCCAGCTGGGATTGTGTGAGAATGGAAACCTGGCCTCATCCCCAGGCTTTTAAAATGAAAGAGGAAGGAAATCTAATAATACCGTGAGTGACCGACCTGGGGCTCGGCGTGCGCTTCTCAGAACTCCAGCTGGACAGCTGCCCCCCCAGGACACTCCTTCCTGACCCTTGATAGCCCCTGTAATAAACCCCCGGTGTGATTCGCTGAGGCGCGCTGCCAGCATCTCAAACACCTCTGCTTTTACTGCGCTCGATCTGCAGTGCAGTGAAAGGCTCTGTCACGTGCTAAAAAAGGGGGTCTGGCTTTACTGACTGCAGTGTTGGCTCTTCTGGGACCCCGTTTAGGGTCTTTTGTATCCGCAGGCAGACGGCTACAGCAGCAAGCTAGTCTGCAATTTACATTAACCGGGGAGGGGAACAAGTCTCCTGTTGCGTAGCGGTTTTTCACCCATTCCAGGTTTTACTAAGAGCTTGATTAGCCACAGTGTGTCCAGGTAACAAGCTCAGGTGTGTGTCTTTCTAGTAAAACCAGGAATGGATCAAACTGCTGTGCAGTGGAGTCTTATTTCCATCCCTGCTTGGCAGGTGTTTATTGCAGCAATGCAAACCATTGACTGAAAAGAAGCTCCTGATGACCCTGTGTGTGTGGGAGGAGCAGCTCAGCACTGAAACAATGCGGTTCTTTGATGTGGAGAAGGGGGGAGGGACAGAAACAGACTTTACTGTCTGTGGGTGTGTTTGAACTGGGAGGGTTGCACCAGGGAAGCAGCGATCGCGGGATTCAGCAATTCAATTGCAGGGTTTGAAACTCGCACTCCCCCCCCCTTCTGCACCCAGCCCTGGCTTCCAGAACCAACTGCAGTTGTGTGCAATCGCTCTATTATCAGGAGTTATTATGACGATGTTAAATAAATCTCTCCTCCCTCACGGAAAACTCGTGTTAGTAAACCTACAGTCGCATTTGAGATTTATTCTGTGAGAAGAATCGGTTCTTTCAGAGCAGACTTACCAAGGTCTGGATTGTTCAAACTCCTGGCTCCTGATCATTTCAATATTAATAATAATACTAGACTTCATTGAGGGGAGCTCTGAGCCCCAGGACTGGGTGCGGCAGCAGCAGCAGGGCTAGTGTGAGTTTGTAACCCTGCTCAAACTCCTGGCTCCTGATCATTTCAATATTAATAATAATAGACTTCATTGAGGGGAGCTCTGAGCCCCAGGACTGGGTGCAGCAGGGCTAGTGTGAGTTTGTAACCCTGCCCAAACTCCTGGCTCCTGATAATTTCAATATTAGTAATAGACTCCATTGAGGGGAGTTCTGAGCCCCAGGACTGGGTGCAGCAGCAGGGCTAGAGAGAGTCCTGATTTTTGAATGTTTTAATGTTAGGGGAGAGGGAGAGAGTTTCGACAGAGGGGGCAGTGTTTGTGAAACAGCAGGAAGAGGGGGAGGGGGCTGTCAGTGAGGGGCTGTGAGATTGAAATCCCAGATCAGTCACAGAGTCTGACCTTGGACCGGAAGTCATGTGACCTCTTGGGTTGTTCTTTCCATTTGTAACGGTTCCCTTGGGAATCCTCAGTGACCCAATCACAGTACCGACTGTATCGCAAAACCAGTGAGACGCTGTGCAGGGCTGGGAATAAGACTCCTGTTGCACAGCAGTGTCACCCATCCCAGGTTTTAATAGAGCTTGATGAGCCACAGTGTGTACAGGCAACACACTTCCTGTCACTGAAATCGTTTCCTGACAGTTTTGATGTCGTTACAATTGATCTGGGATCTTAGCCTCCATGCTCATTAACGAGCATCATTCATTCTGTGAACCTATTATTATTATTATTATTATTATTATTATTATTATTATTATTATTATTATTATTATTATTATGACTTCCATTACAGAGCATTCTGAGCCACTGTATTTTGTTAAAAAAAATAAATAAATAAACAAAGATGCAGACAGAGAAATCTGTCTCTATGACCTTGTCGTATTGAATATTGCTCAGGCAGGCAGGCAGGGGAGACGAAGGCTGGCAGGGTGACTGGGAAGCTGGCAGGCAGGCAGGGTGACTGGGAGGCTGGCAGACAGGCAGGGTGACTGGGAGGCTGGGTGACTGCGAGGCTGGCAGGCAGGCTGGGAGGCTGGGTGACTGCGAGGCTGGCAGACAGGCTGGGTGACTGGGAGGCTGGGTGACTGGGAGGCTGGCAGACAGGCAGGATGACTGGGAGGCTGGCAGACAGGCAGGATGACTGGGAGGCTGGCAGGCTGGCAGGCATGCTGGGTGACTGGGAGGCTGGCAGGCAGGCTGGGAGGCAGGCAGGCTGGGTGACTGGGAGGCTGGCAGGCAGGCTGGGAGGCAGGCAGGCAGGCTGGGTGACTGGGAGGCTGGCAGGCAGGCTGGGAGGCTGGCAGGCAGGCTGGGTGACTGGGAGGCTGGCAGGCTGGCAGGCAGGCTGGGTGACTGGGAGGCTGGCAGGCAGGCTGGGAGGCTGGCAGGCAGGCTGGGTGACTGGGAGGCTGGCAGGCTGGCAGGCAGGCTGGGTGACTGGGAGGCTGGCAGGCAGGCTGGGAGGCTGGCAGGCAGGCTGGGTGACTGGGAGGCTGGCAGGCTGGCAGGCAGGCTGGGTGACTGGGAGGCTGGCAGGCAGGCTGGGAGGCAGGCAGGCTGGGTGACTGGGAGGCTGGCAGGCTGGCAGGCAGGCTGGGTGACTGGGAGGCTGGCAGGCAGGCTGGGTGACTGGGAGGCTGGCAGGCTGGCAGGCAGGCTGGGTGACTGGGAGGCTGGGTGACTGGGAGGCTGGCAGACAGGCAGGATGACTGGGAGGCTGGGAGGCTGGCAGGCAGGCTGGGTGACTGGGAGGCTGGCAGGCAGGCTGGGAGGCTGGCAGGCAGGCTGGGTGACTGGGAGGCTGGCAGGCAGGCAGGGAGGCTGGGAGGCTGGCAGGCTGGGTGACTGGGAGGCTGGCAGGCAGGCTGGGAGGCAGGCAGGCAGGCTGGGTGACTGGGAGGCTGGCAGGCAGGCTGGGAGGCTGGGAGGCTGGCAGGCTGGGTGACTGGGAGGCTGGGAGGCTGGGAGGCAGGCAGGATGACTGGGAGGCTGGCAGGCAGGCTGGGTGGCTGGGAGGCTGGCAGGCTGGGTGACTGGGAGGCTGGCAGGCAGGCTGGGAGGCTGGGTGACTGGGAGGCTGGCAGGCAGGCTGGGTGACTGGGAGGCTGGCAGGCTGGCAGGCAGGCTGGGAGGCTGGGTGACTGGGAGGCTGGCAGACAGGCAGGATGACTGGGAGGCTGGCAGGCAGGCTGGGTGACTGGGAGGCTGGCAGGCAGGCTGGGTGACTGGGAGGCTGGCAGGCAGGCTGGGTGACTGGGAGGCTGGCAGGCAGGCTGGGTGACTGGGAGGCTGGCAGGCAGGCTGGGAGGCAGGCAGGCTGGGTGACTGGCAGGCTGGCAGGCTGGGTGACTGGGAGGCTGGCAGGCTGGGAGGCAGGCTGGGTGACTGGGAGGCTGGCAGGCAGGCTGGGTGACTGGGAGGCTGGCAGGCAGGCTGGGAGGCTGGCAGGCTGGGTGACTGGGAGGCTGGCAGGCTGGGTGACTGGGAGGCTGGCAGGCTGGGTGACTGGGAGGCTGGCAGGCTGGGAGGCTGGCAGGCTGGGTGACTGGGAGGCTGGCAGACAGGCTGGGTGACTGGGAGGCTGGCAGGCAGGCTGGGAGGCAGGCAGGCTGGGTGACTGGGAGGCTGGCAGGCTGGGTGACTGGGAGGCTGGCAGGCTGGGTGACTGGGAGGCTGGCAGGCAGGCTGGGTGGCTGGGAGGCTGGCAGGCTGGGTGACTGGGAGGCTGGCAGGCAGGCTGGGTGACTGGCAGGCTGGGCAGGCTGGGTGGCTGGGAGGCTGGCAGGCAGGCTGGGTGGCTGGGAGGCTGGCAGGCTGGGTGACTGGGAGGCTGGCAGGCAGGCTGGGAGGCTGGCAGGCTGGGTGACTGGGAGGCTGCAGGCAGGCTGGCAGGCAGGCTGGGTGACTGGGAGGCTGGGTGACTGGGAGGCTGGCAGGCTGGGTGACTGGGAGGCTGGGTGACTGGGAGGCTGGCAGGCTGGGTGACTGGGAGGCTGGCAGACAGGCTGGGTGACTGGGAGGCTGGCAGGCAGGCAGGCTGGGTGACTGGGAGGCTGGCAGGCTGGGTGACTGGCAGGCTGGCAGGCTGGGTGACTGGCAGGCAGGCAGGCTGGGTGACTGGGAGGCTGGCAGGCAGGCTGGGTGACTGGCAGGCTGGGTGACTGGCAGGCTGGCAGGCTGGGTGACTGGGAGGCAGGCTGGGAGGCTGGGAGGCTGGCAGGCAGGCTGGGTGACTGGCAGGCTGGCAGGCAGGCAGGGTGACTGGCAGGCTGGCAGGCTGGGTGACTGGCAGGCTGGGTGACTGGGAGGCTGGCAGGCTGGCTGGGAGGCTGGCAGGCAGGGTGACTGGGAGGCTGGGTGACTGCGAGGCTGGCAGGCAGGGTGACTGGGAGGCTGGGTGACTGGGAGGCTGGCAGGCTGGGTGACTGGGAGGCTGCAGGCAGGCTGGCAGGCAGGCTGGGTGACTGGGAGGGAGGGAGGCAGGCTGGGAGGCTATTGCAGTGTGTTTGTTCAGCGCGCTGCTCTCATGGCATTTCGACCCGCTGTCCAGCCGTGACTAAGTGACCCGAGTGACTCCTGACCTTTCCCCTTGAAGCAGCTGCTCCTGCCCTGCGGGGGGGGGGTCCTGTTGTGTGTATCCTACAGCAGCGCTGCAGCCCCCTCCACTCCAGAGCATTTCTTTAGCTGGCTCTCCCTCCCTCCCTCCACTCAGCCCTGCCACTCAGCCCTGCTGGTCAGCGCAGGTTTGTTTTTCCACTCCCTTGAAAGACATGTTTGTCTTTTTTAAAAGCACTAATTGGAAAGCTGTCGTAGAAGATGAATGCAATAGGAGTCCCGAGTCTGTCAGGAGCATGCAAACATTTACCAGCCCCCCCTCTCCCTCTCCCTCTCCCTCTCCCTCTGTCTCACTGTAGTTGAAGGTTTTAATTGTGTTCGACCTTCAGGTCTGGGCTAAGGAATGAGATTGCATCTGCAGCCGCAGTACTGAAGCAGGTTTTTATTTTAATTTGTTTTTTTAATATTAATTTTGGTAATTCTTAGTAAGTCCATGTTGACAGTAAAGCTACAATATTGTCCTGTGTAAGAGCCTCCAGGGATAGCAATAAGACTCCCATTGCATAGCCGTTTTGATCCATTCCTGGTTTCGCTACTATGAGTTTAATAAGACGCACCTGAGCTTGTTAGCTAGACACACTGGGGCTGATCAAGCTGGTAGTAAAACCTGGACTGGGTGACACTGCTGTGCAACAGGAGTCTCTGGATTGTGTCCCTTGATGAATGATTCAGTCCTGCGCGATGGGGGAGAGCTTGCCCTCTGCATCTCTCAGCGGATAATTCCGAGCTCGTTAACGAATCTTAACGAGGCGAGTGGAAGCCCTGCGTGCGCTCCGCTCTCGCGCTGCAGCAGAAGGCAGATTTTTTTTTTTTTCCAGTCCGTTCCCTCGTTTGTAAATGGTTTCCATGCATTATTAACGCAAAGAGGAGCGGTGAAATTAACTGTAAAAGCACACTTCCTCTCGCTAATGAGAGGAGAGCGGTACATTGTGAGGAGCGCCCAGAGGAGGAAACTGACCATCCGGATGACCGACCAGATCCCACCGGTCAGTACGTTTTGAAACCCGGCTTCCTTGCAAAACCTCATTGCAAAAAAACGAAAAAAAAGTTAGCATCATTATCTGTGGGACACACACACACACAGTGATTTATTTATTTATTTCTTAGCAGATGCCCTTATCCAGGGCGACTTACAATTGTTACAAGATATAACATTCTTTTTACATACAATTACCCATTTATACAGTTTGGTTTTTACTGGAGCAATCTAGGTAAAGTACCTTGCTTAAGGGTACAGCAGCAGTGTCACCCCACCTGGGATTGAACCCACGACCCTCCGGTCAAGAGTCCAGAGCCCTAACCACTACTCCAACACACATGAACACACTGACACACACACATCCCTTGTGCTGTTAAAGGGGTTATAAAGGAATGAAGGCATAAAGGAACGAAGGTGAAGCTGGTTAATTTCATGCTGAAGTCGAAGCTGGGCTCTCCTGCTTCCTCTTTCTGAGTGCTGCTGTTTAATTATGCATGTGGGTGAGAACAGGGCTCGTGTGTGCGCGCGCTGAGTAAACTCCGAGAGCCAGCTAGCAGCCCTGTGTGATGTTTCAGAAAGGACCGGGGGCAAAGGTCAGCGAGCGTGTGCCAGCCCGCGGAGTGACCGGACTGACCGCTCGGCTGCGGACACAGAGAGAAGAGCTCTCCTCTGTGTGCCTGCCCTGGCTGTGGTCTGTTTCGCTTTGTGTGTCTTAACCCAGCTGTCAGTAGGAATCTGATAGATGGGGGGAGAAGCTGTCAGTGTTGATTGACAGACCCATCCCCCCACCCCCTCCGGCTATCAGAGCTGCTGTGAGAGTCGGACCCCAGCCAGCACTGCCCCCCCCCCCTGTCACCTCACGCCCTGCAGGGACCCCCGAATCAGAGCGAGGGCTCCAACAGAAACTAAACACAAACAGCTTGGAGGATATTACTGCTATTCCAGTTCCACTGTGGTCTGTTTGGTTTTTTTTTTGTTGCATTTCCTCCTTCCTTGTGTATCTTTTCTTTCATTTTCTTTTCTTTTCACCTGTTCCTCGTAATCCACTCCCTACCTGTGCTTTACATGCCTCTCTGTGCTTTACAATGCTTCCCTATGCTTTACCAGACCTCTCTGTGCTTTACAATGCTTCCCTATGGTTTACCAGACCTCTCTGTGCTTTACAATGCTTCCCTATGCTTTACCAGACCTCTCTGTGCTTTACAATGCTTCCCTATGCTTTACCACACCTCTCTGTGCTTTACAATGCTTCCCTATGCTTTACCAGACCTCTCTCTGCTTTACAATGCTTCCCTATGCTTTACCAGACCTCTCTGTGCTTTACAATGCTTGCCTATGCTTTACCAGACCTCAGCAGACCTTCTGTGAAGTTTGTTTTAGTTTAAAAACTGGCTCTGTTTTTTTTTCTGGTTCAGTGATCGCTACGGTGGAACAAAGCTGTTTTGTTTAATAAAGCGGTCTCTCTGCTCTCCCTCTCTCTCTCTCCCTCTCGCTCTCTCCCTCCCCCTCATCCTCTCTCTCTCCCTCTTCATTCTCTCTCTCCCTCTTCATTCTCTCTCTCTCTCTCTCTCTCTCTCTCTCTCCCTCCCTCCCCCTCATCCTCTTTCTCTCTCTCTCGTTGTGTTTTTCCTCTCTCTGCCTCCTCCTGTGTAAGGTCTTGTAATAGTTTCTTGTTAAAAGCCCTGGAGAGATTCGAATGCAGCGCAGCACAGTAATATTTGCTTTACAATTCATTTATATGAGAGGTGAGAGAGTCCTTATACTGCAGGGACGGGACTAAGCCGTGCCTTCATCAAATAAAAAACACAGGAACTGACTTCCACACTCTGAGAACCCACAGCTGTCACTGTTCTCCAGAGATGGGATTAAGACTCCCGTTGCACAGCAGTTTGATCCATTCCTGGCTTGACTACGAGGTTAAATAAACGAAGCGTGGGATGTTAATGCTGCTCTCCCAGACCGCGGCAGTGAGTCTGTGTTTCTGACTCCTCGGTAGATCTGTGTCAGTGGCATACAGTCCTGTGGTGTTTGTGTATCCCGTCAGAAACTTCGCAGGGTTCAGAGCGTGGGGCTTGTGAAACACTCACAGGATGACTTCACGGACGACGCGGTGAAATCTCCACAGGGCAGGGTCACGTTTCCATGGGTCTGTTATTTGAGTGTGCTTCATGTCACCCATAGCTTAGTAACGGGATACGACCAGAAGTCTTTTTCTATGTCTCAGTGAGTGTCACAGAGTTTGTTTCTAGGTCTGTAATGTGGTATGGCTTATGCATTATTCTGTGCGTGCGTGTGTGTGTGTGTGTGTGTGTGTGTGTGTGTGCGCGCGCACTAGACTGTATTGAACTGAAGGATTATTCAGCAGCTGTTCAAATCTGTGGTGATGAACCAGCTGTGCATCAGAGCCCTCTGCCTGAATCACCCGTCACACGCTTGCTTCTCACTTAAACAATTAAACTTCACTAGAAGTCTTTCTCAGTGTCTTCAGTGTAAATTCAATGGCAAACGTTTCCACTGGAAGTCTTTCTCAGTGTCTTCAGTGTAAATTCAGTGGCAAACGTTTCCACTAGAAGTCATTCTCAGTGTCTTCAGTGTAATTTCAATGGCACACGTTTTGACTGGAGTCTCTCTGTGTCTTCAGCTCCTCTTGTGTAACCCCCTCTTTCTCTCTCTCTCTCTCTCTCTCTCTCACAGGTAGAGAGCACACGAGCCCCATCTCAGGACTACCTCTGTATCAGCTTCCGCGCAGTCACAGAGGACCCCTGGAGTCTCTGGACCAATCAGGGGGGGCTCTGCCGGGAGATGGGTGGGGTCTGTGTGCCGCTGGGCGTGGCTCTGCTTTTGGGGGCGCTGACTGGGGGATCCTGGGGTCTGGACTGGGACCCTGTCCCCCGCAAGACCGTCCCACACAACAGTGAGTGTTAAACTGTGTTTGCATGGCGTTCCACTGCAGGGGGTGGAAATACGAGACTCCCGTCGCACAGCAGTGTGATCCAGTGATCTTGTTCCCATCCCTACACCCTTGCGTTGTGCTACGCTGTATAGAGAAGCATGCAGCAGTATCACAGGGAATGCAGACAGTCTGCACTGAGTGATAGCAGCATTCTAACCTTGTTCCAGCACTGGGGAATGTTTTGGGAGACCCAAGGCCAGTGGGATGGACCGCGGCTCTACTCTGCTCTGCTGTGCTCTGCTCTGTGTGTTTCTTGTGGTTTTTAGCCCTCTGCTCTGAGCGTCGTGTGCCCTGGTCTGCGCTGTTCGAAGGGCAGGCCTGCGTTGTGCTGTACTGTGTCAGCCCTGCCGTTTTTGGTTTTGTTCGTCCAGCCATTCATAAATGTGTTCGTGCATTGAAGGGGGTCTGGTTAGGGGCACCCCCTCAATCCAGGGTTGAGGTAATGCGCTGAGGTCAGAGAATGACATCATCCCCCCAGTATAAACCTCACTCCCTCAACAGCTGTCCTTGTTCTGCACTTCCAGTGTGTAGGCTGCTCTCCTCTCTCCTCTCTCCTCTTTCCTCTCTCTCTCTCTCCTCTCTCCTCTCTCCTCTCTCTCTTTCTCGCTCTCGCTCTCACTCTCACACGCACACACACGACAGCAGCGTTGCACTAATATATAGCGCCTTTCTTTCAAGACCAGATCCTCTCGAAGTGCTGAGCGAATTCCTGCAGAGCAAATCTGATTTCAAAACCAAGAGTCTCAATCTCACTCTGGGGTTGGGGGGCAGTTCCTGTAGATGTGTTTGCTCAAAGCCTGCGGCGTAGAAGGAATTGGGAAATGGAGTGAGTGTGTGAGTGAGAATTCTCTCTCTCTCTCTCACACACATACACCCTGCCGTGCACCCTCATCCCTTCCTGTCCCTCCAGCAGCTGTCCAGATGTTTGAATTGAAGAGCCTGGCTTCTCTCTGCCAGCGTTCTGGCAGCTAATTCATGTGACACAGCAGAGCAAGATAGAAAAAAAAAACACGCTGGCCTGTTTCTCTCTCTCTCTCTCTCTCTCTCTCTCTCTCTCTCTCTCTCTCTCTCTCTCTCTCTCTCGTGGGCGCTATTCTGAAAAGGCAGCTGCATCCTTCAAATGTAGGTTGGCTGAACCCAGTTTAAACAGACTGCCCCCCCCCCCCCTTTGCAATCCTAAATGCGTCAGTATTAAATGAGAGTTGAGAGGAAAACAATGTAATCCTGTTGAGTGCCGGTCAATCGATTCTTATTTTAAAAGCAGTTTGATGCGTTCGGTTTGGAACACGAAGCAAAAACATTTGTGTCTCGTTAGTAAGTCAGCCCCTTACAACAGGGCTGGGAATAAGACTCCTATTGCATAGCTGTTTCATCCATTCCAGGTTTTGTTACTAGCAGCTTGATTAGCCCACAGCGTGTCTAGGTAACAAGCTTAGGTGTGTCTGATTGAACTCGTAGCGAAACCAGGAAGGGAGCAAGTCGGCTATGCAATGTGAGTCTTATTTCCATCCCTTATAATCATAATAATCATAATAATCATAATAATAGTGTACTTTAGTGAACTGCACCAGCCTACACACACCCCAAGCAGTGACACACGGGGTGGGGGGGCAGGCAGTCTGCTTCCATTGCTGTTCTGCTCTATAAAAATGCAACACAGACGTTACTGTGAGGCTGAAGTATAGAGGTAGAGATGCATGTATTTATCTGTCTTGATGAAGGTTGTGTAATTACATGAATCAGATAAATTGTTACCAGGTTGTGTTTTGGGAGGGGGGTTAGGAGTGGCAGAGGGGTGGGGGTATTTAAAGTCAGGAAAGCAGATGTGCGCGAGAGAGGGGGTGTGCTGAAGGGGGTTGATCTGTGCTGAGTGAGTTTACTGAAAGGAAATTAAAACTGAACAGAGGCACTGCTGGCTCTCTCCTCTCCTTTCTTTCTTTCTTTCCTTTCTTTCCTTCTTTCTTTCTTTCTTCTCTCGCTCTCTCACTCTCTGTCTCTGTCTGTCTCTCTCTCTCTCTCTCTCTCTCTCTCTCTCTCTGTCTCTGTCTCTCTCTTTTTGCTGTATTTCTATTCCACTATAATTCTCATTGTTAGCGCTGGTATTGTAAATGACTGCTCTGCTGAACTCTTTGTTTAAAGCAGTTTAGAACATTTGGTTTTGTCTCCACCCCCCTAAACGAATCCATGTGCTCCCCCCGTCCCGTCCCACCACCCCTGCCCTGCCCTGAGCTGAGCTGGGATGGATTTCTGCTGCTTTCCCACGTCTCTCCACGTGCCGTGTCTCTCGGGGTCTCTGTAATGAAGCAGTCAGGACACTTGAATCGGAAGTGACCCCTCCCCCCCCCTCCCCCAGCTGGTGTGTTTTAGTAATCTCCTCTGTCGCCGTGCCGACCAGATTAGCTGTGACAGGCCTGTCCGGAACAGCAGCTCGAACTCCATAACCTGCAGGATTTCCCCAGCTCTACCTCTCCACCCCCAATCAACCCCCGATCTCCCTAACCTGCAGGATTAATAACGGGGATTCCACTCCCCCCAACTCTACCCCCCAAGATCACAACTCGACCCTGAAGACCACCTAAAAGACATCCAATCAAAATGTTTTTTTTAGTTTTTTTTAGTATGTACAGCTATGCCCAAAAGTTTTGCATGAACACATTTTGCTTCATGAAGTGTGAGGCTAACATATTGAATTGCACACCAGCGCTCTGGAGTTTTCAATATATTTAATGGAAAAAATGACAAATTGAAAGGCTGTGACATTTCGCAATCTAACATGAAATGCTACTGTACTACTAGAATGGCTTCCGGTAGACTATTTTTGCGAAATCATTTTGAAGTTTCTTTGATCACATGATGTTAAATAAAAGATCTAAATTATCTTCATATAGTTTTTAATTCTCGATCCTAAAATTCTAGGCGATGCAGAAGTTTGGTCCAGTGCTGTGCGTTTGTAAATTCAGCAGTATTGATAGTGTTTGTAATCGCTGCGGCTGGATGATGTTAATCTGCTAATCCTGAACAAGCCCATCAGCAATGACAGACCAATTCCACGCTCCCTCGCTGCAAACGACTGCTGACTGATTGCAAAGCAGCTTGGTGTTAATACTTGAGTTTATTCTGTGAGGATTGACTTTGCTGTTCCGAGCAAAACACACACAGGAACACACACTGAGACACGCACGCACACACACACACACACTGAGACGCGCGCGCGCACACACACACACACTGAGACGCGCGCGCGCGCACACACACACACTGAGACGCGCGCGCGCACACACACACACACTGAGACGCGCGCGCGCACACACACACACTGAGACACGCACGCACGCACACACACACACACTGAAACACGCACGCACGCACACACACACACACACACTGAGACACGCACACACACACACACACACACACACACACACACACACACACACACACACTGAGACACGCACACACACACACACACACACTGAGACACACACACTGAGACACGCGCACACACACACACGCACACACACCCACGCATCACTGCGTCAGTCAGGGCATTGTATTGACACACATTGCATTATAGCTTACAATCCCAAACCACACAAGGTTTAAATCTAAGGCAGGTGGATCAGTACTTTGATCCTATTGTTGCCTCCATGTCCTCGCTTTGTAGCTGAATTTACAAAAAGTATCCTCAGTTCTACTATTATTATTATTATTATTATTATTATTATTATTATTTATTTCTTAGCAGGCGCCCTTATCCAGGGCGACTTACAATTGTTACAAGATATCACATTATTTTTACATACAATTCCCCATTTATACAGCTGGGTTTTTTTACTGGAGCAATCTAGGTAAAGTACCTTGCTCAAGGGTACAGCAGCAGTGTCCCCCCCCACCTGGGATTGAACCCACGACCCTCCGGTCAGAGTCCAGAGCCCTAACCACTACTCCACACCGCTGCCCATCTAGAACAGGGTGCTGGGGGCTGGGTAGTTTAGCCTGGCTGAAGGTTTGTGTGTTTAAGTTTGAAACCCCACTGTGTGTGTCAGCGATGTGATCTCACAGCTGGTGATGTCTTCAGCAGTGTGATCATCATTGCTGAAACAGATGTAGAGATCGAATAAATGGGGGGTGTTTTTTTTAAATTTTTTTTATCAAAAGTGCCATCCTGCCAACACCCAGCTGGGGTCACACTGTCCTCCCCTCTCCTCAGCACGCTCCGAGGGTTAAACAGCTCACCCAGGCGGTCCCATAATTCCAATATTCCTCATCCCAGAGCGGGCTGGCGTTCCCGAGCGTGCTGCAGGCAGATCGGGGTGATCCGTGTCTGATTGTGCGTCTCGCTGTAACTAATGCACACCAGCCACCCCTGCAGCTCTGTGATGCTCTCCAACTTCACGCTCCGCACCGCGCTGTTCCCTTTACCCAGTGCAAAAACCATACAGGGGACGGGAATAAGACTCCCATTGCAGAGCACTGCGATCCACTCCTGGTTTTACTGGGAGTTTAATAACCAGACACACCTGAGCTTGTTACCTAGACACACTGGGGCTGGTAGTAAAACCTGGACTGGGTGACGCTGCTGTGCAATCTTGTTTCAGTCCCTGACACAGCAATCCCACTGCATTTATTTTCCCGGCTAATCTCAGCATGTTGAACTTTTTCGATTTGAATTTTTTTTTTTTCTCGCATCTTCACACAAGTTCTGTCGCTTTTGAGGAATCTCTTGCGGCTTTGGCTGCACTTTCAAACGTTCTGAGTTTCAAGAGCAGCTGCAAACACCCTGTTAGTCAGAAACGGCAGATTTAATAACTGGGATATAAAATAAGAAAAAGAAACCCAGTTTGAAATCGTCCTTGTTTGTTGTGGTTGTTCTTGGTTAGTTGTACAAGCCAGTGCAGATGTCAGCATGTCACGGGCTGAAAGCTGTAAAAGAAAATCTGATCTTTGTTGATGCCAAGATTAATATTTGTGGCGTGTGCAGCTCAGATTCTTTCTTTCTTTGTCTTTCTCTCTCTCTCTCTCTCTGAACAATTTAACAGGCAATCGTAGTTAACTCTTCGGATGAGACGTCAAACAAACGAGCTCCTATTGGAAGTGACTCTGCAGCAGCAGCAGCAGCAGTTGTTGATGATGCAGAGTTCACCCCCCTAGTCTCTGTAAAAGCGTCTGCTAAATGATGATGATGATAATTAATAATAATAAATAGCCAGACAGGTCATGCTGATAAGTTTGTTTTGTGATTTTTATTGGAGCAGGACATAGCCTTTGCCCCTCCCACTGCTCCCCCTCTCCCTACATCGTTTTTCATGTTTTTTCACTGCAGCTAGACCGTGTTTACTCAGCTCAAGAATGTGCCCCCGTGTATCTGTTCAAGGCAATGAGATCGGAGAGGAGACTGAATAGGATTTCTGAGGGCACGAGTTAGTTAAGAAAAGATGTGTGTCTCTGTCTCTCTGTGTGTCTCTGTGTGTGTGTCTCTGTCTCTCTGTGTGTGTCTCTCTGTGTGTCTCTGTGTGTGTGTCTCTCTGTGTGTCTCTGTGTGTGTGTCTCTGTCTCTCTGTGTGTGTCTCTGTCTCTCTGTGTGTCTCTCTGTGTGTGTCTCTGTCTCTCTGTGTGTCTCTCTGTGTGTGTCTCTGTCTCTCTGTGTGTCTCTCTGTGTGTCTCTCTGTCTCTCTGTGTGTCTCTCTGTGTGTGTCTCTGTCTCTCTGTGTGTGTCTCTGTCTCTCTGTGTGTCTCTCTGTGTGTCTCTGTCTCTCTGTGTGTCTCTCTGTGTGTGTCTCTGTCTCTCTGTGTGTGTCTCTGTCTCTCTGTGTGTGTCTCTGTGTGTGTCTCTGTCTCTCTGTGTGTGTCTCTGTCTCTGTGTGTGTGTCTCTGTCTCTGTGTGTGTGTCTCTGTCTCTCTGTGTGTCTCTCTGTGTGTGTCTCTGTCTCTCTGTGTGTCTCTCTGTGTGTGTCTCTGTCTCTCTGTGTGTGTCTCTGTCTCTGTGTGTGTGTCTCTGTCTCTGTGTGTGTGTCTCTGTCTCTCTGTGTGTGTCTCTGTCTGTGTCTCTGTCTCTCTGTGTGTGTCTCTGTCTCTGTGTGTGTGTCTCTGTCTCTCTGTGTGTCTCTCTGTGTGTGTCTCTGTCTCTCTGTGTGTGTCTCTGTCTCTGTGTGTGTGTCTCTGTCTCTCTGTGTGTCTCTCTGTGTGTGTCTCTGTCTCTGTGTGTGTGTCTCTGTCTCTGTGTGTGTGTCTCTGTCTCTCTGTGTGTGTCTCTGTGTGTGTCTCTGTCTCTCTGTGTGTGTCTCTGTCTCTGTGTGTGTGTCTCTGTCTCTCTGTGTGTCTGTGTGTGTGTCTCTCTGTGTGTGTCTCTGTCTCTGTGTGTGTGTCTCTGTCTCTCTGTGTGTGTCTCTGTGTGTGTCTCTGTCTCTCTGTGTGTGTCTCTGTCTCTGTGTGTGTGTCTCTGTCTCTCTGTGTGTCTGTGTGTGTGTCTCTCTGTGTGTGTCTCTGTCTCTGTGTGTGTGTCTCTGTCTCTGTGTGTGTGTCTCTGTCTCTGTGTGTGTCTCTGTCTCTGTCTGTGTGTGTGTCTTTGTGTGTGTCTCCATTCTGTTGTGGACACTGTGGGTCATGTCCTTTGTAAAGACAATGAAGCAGATCTCTAGTACTAAGCTGTTTGATAGCAATGTAATCCTGGGCAGGAGGGGGGAGGGGCGAGCCTTCAATTAACTTTGCTGTCCGAGGGGTGGGGGAGGGAGGCGGAGGTGGAGGGGAGGGAGGTGGAGGAGGGGGGTGGGGAGGGAGGGGTGGAGGGGGGGGAGGGGAGGGGTGGGGAGGGGGGGGAGGGGGGAGGCGGGGGGGAGGGGGGAGGGGGAAGGGAGGGGGGGGGGGGAAGAGGGGAGGGGGGAGGGGGAGGGGGGGGGGGGGAGGGGGGAGGAAGGGGGGGAGGGGGGAGGGGAGAGGGAGAGGGAGAGGGAGAGGGAGAGGTTTGTTCCCGCTTCTGTTCCAGTTCTTTCATCCCATGCAGAGTCTGAACAATTACAATATAATGGGGATGGAAGCAACAGAAACCTGCCGTGTGCGTGCGCGTGCATGTGTGTGCGTGCGTGTGTGTGTGTGCGGAGAGGGAGGGGGTGAAGCTGTCAGATTGAGGGTGTAAATCCGAAGCTCTGTGTTTGTCTTGATGTAACGTGCTCCGTACAGATTCAGCGCTCCTCCGTGGTGCTGCGTTTAGGAACGCTGAAAGAAGCGGAGTTCAGGGGCAGATGTCTCGACTGCATGTCCTCTTTTTTTTTTTTTTGTAATCGCATCGTTTGTCGTTGAACTGATCAGCTGAGGGTGTGTGTGTGTGTGTGTGTGTGTGTGTGTGTGTGTGTGTGTGTGTGTGTGTGTGTGTGTGTATCAGTCTTGTTGCAGTGACTGTGTGCGTATTTGTGTGTGTGTCTGTGTCTATTTGTGTCTCGGCAAATGTGTGTCTGTGTGTGTCTATCGGTGTGTTTGTGCCTCTCTAAGTCTTGGTGTGTGCGCGCGCTTATCAGTGTGTCTGTATCGGTGCATCTCTGTCTCAGTGTGTGTGCTTCTGTCTCTCTGTCTCAGTGTCTGTATCAGCCTTGCTGCAGTGTGCATGTCTCAGTGTCTCTCTCTGTCTCTCTGTTTTGTTCCTCTCCTCTGGTCCTTTTTAACTATTTCTCTTTAAAGTTTAAATGAACCTTTTCTTTTTCAGCTGTAGATGTTCTTGCTTTTAATGATTTTATTTTATTTTAATTCTCCGTTATTTATTTCATTCCAATGTAATATAACTGGTTGATTTAGGAGCTCAAGTTAAGCATGACTGTTAAGCATGAAACACTCTCTCTCTCTCTCTCTCTCTCTGTGTCTCAGTGCCTCTCTCTCTCTCTCTCTCTCTCTCTCTCTCTCTCTCTCTCTCTCTCTCTCTGCACATTAGAAATATAAGTTATGTACACATCCTTATCCTTCCTGAGCTCTGGGTAGCTCCCACTGCAGCCTGGCTCCAACCAAGTGCTGATCTGTCTGTCCCGCTCTCTGCCTGTCTGTCTGTCTGTCTGCCCCTCTCTCCTCGTCTGCTCCAGCACTGTGTGGCTGTGTGTTTAAGCACACACACACACGCACAGAGAGAGAGAGAGACACACACACACACACACACACACACACACACACACACAGACACATGCCATGCTGAAGTCTGGCTGGCTAATCAGTTTGCCCTGACCTCTGTGAACAATACCCCTCTCTGTGCCTTTCTGTCTGAGTAGCTTTGCTTTACATGGCTGTCAGCAGCCCTTTCATTGCAGCGCGGGGTCGGGGGCGTGGGGGGGGGGGTCCATTTCAATTTCAATTAACAAATTTAACATGTGTGGGTTTTTTTTTGTGGTTTAAGAACTTTGGTTGCATTGTACTGGGAATACAATGAAAACTACACCCTTATAAAAGTGTGTGTGTCAGTGTGCGTGTGTCAGTGTGTGTGTGTGTGTGTGTCAGTGTGTGTGTGTCTGTGTGTGTGTGTCAGTGTGTGTGTGTCTGTGTGTGTGTGTGTGTGTGTGTGTGCGCTAGGAGGCTGTGTAGTCCAGTGGTTAAAGAAAAGGGCTTGTAACCAGGAGGTCCCCGGTTCAAATCCCACCTCAGCCACTGACTCATTGTGTGACCCTGAGCAAGTCACTTCACCTCCTTGTGCTCCGTCTTTCGGGTGAGACGTAGTTGTAAGTGACTCTGCAGCTGATGCATAGTTCACACACCCTAGTCTCTGTAAGTCGCCTTGGATGAAGGCGTCTGCTAAATAAACTAATAATAATAATAATAATAATAATAATAATAATAATAATAGTCTGTCTGTGTGTGCGTGTGAGTCCACACAAGGTAGGGACACTTTCGATGCAGTAGCAGCTTTTCCTTCAGTCCCTGTAACTTTCATTCTTGTGTTTCGAATAGGAAATCCACACTGTACGGGAGTCAATGCAAACGACTCATAAGTACAATAAACACACGTGTGTGTGTGTGTGAGTATGGAGGCAGTTCACTTTGCTTGTTCAGTCCATTCAAGCCGTTAATTCAATTAGGAGCCTGTTCTGGTCTGATTGCTGTCTGCTTGGTGTTGAAAGGTGTTTGTTTTCAGCGGAGGGAGGGAGGGAGGGAAGGAGGGCTGGTAAACCATTGAGCAGATGTGGAGCTTTGAAGTGCTTGACACCCTGGGGTTTGCCATGTTTATTAATGCCTCTCTCTCTTGCTCTCTCTCTTGCTCTCTCCCTCCCTCTCTCTCTCTTGCTCTCTCCCTCCCCCTCTCTCTCTCCCTCTCTCTCTCTTGCTCTCTCTCTCCCTCTCTCTCTCTTGCTCTCTCCCTCCCCCTCTCTCTCTCCCTCTCTCTCTCTTGCTCTCTCCCTCCCCCTCTCCCTCTCTTGCTCTCTCCCTCCCCCCTCTCTCCCCCCTCTCTCTCTTGCTTCTCCTCCTCCCTCTCCCTCTCCTCTCTCTCCTCTCTCTCTCTCTCTCTCTCTCTCTCTCTCTCTCCTCTCTCTCTCTCTCTCTCTCTCTCTCTCTCCTCCTCTCTCTCCCTCTCTCTCTCTGCTCTCTCCCTCTCCTCTCTCTCTTGCTCTCTCCTCCCTCTCCTCTCCTCTCTCTCTGCTCTCTCCTCCCTCCTCTCTTGCTCTCTCCTCCCTCTCTCCTCTCTCTCTCTCTCTCCTCTCCTCTCCTCCCTCTCTCTCTCTCTCCTCCCTCTCCCTCTCTCTCTGCTCTCCCTCCCCTCTCCTCTCTCTTTTGCTCTCCCTCCCCCTCTCCCTCTCTTGCTCTCTCTCCCCCTCTCCCTCTCTTGCTCTCTCCTCCCCTCTCCCTCTCCTCTCTCTCTCTCTCTCTTGCTTCTCCTCCTCCCTCCCTCCCCTCTCCTCTCTCTCTTGCTCTCCCTCTCCCTCTCTTGCTCTCTCCCTCCCCCTCTCCCTCTCTCCCTCTCTTGCTCTCTCCCTCCCCCCCTCTCTCCCCCCTCTCTCTCTCTCTCTTGCTTCTCCTCCTCCCTCTCCCTCGCCCTCTCTCTCCCTCGCCCTCCCTCTCTCTCTCCCCCCCCCTCGTCCTCTCTCCCTTTTCTCTCTCAGGTTTGAAAGGGGTTCGCCGGTTCTCCAGTCCCGGAGTGTTTAACTACACCACCCTGACGCTAGATGAGGACTCGGGGTTCCTGTACGTCGGGGCGCGAGAGGCAGCCTTCGCCCTCGACATGAACAACGTGGCGCTGGAACGCAAACCATCGGTGAGCAGCTCTTCATCCTCCCTCCTCTCCCTCCTCGATCTCCTCTTTTTCTCCCTCCTCTCTCTTCATCCTCTCCCCTCGCATCCTCACTCGCTCCCCTCCCTCCTCGATCTCCTCTTTCTCCTCTCCCTCCTCTCTCTTCTCTCTCTTCTCTTCATCCTCCCCTCCCTCCTCGATCTCCTCTTTCTCCTCTCCCTCCTCTTCTCTTCATCCTCTCTCACCTCGCATCCTCACTCGCTCCTCTCTCTCCTCTCCCTCCTCTCTCTTCTCTTCATCCTCTCTCTCCTCGCCCCTTGCGTCCTCACTCACTCACTCTGTGTGTGTGTGTTTGCAGATCGTGTGGGACGCCCCTGCTGATAAGAAGACTGAGTGCGTCCTCAAGGGGAAGAACAACCAGGTAAGGGGATGAGCTGAACCAGGGGGACCCCAAGACCCAGAGACCCCGAGACCCAGCCCTGCAATAGGGCGTCTCCAAGTGTTCAGTGACTCTAATCAAGTTCAGGGATGGGAATAAGACTCCCGTTGCACAGCAGTGTGATCCGCTCCTGGTTTCACTGTGAGTTTAATAATCAGACACACCTGAGCTTGTTAGCTAGACACACTGGGGCTGATCAAGCTGCTAGTAAAACCTGGACTGGGTGACGCTGCTGTGCAATAGGAGTCTTGTTCCCAGCCCTGTGATCTTTGTCATTGACACTCTGAGTGGGAGAGCGAGACTCTCAGTGAAGTTACAAGTGTAGCTGCTGCAATGGCTTCCCATGGGGGCTGTGGCTGCTTTATTATGGGATGCAATGGGGTGTGTTTTGTGTGCTGCTGGGATTTGAATGCCCTCTCTCTCTCTCTCTCTCTCTCTCTCCTTCTCTCTCTCTCTCTCTCTCTCTCTCTCTCTCTCTCTCTCTCTCTCTCTCTCTCTCTCTCTCTCTCTCTCTCTCTCTCTCTCTCTCTCTCTCTCTCTCTCTCTCTCTCTCTCTCTCTCTCTCTCTCCTCTCTCTCTCTCTCTCTCTCTCTCTCTCTCTCTCTCTCTCTCTCTCTCTCTCTCTCTCTCCACACAGACGGAGTGTTTTAACTACATCCGGTTCCTGCAGAACTTCAACCGGACCCACATGTACGGCTGCGGAACCTACGCCTTCCAGCCCAAATGCGCCTACATTGTGAGTACTGCTGTGCTTTACAATGCTTCCCTATGCTTTACCAGACCTCTCTGTGCTTTACAATGCTTCCCTATGCTTTACCAGACCTCTCTGTGCTTTACAATGCATCCCTATGCTTTACCAGACCTCTCTGTGCTTTACAATGCTTCCCTATGCTTTACCAGACCTCTCTGTGCTTTACAATGCTTCCCTATGCTTTACCAGACCTCTCTGTGCTTTACAATGCATCCCTATGCTTTACCAGACCTCTCTGTGCTTTACAATGCTTCCCTATGCTTTACCAGACCTCTCTGTGCTTTACAATGCTTCCCTATGCTTTACCAGACTGTATCACACTTTGCTGTGCTTTTTACTGTGGGAAAAAGTTTTTATTAGGGATTTCTCTCCCCCCCCCCCCACTCTCTCTCTCTCTCACTCACTCCCTATCCCCCTCTCTCTCTCTCTCAGGACACGTCCCGTTTCACTCTGGCGCGCTCCTCGATGGAGGATGGAAAGGGAAAGTGTCCCTATGATCCTGCCAAGGGCCACACTGGGCTCATCGTGGGTGAGTCACAGGCAGGGGTGCTCTCCTAAATCTGACCATACCGCAACGCCACTAAAATATAGATTTCCTTCAACAGGAATTATTAGACGAATTCCCATTTTTGTTTGTGTACTGAACTTCTATCTCGTAACACATATAAGAACATGCAATGCACTTCGATCATTTCCACAAGCATTTCACCTGCATCCAATCAGAATGCTTTACTTTATTGATGTGTGTGCGTGTGTGTGTCTATATGCCAGTGTGCGTGTCTGTATGTGTGCCTCTGTCTGTGTGCGTGTCTGTATGTCAGTGTGTGTCTGTGTGCCCCTGTGTGTGTGTAGAGAAGGAGGTTTTGTTTTTTTATAGACAGATTTTATGATTTTTAAAGTTTAAGCTGGAAGTCAGTCAGCGTGAACGAAGAACAACGAAAACATCTGTTCACTTCTTTCCCTCGTTTTGCTTCGTACTTCCTCCTCTTCTTCCTTCTCTTGTAGTTAGTTCTGCTGGAGTTGGCACCCCTTAGTTTTGAACCTGTCCCGTAGCGTGCCTGCTGAACACGAATAATCATCTTAAACTAAACCTTCACTGCAGGACTGTTTACTTCAGTCCCCTCTTTCATTACTCGCACCCTTCTGGAGCTGAAAATAAAAAATCTACACTCAGAAACACAGCAGGACGGGCAATCAGACTCCTATTGCACAGCAGTGCCACCCAGTCCAGGTTTTACTAGCAGCTTGATCAGCCCCAGTGTGTCTAGCTAACAAGCTCAGGTGTGTCTGATTATTCAACTCATAGTGAAACCAGGACTGGATCACACTGCTGTGCAGCGGGAGTCTTATTCCCAGCCCTGGTTTAAACCCCAGCATGTTCTATATAGAGGTGAAGTCTTCTGTCCACAAGAAGCTTTACTAACTAAACAAGCAGCTTGGAAAAGCAACCTGTTTCTCTTGAGAGTCTCAGACTGGCTGCTGTTAAATGCATTGGGAGCCGAGCGCTTCGCTAGAAGACTAGGTTTGGGGGCTCCAGTGGGAGGGGAGGTTATTAATCTGTGCAGAGCTGGGGAGGAGGATGGGGAGGGGAGGTGTCTGGGTGATGATGGTTAGGCAGCTGTCGGCTGCAGGTTGAGATGACCGGACAGCGGCTTCAAGCTGCAGAGATCTCAAGGGGTTTGCTGTGTGCAGTTCGTTCTGCTTGTCAAAGTGCTGGAGTCACAAAGTAAGAACTCCAGAACTGTGTCTAAACTGGTTCTGCTGCAGCTGCTGGATTCCACAGGGGCAGTGGACGGGGGAGGAGGAGGGTGGGGGGTGCAACGAGGGTCACAGTTTGATATTCCGTGTTCCGTTGGGACTGTGCCTGTGTGCCAACTGGGTGAGAGGTCAGACGGAGGGAGGGAGTGGAGAGCTGGGAGGGAGGGAGAGAGAGAGAGGGAGTGGAGGGCAGGGAGGTAGAGAGGGAGGGAGTGGAGAGCAGGGAGGAGGGAGGTAGAGAGAGGGGAGTGGAGGGCAGGGAGGTAGAGAGGGAGGGGAGGAGGCAGGGAGGTAGAGAGGGAGGGGGGAGTGGAGAGCAGGGAGGGATGAATGAATGGAGGGCAGGGAGGTAGAGTGAGGGAAGGGGGAGTGAAAGAGGAGGAGGAGGGAGGGGAGAGGAGAGAGGTGGAGGTAGGAGAGGGGAAGGAGAGAGGTGGAGGTAGGGAGAGGGGGAAGGAGAGAGGTGGAGGTAGGGAGAGGGGGAAGGAGAGAGGTGGAGGGAGGGAGAGGGAGGAGAGAGGGAAGGGAGAGAGGTGGAGGTAGAGAGAGGTGTGGAGGTAGAGAGAGGTGGAGGAGGATAGAGGTGTGGAGGTAGGGAGAGGGGAAGGAGAGAGGGGAGGTAGGGAGAGGGGAAGGGAGAGAGGTGGAGGTAGAGAGAGGTGGAGGAGGGATAGAGGTGTGGAGGTAGGGAGAGGGGGAAGGAGGAGAGAGGTGGAGGTAGGAGAGGGGAAGGAGGAGAGAGGTGGAGGTAGGGAGGGGAAGGAGGAGAGGGGAGGAGAGAGGTGGAGGTAGGGAGAGGGGAGGTGGAGGTAGGGAGAGGGGGAGGTGGAGGTAGGGAGAGGGGGAAGGAGAGAGGGGGAGGTGGAGGTAGGGAGAGGGGAGAGGGAGAGGTGGAGGTAGAGAGAGGTGTGGAGGTAGAGAGAGGTGGAGGAGGGATAGAGGTGTGGAGGTAGGGAGAGGGGGAAGGAGGGAGAGAGGTGGAGGTAGGGAGAGGGGGAAGGAGAGAGGGGGAGGGAGAGAGGTGGAGGTAGGGAGAGGGGGAGGTGGAGTTAGGGAGAGGGGGAGGTGGAGGTAGGGAGAGGGGGAAGGAGAGAGGGGGAGGTGGAGGTAGGGAGAGGGGAACTCTCACAGTCAGGATTGAAAGGTAAAACTTCTTTTAAGAAACTAGGGCAAGCTGACAAGCGTTTTCGACCTCATCTGTGTCCCGTTAGCTTCTGGTTTTAACTCGGAAACCCTGATCCAGGAGTGTTTTGAAGTTTCTGGATGACAATAAAGGATTTCATTTAGTTTTTTTTCTTCTTTTTCCTAATCTGATAAATCTGCTCTAAATTGAAATGATTCTCATCACAGCATGAATACATCTCACTGTATTTACATTTATTTGACACCAAACTCCTGATCATTTCAATATTAACAATGATAATAACACTAGACTTCATTGAGGGGAGCTCTGAACCCCAGGACTGGTTTTATATAACAAAAACAAGACAGCGTGAGGTGTTTCTAAATTTGTCTCTGTCTGTGACGGGTGTAGCTGCAAGTTCTGCTGTTTTTCTCTCCCTCTCTCTCTCTGCTTTCCGAGTCCCCAGTTGAATTACCTCATCTCATCTCTCTCCCTCTCCCTCTCTCTGCTCCTCAGAGTCCACAGTTGTATTACCTCATCTTATCTCTCTCTCTCTCTCTCTCTCTGCTCCTTCGAGTCCCCAGTTGAATTACATCATCTCTCTCTCCCTCTCCCTCTCTCCCTCTCCCTCTCCCTCTCTCTGCTCCTCAGAGTCCCCAGTTGAATGCTCACCCCTCTCTGGTGGAGATCTCTCCCTCTCTCTGCTCCTCCGAGTCCCCAGTTGAATTACATCATCTCTCTCTCCCTCTCCCTCTCTCCCTCTCCCTCTCCCTCTCTCTGCTCCTCAGAGTCCCCAGTTGAATGCTTTCCCCTCTCTGGTGGAGATCTCTCCCTCTCTCTGCTCCTCTGAGTCCCCAGTTGAATGCTCTCCCCTCTCTGGTGGAGATCTCTCCCTCTCTCTGCTCCTCCGAGTCCCCAGTTGAATTACATCATCTCTCTCTCCCTCTCTCTCTCTCTCCCTCTCCCTCTCCCTCTCTCTGCTCCTCAGAGTCCCCAGTTGAATGCTTTCCCCTCTCTGGTGGAGATCTCTCCCTCTCTCTGCTCCTCCGAGTCCCCAGTTGAATTACATCATCTCTCTCTCCCTCTCCCTCTCTCCCTCTCCCTCTCCCTCTCTCTGCTCCTCAGAGTCCCCAGTTGAATGCTTTCCCCTCTCTGGTGGAGATCTCTCCCTCTCTCTGCTCCTCTGAGTCCCCAGTTGAATGCTCTCCCCTCTCTGGTGGAGATCTCTCCCTGTCTCTGCTCCTCAGAGTCCCCAGTTGAATGCTCTCCCCTCTCTGGTGGAGATCTCTCCCTCTCTCTGCTCCTCCGAGTCCCCAGTTGAATTACATCATCTCTCTCTCCCTCTCCCTCTCTCCCTCTCTGGTGGAGATCTCTCCCTCTCTCTGCTCCTCCGAGTCCCCAGTTGAATTACATCATCTCTCTCTCCCTCTCCCTCTCTCCCTCTCCCTCTCTCTGCTCCTCAGAGTCCCCAGTTGAATGCTTTCCCCTCTCTGGTGGAGATCTCTCCCTGTCTCTGCTCCTCAGAGTCCCCAGTTGAATGCTCTCCCCTCTCTGGTGGAGATCTCTCCCTGTCTCTGCTCCTCAGAGTCCCCAGTTGAATGCTCTCCTCTCTGGTGGAGATCTCTCCCTGTCTCTGCTCCTCAGAGTCCCCAGTTGAATTACATCATCTCTCTCTCCCTCTCTCCCTCTCCCTCTCCCTCTCTCTGCTCCTCTGAGTCCCCAGTTGAATGCTCTCCCCTCTCTGGTGGAGATCTCTCCCTCTCTCTGCTCCTCCGAGTCCCCAGTTGAATTACATCATCTCTCTCTCCCTCTCTCCCTCTCTCCCTCTCCCTCTCCCTCTCTCTGCTCCTCAGAGTCCCCAGTTGAATGCTCTCCCCTCTCTGGTGGAGATCTCTCCCTGTCTCTGCTCCTCAGAGTCCCCAGTTGAATGCTCTCCCCTCTCTGGTGGAGATCTCTCCCTCTCTCTGCTCCTCAGAGTCCCCAGTTGAATGCTCTCCTCTCTGGTGGAGATCACAGTTCATCTCTTTGCTTGCTTGCTTGCAGATGGGGAGCTGTACTCCGCAACGCTCAATAACTTCCTGGGGACGGAGCCGGTGGTCCTGAGGAACGTGGGGGGGCACTACTCCATGAAGACAGAGTACCTGCCATCCTGGCTCAACGGTGAGGCTCCGGGGGCAGGGGGTTAGGTAGAAGAGGGTAGCTCACCTGTCTCACGCCTGTCCTATTGCAAAGCACTCCAGGTTTTATTGCTACCAGCTTGATCAGCCCCAGTGTGTCTAGGCAACAAGCTCAGGTGTGTCTGATTATTAAACTCCTAGTGAAACCAGGAATGGATCACACTGCTGTGCTCTTGGAAGCCTTATTTCCATCCTGTAGTAGTAATAATAATATCAGGGATGGGAATAAGCCGTTAGATTTGTATATGTTTTTATGTATGTATGTATGTATGTTTTGCGTGTGTATTTTAGTTTATGTTGTTCGTGACACACATTAGGAAGAAAAAAAACCATTAATATCCTGATGAAAAATTATTATTTCCAATATAACAATCTCTCTGTGTGTCTCTCTCTCACTCTATCCCCCCCTCTCTCTCTCTCCTCCCTCCCCCTCTCTCTCTCTCTCTCTCTCTGCCTCTCTCTCTCTCTGCCTCTCTGTTTCTCTCTCCTCTCTCTCTCTCTCTCTTCCCTCTCTCTCCTCCCTCTCTCCTCCCTCCCCCTCTCTCTCTCTCTCTGTCTCTCTGTGTGTCTCTCTCCTCTCTCTCTCTGTCTCTCTCTCTCTCTCTCTCTCAGAGCCTGATTTCGTGGGCTCCTCCTTCGTGCCGGAGAGTGTGGACAGCCCGATGGGAGACGATGATAAGATCTACTTCTTCTTCAGCGAGCGAGCCGTCGAGCTGGACTGTGACAGTGAGCTGGTGGTGACGAGAGTCGCCCGTGTGTGCAAGGTAACGCCCCCTCCCTCCACACGCCCCCTCCACACACACACACACACACACACCCCTCCTCCTCCACACACACACACCACTCCGCACGCGCAGCTTGTAGCAATAATTAAACTCCACGTCTAAACCCCTCTCTGTTGCTCAGTCACGTAAACAGCTGTCCAAACTGAAGCATGGGACTGACCGCTCTCCCCCCCCCCCCCCGTGTCCCGTCTCTCTCAGGGCGATGTGGGAGGGGCCCGCACTCTTCAGAAGAAGTGGACCTCATTCCTGAAGGCTCGCTTGCTGTGCTCCCTCCCGGAGAGGCAGGTCCACTTCAACAGGCTGCAGGCTGTGTTCACGCTGGGGGGAGATGAGGGCTGGCAGCACACCTCCTTCTACGCCGTGTTCAGAGCGCAGTGGTGAGCCGTGTGTACGCGTGTCGTACGTGTGTGTGTGTGTGTGTGTGTCGTACACGTGTGTGCGAGTGTGTGTGTGTGTGTGTGTGTTTAGTAGTTCTGGATGATTCATGACATCTCCGCTGTGTGTCAGTGCTGCAGTGGCAGACCCCTCACTCTGTCTCTGTGTGTCAGTGCTGCAGTGGCAGATCCCTCACTCTGTCTCTGTGTGTCAGTGCTGCAGTGGCAGACCCCTCACTCTGTCTCTGTGTGTCAGTGCTGCAGTGGCAGACCCCTCACTCTGTCTCTGTGTGTCAGTGCTGCAGTGGCAGATCCCTCACTCTGTCTCTGTGTGTCAGTGCTGCAGTGGCAGACCCCTCACTCTGTCTCTGTGTGTCAGTGCTGCAGTGGCAGACCCCTCACTCTGTCTCTGTGTGTCAGTGCTGCAGTGGCAAACCCCTCTCTCTGTCTCTGTGTCTCTGTCTCTGCAGGGGTGATGTGGACGTCTCCGCTGTGTGTCGGTACCACATCGATGACATCAAGAAGGTTTTCGACGGCCCCTACAAGGAGTACCGTGAGCCGGCACAGAAGTGGGGGCGTTATACCAACCAGGTGCCCGTCCCTCGACCTGGAGCGGTGAGTACAGAGCACGCCCTCTCTCTCTCTCTCTCTCAAGCACACCCTCTCTCAAGCACTCTCTCTCTCTCTCTCTCTCTCTCTCAAGCACGCTCTCTCTCTCTCTCTCTCTCTCTCTCTCGCACGCCCTCTCTCTCACATGCGCTGTCTCTCGTGCTTTCTCTTCCTTTTTTCTCTCCTTTCTCTTTCTTTCTTTCTTTCTTTCTTTCTTTCTTTCTCTCCTCATTGCACAGCAGTGTGATCCGCTCCTGGTTTCACTAGGAGTTTAATAATCAGACACACCTGAGCTTGTTAGCTAGACACACTGGGGGCTGATCAAGCTGGTAGTAAAACCTGGACTGGGTGACGCTGCTGTGCAATAGGAGTCTGATTCCCATCCCTGCAAAATGAGTCTGCGTTGCAACTGCAGGAGAAATCCGTCCTTTTTAAATAAAGAGCAGCTCTTCCATAGCAGCAGCTAGAGTAATCAAGCAGGCTCAGATTTGAAGTGAATGGATTTTAAAACCTGATTCTCATTAGATGGGTTCCAAAGGGATTTGAAAGCATTAGTCCACACTGTGATTGTATTACTGGTGTTTATAATAAGAGGAGAGAGAATGGATTTTAAAACCTGGCTTGGCGTGCCTTTTTAAGAGGGGGCTCGTGATCCCATTGCTAGTGCTAATGGAAGAGATGGATTGGGGAGCGTTGGGTAAGCGTTCCTGTACAAGATTCCTGGCGCTGATGAGAAGAGGGAAGAGAATGGATTTGAAAGACTGTGTGTATCAGTGTGTGTGTGTGTGTATCAGTGTGTGTGTGTGTGTATTAGTGTGTGTGCGTGTGTGCATCAGTGTGTGTGTGTGTGTGTGCGTGTGTTTGCTCTTCTCGTTCTGCGCATCACGACCTCGCTCTGTTAGAACAGACCCAGCTGCTCTCTGCAGGAAGCTGCTCTGTTTGCTCCAGGATTAGAGCTCTTCACAGACCACGCTGACGCACCAACACAGCAAACAGAACACATATTAGTATGAATGAGTCACTTAGCAGACGCTTTTATCCAGAGAACTCTGCTTCATCAACAACTGCTGCTGCTGCTGCTGCAGAGTCACTTCCAACAGGACCTCGTTTGTTTTACGTCTCATCTGAAGGACGGAGCACAAGGAGGTTCAGGCTCACACACTCAGGGTCACACACACACACACACACACACACACACAGGGAGTCAGTGGCTGAGCCGGGATTTGAACCTCCTGGTATCAATCCCCTTTCTTTAACCAGCACAAGCACACTGCGTCTCCAGAGTGCTTGTCTCCTCTCTCTCTCTCTCTCTCTCTCTCTCTCTCTCTCTCTCTCTCTCTCTCTCTCTCTCTCTCTCTCTCTCTCTCTCTCTCTCTCTCTCTCAGTGCTGACTCTGTGCTCGTCTCTCTGTCTCTCTGTCTCTCTCTCTGTCTCTTTCTCTCAGTGCTGACTCTGTGCTCGTCTCTCTGTCTCTCTGTCTCTCTCTCTGTCTCTGTCTCTGTCTCTTTCTCTCAGTGCTGACTCTGTGCTCATCTCTCTGTCTCTCTCTCTCTCAGTGCATCACTAACTGGCACCGGGAGTCCGGGTTCAACAGCTCCCTGCAGCTTCCTGACAACACGCTGAACTTCGCCAAGAAACACCCGCTGATGGACGACAAGGTGAGCGCTCGCCCCCTGCTGGTCAAGAAGAGCGTCAACTTCACGCAGATCGCTGTGGACCGCGTCTCCGCCATCGACCACCGCCGCTACGACGTGCTGTTCATCGGGACAGGTGAGGGCTGCAGAGACACCCTGCCGGGCCGTACCGGACCTTACCAGGGCAGACCGTACCGTATCAGAGCCTAATACAGCACACAGGACCGTATCAGAGCCTAATACAGCACACAGGACCGTATCAGAGCCTAGTACAGCACACAGGACCGAATCAGAGCCTAATACAGCACACAGTACCGTATCAGAGCCTAATACAGCACACAGGACCGTATCAGAGCCTAATACAGCACACAGTACCGTATCAGAGCCTAATACAGCACACAGCACTTTATCAGAGCCTAATACAGCACACAGGACCGTATCAGAGGTTAGTACAGCACGCAGGACCGTATCAGAGGTTAGTACAGCACACAGTACCGTATCAGAGCCTAATACAGCACACAGGACCGTATCAGAGCCTAATACAGCACACAGTACCGTATCAGAGCCTAGTACAGCACACAGTAGCGTATCAGAGCCTAGTACAGCACACAGGACCGTATCAGAGCTTAGTACAGCACACAGTACCGTATCAGAGCCTAATACAGCACACAGCACTTTATCAGAGCCTAATACAGCACACAGCACTTTATCAGAGCCTAGTACAGCACACAGGACCGTATCAGAGGTTAGTACAGCACACAGGACCGTATCAGAGGTTAGTACAGCACGCAGGACCATATCAGAGGTTAGTACAGCACGCAGGACCGTATCAGAGGTTAGTACAGCACACACTACTGTATCAGAGCCTAATACAGCACGCAGGACCGTATCAGAGCTTAGTACAGCACACAGGACCGTATCAGAGCTTAGTACAGCACACAGCACTTTATCAGAGCCTAATACAGTACACAGCACTTTATCAGAGCCTAGTACAGCACACAGGACTGTATCAGAGGTTAGTACAGCACGCAGGACCGTATCAGAGCCTAATACAGCACACAGCACTTTATCAGAGCCTAGTACAGCACACAGGACTGTATCAGGGGTTAGTACAGCACGCAGGACTGTATCAGAGCTTAGTACAGCACGCAGGACTGTATCAGAGGTTAGTACAGCACGCAGGACCGTATCAGAGGTTAGTACAGCACGCAGGACCGTATCAGAGGTTAGTACAGCACGCAGGACCGTATCAGAGGTTAGTACAGCACGCAGGACCGTATCAGAGGTTAGTACAGCACGCAGTAGTGAGGGGTTGGTTCCTGTTCTGTATTTCGTGTGATCAGTGTAGTCCAGGCTAAACTCTCTCCCACCAGCGGAGGGCTGGTTGTACAAGGCAGTGAGTCTGGGTTCAGAGGTCCATGTGATTGAGGAGCTGCAACTGTTTGAGGAGCCTCAGCCAGTGGAGAGCCTCTCCATCTCCCACAAAGAGGTAAGCCTGCCTGCCTGCAATGGAATGACCCACATGATGAGAACACATCGAATTCTTAACCTGCTGCACAGATCTAACCCCGTCTCTCCCCTCTCCCGTCTCTCCTCTCTTCCCCTCCACTGCCTTCCTCTCTCCCTCTCTCCTCCTCCACTCCCTCCCCCTTTCCTGTCTCTCCTCTCCTCCCCCTCTCCCGTCCTTTCCTCTCTCCTCCCCTTTCTCGTCTCTTCTCTCCCCCTCCACTCTCTCCCCTCTCCCCTCTCCCCCCTCCCCTCCCTCTTCTCTCCTCTCTCCGCTCTCCTCCTCTCTCCCCCTCCTCTCTCTCCTCTCTCCCTCTCTCCTCTCCCTCCCTCCTCTTCTCTCCTCTCCCCTCCTCTTTCCTCTCCTCTCCTCTCCCTCCCTCCCTCTCCCCTCCCCTTTCCTCTCCTCTCTCTTCCTCGCTCCCTCTCTCCTCTCCCTCTCTCCTCCCTCTCCTCTCCTCTCCTCCCTCCCTCTCCCCTCCCCTTTCCTCTCCTCTCTCTTCCTTGCTCCTCTCTCTTCCTCGCTCCCTCTCTCCCTCTCCCTCTCTCCTCTCTCCTCCTCTCCTCTCCTCTCTCCCCCTTCCTCTCTCCCCCTCCCCTTTCCTCTCCTCTCTCTTCCTCTCTCCTCTCCTCTCCCCTCCCCTCCCTCCCCTCTCCCTGTAGAAGCTGCTCTATGTGGGCTCTCGTTCCGAGGTGCTGCAGCTCCCCCTGGCTGACTGTGGGAAGTATAACTCCTCTCCGGACTGCACGCTGTCCCGGGACCCCTACTGCGCCTGGGACAGGGAGGGCAGGAGCTGCGTCCGGACAGACAAGCACCCCAGGTAGGGCAGCAAAAAAAAAACACGACCAGAGAGGCTTGCTGGTCCTGACCCTGAGCGAGTCACTGACCCTCCTTGTGCTCCGTCCTTCAGATGAGACGTCAAACAAACGAGCTCCTATTGGAAGTGACTCTGCAGCAGCAGCAGCAGCAGCAGTTGCTGATGATGCAGAGTTCACCCCCCTAGTCTCTGTAAGTCGCTTTGGATAAAAGCGTCTGCTAAATGACTCCTAATAATACAGGGCTGGTGAAAAACTGAGGAGTAGAGTTTGCACTGACTGTAAACTACACTGTGTTTAAATATGAAGCTTGCATTGTAACCCTGTGCTGCTCTGGAACAGCTGTGCGAGTCGTCTGGGATAAAGACGTCTGCCAAATAAATAAATAATGATGTCGATTCTGATGCAGTCTCTCTCTCTCCCTCTTCATTCTCTCTCTCTCTCTCTCTCTCTCTCTCTCTCTCTCTCTCTCTCTCTCTCTCTCTCTCTCTCTCAGCCTCTCCTCCCTCGATCAGGACATCCTACAGGAAGGGTTCAAGGTGCAGGCGCGCGCCAAATTCGAACAGAGTCCCATCACAAACTCGGGTGAGGCACTGCTAATGTCAGTCTGTGTGTGTCTGTGTGTCTATCAGCCTGTGTGTCTGTGTGTCTGTCTTCTCCACAGCGATGCTGAGCGTGTCATGCACGTGCTGTGAATGTGTTCTCGAGTGCATTCTGAGCCGTCAGGGTGCACAGGAGTCAAATATGAGTCAAAGGAAGTACAATCTAGAGGAACACGCCATGCTGACGTCACTACTGTGGGATTATGCCTTTCTTTTTCGAATGGCTCAGGATGCAAATACAGCCTTCATCCGTGTGTTATATAATAATAGAGGGGCTTCAGTGAGTTAAAGGAAAATAATTCCATCTGGGGTTTCTGAGACAGTTTACATAAACACTAGTGGAGTTATTTTCCAGTAACTCACTGAAGCCCATCTATTATTATTATTATTATTATTCTATATATTATTTATTATATATTATTATATATATATATACACACACATTACATTTTTTTTCCATTGCTTTTTATGTGGGGGAAATGGAATCTGGCTTCTATGAGGCTGTCATGGATTTGCTTGCTAGTCTTCCAGAGAAATTGCTAGCTAGAGAGTTTGCTTGCTAGCTAGATGGAGAGTTTGCTTGCTAGCTAGATGGAGAGTTTGCTTGCTAGCTAGATGGAGAGTTTGCTAGCTAGCTAGAGAGTTTGCTTGCTAGCTAGAGAGTTTGCTTGCTAGCTAGATGGAGAGTTTGCTTGCTAGCTGGAGAGTTTGCTAGCTAGCTGGAGAGTTTGCTTGCTAGCTAGAGTTTGCTTGCTAGCTAGAGAGTTTGCTTGCTAGCTAGATGGAGAGTTTGCTTGCTAGCTAGATGGAGAGTTTGCTAGCTAGCTAGAGAGTTTGCTTGCTAGCTAGAGAGTTTGCTTGCTAGCTAGATGGAGAGTTTGCTTGCTAGCTGGAGAGTTTGCTTGCTAGCTAGAGAGTTTGCTTGCTAGCTAGATGGAGAGTTTGCTTGCTAGCTAGATGGAGAGTTTGCTTGCTAGCTAGATGGAGAGTTTGCTTGCTAGCTAGATGGAGAGTTTGCTTGCTAGCTAGATGGAGAGTTTGCTTGCTAGCTAGATGGAGAGTTTGCTTGCTAGCTAGATGGAGAGTTTGCTTGCTAGCTAGATGGAGAGTTTGCTTGCTAGCTAGATGGAGAGTTTGCTAGCTAGCTAGAGAGTTTGCTTGCTAGCTAGAGAGTTTGCTTGCTAGCTAGATGGAGAGTTTGCTTGCTAGCTAGATGGAGAGTTTGCTTGCTAGCTAGATGGAGAGTTTGCTTGCTAGCTAGATGGAGAGTTTGCTTGCTAGCTAGATGGAGAGTTTGCTTGCTAGCTAGATGGAGAGTTTGCTTGCTAGCTAGATGGAGAGTTTGCTTGCTAGCTAGATGGAGAGTTTGCTTGCTAGCTAGATGGAGAGTTTGCTTGCTAGCTAGATGGAGAGTTTGCTTGCTAGCTAGATGGAGAGTTTGCTTGCTAGCTAGATGGAGAGTTTGCTTGCTAGCTAGATGGAGAGTTTGCTTGCTAGCTAGATGGAGAGTTTGCTTGCTAGCTAGATGGAGAGTTTGCTTGCTAGCTAGATGGAGAGTTTGCTTGCTAGCTAGAGAGTTTGCTAGATGTTTGTTTTTTACCCATCCCCATGTGAGGTCACCATGCATGAAACTGTTAACCCTTACAATGCACACGATAAATATTTAGTGTCCAAAATTATTATTATTATTATTTTTTTTCCCCCCCAATATAATTCATTCATAAAAAGGGTTAAGTCAGATTTCTCTGGCATTAAAAAAAAATCTCTTTTCTTTCCAGACAAAGCCAAGCTGAAGAACGTGACGGTGGTGGTGGGCTCGGACCTGGTCCTCCCCTGCCAGCTGATCTCCAACCTGGCGCGGCCCCTGTGGCTCTTCAACGACCTGCAGCTGGTCCCGGGGCGTGGCGTCCGGGTGGAGTCCCGGCTGGGGGCCCTGGTCATCGAGGGGGCGGGCGCGGGGGAGGCAGGGCGCTACACCTGCCTGTCCCAGGAGAGAGGGGAGCGTTTCCTGGCGGAGCGCTACGCGGTCTCCGTGGTGGCCAGCGCCCCTGTGTTCATGGAAGCGCGCGCTCCGGACGGGAGCTTGGGGCTGGTGTGGGTGCTGGTCATCACGCTGGCCTCGGCCTGCTTTCTGCTGCTGGGCTCCGTGCTTTACCTGCGCAGGAGGCTGAAGCAGGGCAAGGAATCGGAGCTCATGAAACCCCTGGAGAGCACCCTGGTCTACCCCATCAGCCTGCCCCGGGAGCCGACCCACTTCGTACGCAGCAAAGGCTCGGACTCGGAGCTGTGGGACACCGGGAATTACTACTACTCGGACGGCTCTTTGAAGATCGTTCCCGGCCACGCCCCGTGTCCCAGCGCAGCCCCGGGCAGCGCAATCCCCGGCCAGCCCCTCCCCAGCACCGCGGCCCTGCACTCCCCCAACCGGCTCAGCCTGGGGAACATCAGGGGCTCCGGCAGCAACGGCTACATCCGGCTGAACCTGAGCAGCGCAGGGGAGGAGCGGGCGGAATTCAGCGCTCCGTTCACGGAGGAGCTGAGGAAGACTCTGCAGCAGAGGAGCGTGCTGCCCGACACCAACCCAGAGGAGTCTTCGGTGTAGCTCCTCCCAGACCCTCCCTCTCCCTCCCTCCTCATCATCCTCTCTCTCTCTCTCTCTCTCCGTGGGAGCGCGACAGACGCCTTGCCTCCCTCGCTCACGTCACTGCTGCCTCTGCTTCCTTTTCGGAGCCTTGGTTTTGTTTAAAGAAACGAAAGCGAAGGCGATTTTTTTTGCAAACCGTGCGAGAGAAGAAGTTTTTAAACAGCAGCCAAAAACGCGAGGCCTGGGAGATTTTTTGAGGGGTGTTTCGGAAAGGAGTTTGGGGGGCTGACACGGGACTTTTTTTTTTTTTTTTAAATGAAGTAGTGTTTTTTAAAACGACAAAAAAAAAGACTGTTCTGTTTTAATTCTTGTTTTGTATATGTTGGGACATTTTCACGTGTTCGGTTCATTCATTGCTCCCCTTTTTGTGTTTTGAGTGTGTGTGCATGCTCATGTCTGTGTACAGTGTATAAATATCTAAATATTGAATTGATGTCCTGCATCGCGCCCGGGGTTTCAGGGAGCGCGACGAAGAACACAGCTCCAGCAATAACGAAAACCAAAAAAAAAAAAGTTCTCTTTTATCACAGAAGCCAAAACACAGCAAGAGAGAGAAACGAGATTCAATGCAATACGATCCAAAGCAACTCAATTCAGCCGCACGAGGCGATGGATGTTGACAGGATATTGAGACTCCTTTTAAGAGACGGGGGACGCCCCCTTGTGTGTTTCATGGGCGCTGCCTCCTGTCCAGGGCTGGGTCCAGCCTCGCTCTCCCTGCTGGGGGGGGGGGGCTCCTCTGCTGGTGGATTACGAGGACTGTTTCTTGGCTCATCGATGACCCCCCCTCTCCGTCGTGTCGCTGGTCAACCACATCCAACACAGCTTCACTGCTGTGTGCACCTGTCCAGTCTGACTGCTTCACGAGATGGGTTCGTTTTTTTAATTTTTTATTTAATTGTATTAGATTTCTTATTGTCCTGTGTTTTTTACTGTACTGTGGACATCAAGTTATATGATATCTTTAGCTTAAATGTTTCACAGACATTATCTAGCTGTCTGTCTGTATCTCACTGTCTGTCTGTATCTCGCTATCTGTCTGTATCTTGCTATCTGTCTGTATCTTGCTATCTGTATCTGTATCTATCTGTCTGTATCTCGCTATCTGTCTGTATCTCACTATCTGTCTGTATCTTGCTATCTGTGTCTGTATGTGTATTTATCTGTCTGTATCTCGCTGTCTGTCTGTATCTCGCTATCTATCTGTATCTATCTGTCTGTATCTGTCTATCTCGCTATCTGTCTGTATCTTGCTATCTGTGTCTGTCTATCTGTATCTATCTGTCTGTATCTATGTCTGTATCTCGCTATCTGTCTGTATCTCACTACCTGTCTATCTTGCTATGTGTCCATCTCGCTATCTTGTCTATATCTATCTGTATGTATCTCTCTATCTGTCTGTATCTATCTGTATGTATCTCTCTATCTGTCTGTATCTATCTGTCTGTATCTCGCTATCTGTCTGAATGGAGGTATAATTGCAGTGTACAAAAATGAAAAACATTTTTTTGGATGTGCACAAAATGTACCGGGACGTATCGGATAAAAGCTCTTCAGCTTTGTAGAAAAAAAAAGAAAACGGTTCAGAAAGTGTCTGCCTGCCTCTCTGCCTGCCTGCCTCTCTGCCTGCCTCTCTGCCTCTCTGCCTGCCTGCCTCTCTGCCTGCCTGCCTCTCTGCCTCTCTGCCTGCCTGCCTCTCTGCCTGCCTGCGCCTGTCTGCCTGCCTCTCGGCCTGCCTGCCTGTCTCTGTCTGTGCCTGCCTGCCTGTGCCTGTCTGCCTGCCTGTCTGCCTGCCTGCCCTTCTCTGTCTGTCTGCCTGCCTCTCTGCCTGCCTCTCTGCCTCTCTGCCTGCCTGCCTGCCTGTCTACCTGCCTCTCTGCCTCTCTGCCTGCCTGTCTGTCTCTGTCTGCCTGCCTCTCTGCCTGCCTGTCTGTCTCTGTCTGTCTGCCTGCCTGCCTGTCTGTCTGCCTGCCTCTCTGCCTGCCTCTCTGCCTCTGCCTGCCTGCCTGTCTGTCTGTCTGCCTGCCTCTCTGCCTCTCTGCCTGCCTGCCTGCCTGCCTGTCTGTTTGCCTGCCTGTCTGTCTGTCTGTCTACAGTATATATTCCAACCGCCTCATGTATTCATTTTTTTACACGTCATTCAGGTTGTGGAAGACGCAGAAGACTGCGGTGTTGCAGGGTGACTAAACCGAGGAAGGATGCGGAGCGGAGAGCGGGGATCAGGGGGGGATTCGAGGATGAGATCCATCAAAGCCAGACTCCTCCAGGCACGGAAGGAAGCCGGGATGTGGCTGTTTGGAATGGTTTCCTGAACTCGGAATGTTTTCCGTGCCAGGAGGCGGGGCAGTGCTATTCTTGCAAGTCGATTTTCCTGAAGGATCTGGGATGGTCAGGAACTGTCAATCAAAACGACAGTTGTTTATGGAAAAAAAAAAAAAATTGCGGAGGACTTTTACAGAGGTTTCTAATTCAAGATCGCAGAAGAAATGTGTTGGTTTTTTTAACGCAGTTGAGACTCACGTTTTAATGTGTTTCTGCGTTCACCACGCGCTCCGAGGTGTCCCGGGTTCAAATTGAGATTCTAGGAGCTCTCCCCCAGCTTCCTGCAATGCGCTTCAGAGAGCAGAGCTCAGGAACGCTGTTTAGAGAAGCACAGCCCGGGGTTTTGAGCTCTCTGCGTTGTACAGACGCTGTCAACGGGACGCGATTTTAAACACGCGCTTTACCGACACGCTCGCATTGCTTTTTGTTTTTGTTGGTTTTTGCAAACCTTTTTATTATTTTTTTTAGAGGATTTCTTTGTATTGTAACTTATTTTGCCTGTACAAAATGTTCAATATTTATTATCCCTGTACATAATTCCTTATTTTTTATATATGAATAAAAAGTTCGAGTCACTGATTTCTGTTGGTACGGCAGGATTTTTTCTTTTTCCCTGTTTTTAAACTTCACAGAGAATTTCACAAGTGTGTGTCTGTCTCAGTTTGTATATTTGACTCCTCTCTCTCTCTCTCTCTCTCTCTCTCTCTCTGTGTATTGAGCGCTGATACTGTGTGTGTGTGTGTGTGTGTGTGTGTGTGAGAGTGCATCTCTCCTCTCTCTCTCTCAGGGCAGTGCCAGAGAGTCCAGAGCTTCAACTCCAAATTTAGGCAAAGCCTGTCTGGGGTGAGAGAGCGAGTGAGTCTGCACTGCAGACTGCAAATCTCTCTCTCTCTCTCGCTCTCTCTCTCTCTGTTTCTATCTTTTAGTCTCTAACATTTCAATTCAAATCGGCATGACAATAAAAATAATTGTGTTGCCAAAGGACATACATGGTATAACCGACTCAAATATACAGACAAAGAAATGTTTTAATACTAAACAGAATCCCTCCCTTCCCCTCTATATCAAACAGTACCCCCTTCCCCCCTCCTATATTAAACAGTGCCCCCCTCCCTCCCTCCCTCTATTAAACAGAATCCCTCCCTCCCTCTCTCTAACTTTTCCCTCTCTAGTATGACGTGTTCACGGTCTGTCCCTCAGACTATAACAGGTCTCCACGTATTGACCAGCCAGTCTGGCTGTGTGTTTGTCTTCCCCCAGCAGGACTCGCAGCTTCTGGGTATCACACATTTTGGGGAATTCTGGGACTAAATCGCAGAATTTGGGGAAGAAAATGTCCCTTATGTTTTTTTTATATTTTTCACAGTGAATCTCTGTCTCGACCTCTCCTGTCTCACAGTTTGTCCCTCAGGCTATGACATTCTCTCTCTCTCGCTCTCTCTCGCCCTCTCTCAGCTCAGCTGTAGGATTTATATCACAAGCTTTAACAGTTCTGACAGCAGAGAGAGAGAGGAAAATATCTGTGAAAATCATGTTAATGCACCAGACCAGCTTTTCAGCTTGCTCCTGGGCCTGGGTTCCAGTCTCGGAGGCTAGGTGGCACTAGTGGGTTCATATTAATGCACTAGACCAGCTTTTCAGCTCCAGTCTGGAGGGGGGCTAGGTGGTCTCTGGAGGTTCTTCTCTTCCAGCGGCTCTTGATTGAGTTGCTAGTGTGTGTGCGTGTGTCTCAGTGTGTGTACTTCTCTGCGTCTCCGTGAGCTGAGATGAGCCTGGGAGTCAGTCAGAGTCAGAGGAAACGCTCCGATTTTTTTTTTCCCACAGGAAAATCCTCAGAGCAACAGTTCTGCAAAGTCACCGCCCCCCCTCCCCCATCCGGGCTGCTTTGTTTTGATGCACTGATTTCGTGAGGTCAGAGGTTCGAATCCTGCTCCATGACGGTCCGGTTCAGGGTTGGCAAGTCTCACGAGAAGAAAAAAATAAATAAAGCGACACTGGCTTTTTAAACAAGCCCAGAACCTGCGTGACCCGTGTTCGAGTTTGTGTTTATGCAAATTCTGACCTGCGACTTTCAAATTCCTAAAAAAACATAAAACGGATTTGGCAGCTGGGGTCCGATTGAAAACTGCCCCCCCTTCTGCTGTGAAGAGGGAGGCGTGTT
>CM060283.1:382500-417500 GCA_030684275.1 Acipenser oxyrinchus oxyrinchus
ATGCTTCCCTATGCTTTACCAGACCTCTCTGTGCTTTACAATGCTTCCCTATGCTTTACCAGACCTCTCTGTGCTTTACAATGCTTCCCTATGCTTTACCAGACCTCTCTGTGCTTTACAATGCTTCCCTATGCTTTACCAGACCTCTCTGTGCTTTACAATGCTTCCCTATGCTTTACCAGACCTCTCTGTGCTTTACAATGCTTCCCTATGCTTTACCAGACCTCTCTGTGCTTTACAATGCTTCCCTATGCTTTACCAGACCTCTCTGTGCTTTACAATGCTTCCCTATGCTTTACCAGACCTCTCTGTGCTTTACAATGCTTCCCTATGCTTTACCAGACCTCTCTGTGCTTTACAATGCTTCTCTATGCTTTACCAGACCTCCCTGTGCTTTACAATGCTTCCCTATGCTTTACCAGACCTCTCTGTGCTTTACAATGCTTCCCTATGCTTTACCAGACTTCTCTGTGCTTTACAATGCTTCCCGTGCTCTCCTGGGAGGAATGCAGTATCGCACGGGGTGTCGCACAGGGAGCTGCTCTCTGCTCTCACCTGGGCCGGCGTTCCTCTCGTTCAGCAGCCGGGTCTGGCTGCTCGGGACGATCTGGAGCTCCATGCTGTCGGGGGGGTCGGGGGGGGAGATGTGCACCTGAGAGGCAGCAAGAGCGTTCGAGTACTGCAGCCGAGTCACCTGGGGAGAGAGAGGAGGAGAAGGGAGGGAGAGAGGAGAGGAGAGGGAGAGAGGAGGAGGAGGAGGGAGGGAGAGAGGAGAGAGGAGAGAGGAGAGGAGGAGGAGAGGAGAGGAGAGAGAGGAGAGAGAGGAGAGGAGAGAGGGAGGAGAGGAGGAGGAGAGGAGGAGAGAGGGAGGAGAGGAGGGAGGAGAGGAGAGAGGAGAGAGGAGAGAGGAGGAGGAGGAGAGGAGAGAGGAGAGGAGGAGAGGAGGAGGAGGAGGAGAGAGGAGGAGGAGAGGAGGAGAGGAGGGAGAGAGGAGAGGAGGAGAGAGAGAGGAGGAGAGGGAGAGGAGAGGAGGGAGAGGAGGAGAGAGGAGAGGAGAGGGAGAGAGGAGAGGGAGAGGAGGAGGAGGAGGAGAGGAGGGAGAGAGGAGAGGAGAGAGGGAGAGAGGGAGAGAGGAGAGAGGAGAGAGGAGAGGAGGAGAAGGGAGGAGAGAGGAGGAGAGAGGGAGAGGAGAGGAGAGGAGAGGAGAGAGAGGAGAGAGAGGAGGAGAGAGGGAGAGGAGGGGAGAGGAGGAGGAGGAGGAGGAGAGAAGGGAGGGAGAGAGAAGGGAGGGGAGAGCAGGGATGGCGTTATTGCAGTTTGTTCGGCATATCATATAAAACATGCATCTGAAATAACAAGAAACTGTGCATGATTCAAATAGACAAATAAATATATAAATAGATAATAATGACATTCAAACCATTTATTAACCAAAGCAATTACTATTACCTACCTCAAAATGAATATTTCATTAGCTTATCCAAGACATTCTTGCAATGAAGGAGACAGTGTGGCTCCATACATCCTGGAACTTACAGGGATTCCAGGGATTCCAGTTTGACCAGAAACACACCGACACCCCACCCTAACCCTAACCCTAACCCTAACCCTAACCCCTAACCCTAACACACACACCGACACCCCACCCTAACCCTAACCCTAACCCTAACCCTAACACACACACACACACACCCTCAACACCTACACCCTAACCCTAACCCTAACCCTAACCCTAACACACACACACACACACACACCCTAACCCTAACCACTAACACACTACACCCTAACACACACACACACACACACACACACACACACACACACACACCGACACACACACCCCCTCAAACACACACACACCCTCAAACACACACACACTCACACAAACCCCCTCAAACACACACACACACCCTCAAACACACACACACCCTCACACCCACACACACACACACCTCACACACACACACACTCACACACACCCTCACACACACACACCGACACACACACCCCCTCAAACAAACACACACACACCCTCAAACACACACACACACCCTCACACACACACACACACACTCAAACAAACACACACACACCCTCAAACACACACACACCACCTCAAACAAACACACACACACCCTCAAACAAACACACACACTCACACACACACACACACACCCTCAAACACACACACACACCCTCAAACAAACACACACACACCCTCAAACACACACACACACACTCACACACACACACACACACACACACACACACACACACACACACACACACCGACACACACACCCCCACAAACAAACACACACACTCACACCCACCCTCACACACACACACACACACCGACACACACACCCCCTCAAACACACACACACACACTCAAACAAACACACACACACCCTCAAACACACACACACACACACACACACACTCACACACACACACACACACACACCCCCTCAAACAAACACACACACTCACACACACACACACACACACACACACACACACACACACACACACACACACACACACACACACACACACACACACACACACACACACACACACACACACACACACACACACACACACACACACACACACAAACACACACACACACACTCACACACACACACACACACACACACACACACACACACACACACACACACACACACACACACACACACACACACACACACACACACTCAAACACACACACACACACACACACACACACACACACACACACTCAAACACACACACACACACACACTCACACACACACACACACACACACACACACACACACACACACACACACACACACACACACACACACACACACACACACACACACACACACACACACACACACACACACACACACACACACACACTCACACACACACACACACACACACACACACACACACACACACACACACACACACACACACACACACACACACACTCAGACACAAACAAACACACACACAGACACACACACTCAGACACACTCAGACACACCCCCCCTCTCAATAAATACAGAAAAGCCTGTTTAACATGCGCACAGCCCCCATCGTACCTTCACAAGCTGCAGGTCTGTGAGCGCGCGCACCGTGTAGTCAGGACAGTACAAGGATGGGAGGCTGTCCCCAAAATCAAACTGGTGCAGCGTGGACACAGGGGACTGGTGTCCTGAGGGGGACAGACGAAACAATCAAGACATCAAACCCATTACTCAATTCAAACATTCAGAGATAAACACACACCAGGCATGGCAATTAATAATAATAATAATAATAATAATAATAATAATAATAATAATAATAATAATAATAATAATATTATTATTTCTTAGCAGACTTAGCAACTTACAATTGTTACAAGATATCACATTATTTTTACATACAATTCCCCATTTATACAGTTGGGTTTTTTACTGGAGCAATCTAGGTAAAGTACCTTGCTCAAGGGTACAGCAGCAGCGTCCCCCACCTGGGATTGAACCCACGACCCTCCAGTCAAGAGTTCAGAGCCCTAACCACTACTCCACACTGCTCCACAATCAGACTCCTATTGCACATCAGTGTCACCCAGTCCAGGTTTTACTACCAGCTTGATCAGCCCCAGTGTGTCTAGCAAACAAGCTCAGGTGTGTCTCATTATTAAACTCCCAGTGAAACCAGGACTGGATCAAACTGCTGTGCAACGGGAGTCTTATTCCCATCCCTGCAATAATAATAATAATAATAATAATAATAATAATAATAATAATAATAATAATAATAATAATAATAACAGGGAGACTCATATTGCACAGCAGTTTGAACCATTGCAGGTTTTACCATGAGCTTGATTAGCCACAGTGTGTAAGAAGACATTCATGCGCTGGTAATATGATATATAATCGAGTCTCTCTAAACAGGGTACCTGCGCAATTCAAACTTGCACATACCTGGCAAAGGAAGTTTTTTTATGTTGTATTATTTCAATAGGAATCGACATGTTTGCTGTTTTTAATGAGCCCTCAATGCATCCTGGGAAGACTGACCGCCTGTAATCTGTGTTTCATGTCTATTGCATCACGCTAACTCCTTCCTCTCGCTCCTCGTCGACTGTGTTTGTGTTTCTCACTCAGACCCATCGTGCGACCCTGCTGTCAGCCTGGCCGACGTGTGGAGGACTCACCTGAAGAGGGCGATGTGAGCGCGGAAACTCCGTAGTAGGTGAAGGCTCCGTTCTCAAACTTCAGCCCCTCCTTCCCGATCTCCACCTCCACTCGACCCTGCAGAGTCAAACACAGAGAGAGTCAAACACAGAGTCAAACACAGAGAGAGACACAGAGTGTCAAACACAGAGAGACACACAGAGAGTCAAACACAGAGACACACAGAGATAGTCAAACACAGAGAGACACACAGAGAGTCAAACACAGAGACACACAGAGATAGTCAAACACAGAGACACAGAGTCAAACACAGAGTCAAACACAGAGACACAGAGAGTCAAACACAGAGACACAGAGTCAAACAAGAGACACAGAGAGTCAAACAAAGAGAGACACACAGAGAGTCAAACACAGAGACACACAGAGTCAAACACAGAGACACAGAGAGTCACACAGAGAGTCAAACACAGACACAGAGAGTCAAACACAGAGACACAGAGTCAAACACAGAGACACAGAGAGTCAAACACAGAGAGACACACAGAGAGTCAAACACAGAGAGAGTCAAACACAGAGACACACAGAGTCAAACACAGAGACACAGAGAGTCAAACACAGAGAGTCAAACACAGAGTGTCAAACACAGAGAGTCAAACACAGAGACACACAGAGAGTCAAACACAGAGAGACACACAGAGAGTCAAACACAGACAGACAGACAGTCAAACACAGAGAGACACACAGAGAGTCAAACATAGAGAGTCAAACACAGACAGACAGACAGAGTCACACACAGAGTGAGTCACACAGTGTCAGAGTAACACAGAGTCAAGCACACTGCAATAGTACTGCAGTGAAACATATTTAGCAGGATGAGGATGAAGTAGTCCACGGGGTGGCTCAGGGTTCGAGAGGAGAGTTTACCTGCAGGATGAGGATGAAGTAGTCCACAGGGTGGCTCAGGGTTCGAGAGGAGAGTTTACCTGCAGGATGAGGATGAAGTAGTCCACAGGGTGGTTCCGGTTGTACAGGTAGTGTGCCGCGCTCAGCTGGTCCGCCGGGTCGAATTTGAGCTCCTGGTTGACGCTCGGGTGCTTGAGCAGGTGGAGCAGAATCTTCTCAGAGACACGGAGAGGACTGAAGAGATCCACCTCTAACACAGAGACAGCGAGAGAGAGAGAGAGAGAGAGAGAGAGAGAGAGAGAGAGAGAGAGAGAGAGAGAGAGAGACACAGAGACAAACAGAGAGACAGAGAGAATTAGAAACACACACACAGTGTATTCACAGTGCAGTAAATTCACAGTGTATATCTCAGTGCAGTCTCAGTGTGTATCTCAGTGCAGTCTCAGGGTGTATCTCAGTGCGTGTCTCAGGGTGTATCTCAGTGCAGTCTCAGGGTGTATCTCAGTGCAGTCTCAGGGTGTATCTCAGTGCAGGTCTCAGGGTGTATCTCAGTGCAGGCTCAGGGTGTATCTCAGTGCAGGTCTCAGGGTGTATCTCAGTGCGTGTCTCAGGGTGTATCTCAGTGCGGGTCTCAGGGTGTATCTCAGTGCAGTCTCAGGGTGTATCTCAGTGCGTGTCTCAGGGTGTATCTCAGTGCAGTCTCAGGGTGTATCTCAGTGCGTGTCTCAGGGTGTATCTCAGTGCAGTCTCAGGGTGTATCTCAGTGCAGTCTCAGGGTGTATCTCAGTGCAGGTCTCAGGGTGTATCTCAGTGCAGTCTCAGGGTGTATCTCAGTGCAGTCTCAGGGTGTATCTCAGTGCAGTCTCAGGGTGTATCTCAGTGCAGTCTCAGGGTGTATCTCAGTGCAGTCTCAGGGTGTATCTCAGTGTGTGTCTCAGGGTGTATCTCAGTGCAGTCTCAGGGTGTATCTCAGTGCAGTCTCAGGGTGTATCTCAGTGCGTGTCTCAGGGCGTATCTCAGTGCGTGTCTCAGGGCGTATCTCAGTGCGTGTCTCAGGGCGTATCTCAGTGCAGTCTCAGGGTGTATCTCAGTGCGGTCTCAGGGTGTATCTCAGTGCAGTCTCAGGGTGTATCTCAGTGCAGTCTCAGGGTGTATCTCAGTGCAGTCTCAGGGTGTATCTCAGTGCAGTCTCAGGGTGTATCTCAGTGCGTGTCTCAGGGTGTATCTCAGTGCAGTCTCAGGGTGTATCTCAGTGCAGTCTCAGGGTGTATCTCAGTGCAGTCTCAGGGTGTATCTCAGTGCAGTCTCAGGGTGTATCTCAGTGCAGTCTCAGGGTGTATCTCAGTGCAGTGTCAGGGTGTATCTCAGTGCAGTGTCAGGGTGTATCTCAGTGCAGTGTCAGGGTGTATCTCAGTGCAGTGTCAGGGTGTATCTCAGTGCAGTGTCAGGGTGTATCTCAGTGCAGTCTCAGGGTGTATCTCAGTGCAGTCTCAGGGTGTATCTCAGTGCAGTCTCAGGGTGTATCTCAGTGCAGTCTCAGGGTGTATCTCAGTGCAGTCTCAGGGTGTATCTCAGTGCGTGTCTCAGGGTGTATCTCAGTGCAGTCTCAGGGTGTGTCTCAGTGCAGTCTCAGGGTGTATCTCAGTGCAGTCTCAGGGTGTATCTCAGTGCGTGTCTCAGGGTGTATCTCAGTGCAGTCTCAGGGTGTATCTCAGTGCAGTCTCAGGGTGTATCTCAGTGCAGTCTCAGGGTGTATCTCAGTGCAGTCTCAGGGTGTATCTCAGTGCAGTCTCAGGGTGTATCTCAGTGCAGTGTGGACTTGCCTCTGGAGAGGAAGCGGTGGGTGGCCAGCAGCAGTTGCGGAGATGTCTTGACCTTGAGCTCCGCGTCGGGCAGCTTGAAGAGAGACACATCCTCCCTGCGTCTCCCGAGGGGGGTCCCCATGGGGGCCGGGGGCTTCTTCACCTTCGACTCCACTGCAGGGAGAGAGGGTGGGGAGGGGGATCAGCACAGCGAACACACAGAGCCCAGGGCTGACTGTCAGATTCACTGCCACACACACACACACAGGCAGGGGGCAGATTATCACACAGAGCAACTCAGCCGAATGTGTTCTATACAGCTCTGTATCTCACCCTCTATATAGAATGAGCTGATTGTGCTTCATAGAGTGGAATGAAAGCTCCTGAATAATGTGACGTTAACACAGTGGATTACACAGCAGCGCTTTGGAGTTTTCCAGATACTTAAATAGGAAAAACTGACAATATTGAAAAATGTGACATTTCGAAATCTGAGATGAAATACTGCTGTGCTGCTATTATGGCTTCTGGTATAGACATTTTTTTTGCGATATCATTTTGTAGTTTCTTTGATTGCACAACGTTACATAAAAGATCTAAATTATGCTCCTATAGTTTTTTGTTTTTCTTTTTAAATTATGTTTCAGTCCTAAAGTTCAAGTAGTTTGCTGGTCAAAAGTCTTAGGATTGAGACATTATTAAAAAAAAAAAAACTATAGGAACATAATTTAACACACACACACAATGATATTTAACACACATACACAATGATATTTAACACACACACAATGATATTTAACACACACACACAATGATATTTAACACACATACACAATGATATTTAACACACACACACAATGATATTTAACACACATACACAATGATATTTAACACACACACACAATGATATTTAACACACATACACAATGATATTTAACACACACACACAATGATATTTAACACACACACAATGATATTTAACACACACACACAATGATATTTAACACACACACACAATGATATTTAACACACACAATGATATTTAACACACACACACAATGATATTTAACACACATACACAATGATATTTAACACACACACACAATGATATTTAACACACACACACAATGATATTTAACACACATACACAATGATATTTAACACACATACACAATGATATTTAACACACACACAATGATATTTAACACACACACAATGATATTTAACACACACACAATGATATTTAACACACACACAATGATATTTAACACACATACACAATGATATCGCAAAAAAAAAGTCTACCGGAATCCATAATAGTAGTAGAGTTGTATTTCATGTTAGATTGCGAAATGTCACATTTCTCAATGTCAGTTTTTTTCTGTTAAGTGTGTGCAATTCAATATGTTCGCATTATTCAGCAGATCTCGCTCGACTCTATGAAGCAAGATCAGTTCTTCTTTAGGGTGATGCAATGCTTGTGGGCGTAGCGGCAGCTATTGATCTGGATGTTTCACAGCGCCTCTGAGAAAAGGTGGGAGAGGGAGAGGGGTGCGGGGAGGGGAGAGGAGGAGGAGAGAGGGGAGTGAAGGGGAGGGGAGAGGGGAGTGTGAACAGGGAGGGGGAGGGGAGGTGTGAACAGGAGAGGGAGGGGAGTGTGAACAGGGAGAGGGGAAGGGGAGGGGTGTGAGCGGGAGAGAGGGGAGGGGGAGGTGGAACGGGGAGAGGGGAGGGGAGAGTGAACAGGGAGAGGGGAAGGGGAGGTGAACAGGGAGAGGGGGGTGTGAGCAGGGGAGAGGGGAGGGGTGTGAACAGGGAGAGGGGAGGGAGTGTGAACAGGGAGAGGGGAGGGAGGTGAACAGGGAGAGGGGAGGGGAGTGTGAACAGGGAGAGAGGGAGGGGAGTGTGAACAGGGAGAGGGGAGGGGAGGTGAACGGGAGAGGGGAGGGGTGTGAACAGGGAGAGGAGGGGGAGTGAACAGGGAGAGGGGAGGGGAGTGTGAACAGGGAGAGGGAGGGGAGTGAACGGGGAGAGGGGAGGGGGTGTGAACAGGGGAGAGGGAGGGAGAGTGTGAACAGGGAGAGGGGAGGGGAGTGTGAACGGGAGAGGGGAGGGGTGTGAACAGGGAGAGGGGAGGGGAGTGTGAACAGGGAGAGGGGAGGGAGTGTGAACAGGGAGAGGGGAGGGGTGTGAACAGGGAGAGGGGAGAGGGAGTGTGAACAGGGAGAGGGAGAGGAGTGTGAACAGGGAGAGGGGAGGGAGTGTGAACAGGGAGAGGGAGGGGAGTGAACAGGGAGAGGGGGAGGAGTGTGAACAGGGAGAGGGGAGGGAGGGAGTGTGAACAGGGAGAGGGAGGGGTGTGAGCAGGGAGAGGGGAGGGAGTGTGAACAGGGAGAGGGGGAGGGGTGTGAACAGGGAGAGGGAGGGAGGAGTGTGAACAGGAGAGAGGGAGGGAGTGAACGGGGAGAGGGAGGGGTGTGAACAGGGAGAGGGAGGGGAGTGTGAACAGGAGAGGGGAGGGGAGTGTGAACAGGGGAGAGGGGAGGGTGTGAACAGGGAGAGGGGGAGGGGTGTGAACAGGAGAGGGGAGGGGTGTGAGCAGGGGAGGGGGAGGGTGTGAACAGGGAGAGGGAGGGAGTGTGAGCAGGGAGAGGGAGGGGGTGTGAACAGGGAGAGGGAGGGAGTGTGAACAGGGAGAGGGGAGGGGAGTGTGAACAGGGAGAGGGGAGGGAGTGTGAACAGGGAGAGGGGAGGGAGGGGAGTGTGAGCGAGGGGAGAGGGGAGGGGAGTGTGAACGGGGAGAGGGGAGGGGGAGTGTGAACAGGGAGAGGGGAGGGAGGTGTGAACAGGGAGAGGGAGGGAGTGTGAACAGGGAGAGGGGAGGGAGGGAGTGTGAACAGGGAGAGGGAGGGGAGTGTGAACAGGGAGAGGGAGGGGGTGTGAACAGGGAGAGGGGAGGGAGTGTGAACAGGGAGAGGGGAGGGGGTGTGAACAGGGAGAGGGGGAGGGAGTGTGAACAGGGAGAGGGGAGGGTGTGAACAGGGAGAGGGAGGGAGTGTGAACAGGGAGAGGGGAGGGAGTGTGAACAGGGAGAGGGGAGGGAGTGAACAGGAGAGGGGAGGGAGTGTGAACAGGGAGAGGGGAGGGGAGTGGAAGAGGGAGAGGGAGGGAGTGTGAACAGGGAGAGGGGAGGGAGAGTGTGAACAGGGGAGTGTGAACGGGAGAGGAGGAGGGGAGAGGGAGTGGAGAGGGAGAGGGGAGGGGAGGGAGAGTGTGAAGGGGAGAGTGTGAACAGGGAGAGGGGAGGGAGGGAGAGTGTGAACAGGGAGAGGGAGGGGAGTGTGAACAGGGAGAGGGGAGGGGGAGTGTGAACAGGGAGAGGGGGAGAGGGAGTGTGAACGGGCAGAGGGAGACAGGGAGAGGGACTGTGAATGGGGGAAGGGGGAGGGGGAGAGGCACTCACTATACATGTCGGACTCGTCCAGGATCTCAGACTTGATGATCTCCTCGATGACGTCCTCCAGAGTGACCAGCCCCAGCACCTCATAGAAAGGGTCTCCCTCCCCCTCGTTATTCACCTTCTGCACGATCGCCAGGTGAGACTTACCTGCACAGAGAGAGAGAGAGAGAGAGACAGAGAGAGAGAGAAACAGAGAGAGAGAGAATCAGAGAACACACACACACAGAGCTAATACAGACACTGACAGATAGACACACACACAGAGTTGGTGCACTGACACACAGAGAGTTAACACACACACACACACACACACACACACACACACACACACACACAGTTAGGCTGGTATCCCAGTTTAATTAAAAGGGATTTTGATGGGGTTTGGAGCCGGATTGCTCTCTTGTTTTCCTGGTCGGAGGGAGGCGCGCAACGCAGTGGAACATTCCTAGCGGATTCCCAGAGCCTCTAATCCCTGTGTCCCTTTGTGCTGCTCGCTGCGGGAACCCTGCTGATGAGGATTTACATTCCAGCACAGCACAGCGCTGCACAGCACAGCACATAACAGCACAGCACAGAGCACTATAACCAGCACAGCACTGCACAGAACTGCACTGCACATAACAGTACAGCCAGCACTGCACAGCACAGCACAGCACAGCACATAACAGTACAACCAGCACAGAACAGAACTGCACAGCCAGCACAGTCCAGTTCATTCAAGCACAGCACAGCCAGAACAGCACAGAGAAGAACTGCACAGAACAGCACAGCTAGAACAGACAGCACAGTTCAGTTCATTCAAGCACATAACAGCACTGCAGAGAACAGTACAACCAGCACAACACATAACAGTACAGAACAGCACAGCACAGTCCATTCAAGCACAGCACAGCACATACTGGCACACAACCGTACAGAGTCCAGCGCTGTGCAATACTGCTGCACAGTCAAACACAGACATCGCAATAAGACTCCCGCTCCACAGCAGTGTGATCCACTCCTGGTTTCACTAGGAGTTTAATAATCAGACACACCTGAGCTTGTTAGCTAGACACACTGGGGCTGATCAAGCTGCTAGTAAAACCTGGACTGGGCGACACTGCTGTGCAATAGGAGTCTCATTCCAGGCCCTTTTTCAATACTATTTCAGCTGGTGCCTTCATTGTTGTGGAAATGTTTTTGTGTAAATTGCACGCATGTGTTAATCAAACTGGAAACTTGGGAGTGCAGCGAGAACATAACATGACTGTGTTACGACTCGGGGGTGGAAATCAGACTCCTATTGCACAGCAGCTTCATCCAGTCCAGGTTTTACTAGCAGCTTGATCAGCCCCAGTGTGTCTAGCTAACAAGCTCAGGTGTGTCTGATTATTAAACTCCTAGTGAAACCAGGACTGGATCACACTGCTGTGCAACGGGAGTCTTATTGCCATCCTTGAAACTCATGCAATAATAATAATAATAATAATAATAATAATAATAATAATAATAATAATAATAATAATAATAATAAAGCACACCTTTCTTAAACTCCTCCAGCACAGCCTCCAGCTTGGTGTCGTCGAACACGAAGTGGAGCGGGTGGTTGTAGAACTTGGTGATGGTGCTCAGCGGGGTTCGGTCCTCCGGGTCCACCATGGCCAGGTCCTTGACGTACAGGATGTCCACGATGTTGGACCTCTCCTCCTCGTACACCGGCACCCGCGTGTAGCCGCTCTGCATGATCCGCGACATGACCCCGAAGTCGAGCACGGTGTCGTTCTGCAGCATGAAGCACTCCTTCAGCGGGGTCAGCACGTCCTGCACGGTCTTGGTGCGGAGCGCGCCCCGGCTGAACTCCTCCTTCACGAACTCCTGGTACGGGTCGCTGTTGGAGCGCATCAGGTCCATCACCTTCTCCCGGGTCGCGCAGGTGCTGACGTCCCTCCGGAGGCTCAGGTCCAGCAGCAGGGCGAGCGGGCAGGTGAGCGGGCAGGTGAGCAGCATGGACAGCTGCCCCAGCCACGCCACCCCCGGGGCCAGCCTGAACCCGTAGCGGGAGCACAACGCGTGCGGGAGCAGCTCGGCTACGGTGAAGACCAGGAACCCGCAGAGGAAAACGGCGGGGACTACCGAATTGAAAGCCCGGTAGAACAGGACACCGAGAGCGGACTGCCCCAGGGCGCCCAGGAACAGAAGGGCGCAGAGCAGAAAGTTACCCCTCCGCCGGACGGGCTGCAGGCGCTGAGCCGTTTTTTTCTCCCTCTCGGAGCCGCAGCTGTGCAGCACGTACAGCTCCAGCGGGTCCAGCCACAGCAGGCTCAGGTTCAAGCCCTTGAAGACGGCGGAGGCGACGAGGAGGAGCACGATGCCGACCACTAGCCCCCACCCCGGGATGGCCTCGGTTCGGGTGGAACTTGCCTCCTGGACTTGAAAGACGGTGTCTTTGCCCTGGTAAGCCGCCCATTCGTCCCCGGGTCCGACTCGGACACACAGGTAATAAGAATTGCGTAAGCTCCCGCTGCCGGAGTCCGTCTGCACGGTAAACAAACCGGAGTGGTCGCCATTGGCTCGGAATTCTCCCAGCACCTGAAGTCGTGAAATGCTCCTCAGTCGCGCTTCTCGACACGGGTCGTGCTCTCCCGGGGAAGGAGTCGCGCCACCGCCGCTCGTCTCCCCTTGCTCCTTGCCCGCAAACGCTACCCAGGGCCAGGTTTCGTTCGCAAGGTGGGATCCGTACAGCCGCAGCACGAATCTAGACCGGAGGGGCGCCTTCACGACCCCGTCCCTCATAGACACTGAAGTGCCGGGGTCTTCCAGTCTGAGCCCCAGCACTTGCGGGGCGACCTGGCCGCGGGCGCCGAACCACAAGCCGGACACAAACAGGTAAGTGAAGCAAACTCGCAGGTCTGCCAAGCCGGCCACCATATTGGAATAGGGCAGCTGGGGATCACATGACGCTACTCTCCTGAGAGACAGCACACGCCGGCGTACCCTCGCCTCGGAGCGGCGTTTAACCCGCAGCAGTTAGGAAACTGTGTCCCACCCGGACGCCATCTTGGCTCCGCTTCGCAGCGTTCTGCACGGCGTTTGCTTTCCCGCGTCCGAGCCGGAATGGCGCCAGTTGCCTGCAAGCCGGTTAGAATATCCAGCAACCCGTCCAATCGGACAAAGGGGCTAACGGCTGGTGAGCCAATCAGAAGACGGTAAGGGCAGAATCGCCCCGCCTTCCCTGTTCGTGTTGGGTCTCGCCGCGGTGTCAACAGGAATTCACTCGCAGCGGATACACAAGATCAGCGCGTCTACTTCAGGTTTGGAATGTGAACTTAAAGAGACAGTACGTGCTTTTTAAAAAATGATTATTTAAGACGCTTATCTATTGTTGTAATGATTGCTGCACAGCTGTTATGCCCCCTTGCCCCCACCCGTGCAGAAATTTTTAAACTAGCAGGAAAAAGACGAGTAACTATTTTAAATATATATATATATATATATATATATATATATATATATATATATATATATATATATATATATATATATATTCCTTTTTAACATAACCGTTGCAGTATTATTATTATTATTATTATTATTATTATTCTCCTTTGCCTGGACTAATGAAACATACCAAATGAAGTCTTGTCTAGGAGTCTGCGCTGCAGGGAGGTGAAGTAGGGCGCAGTTCTGCGAACGCGACCCGTTATGAAAAGAACACGAAATCAAATCAAATCAAACAACGCGTGCAGATCCGTACTTAAAACCTCAAACCCTTTGTCCTGTAGATCACCCTGCTTCTGCCTTAAAAAAATAAATACAATTGCATTAAAAATACTCTTTAATTAAAACAACAAACGACGGCCTAAAATGAAATTATATATATATATATTTTTATTATATATTTCTTAGCAGACGACCTTATCCAGGGCGACTTACAATTGTTACAAGATATCACTTTATTTCACATATCACATTATTTTTAGATACAATTCCCCATTTATACAGTTGGGTTTTTACTGGAGCAATCTAGGTAAAGTACCTTGCTCAAGGGTACAGCAGCAGTGTCCCCCCCACCTGGGATTGAACCCACGACCCTCCGATCAAGAGTCCAGAGCCCTAACCACTACTCCACACTGCTGCCCCGATATATGGAAGGCGTTTTGCTTTTAATGGAATAGCTATCAGGGGTTCTACCCCTCCGGTCGACCAGGTTCAGTTTCCTATCTACGTATCTAGTTTATAATGCAGAATGTGTGGAGTAGTGGAGTAGTGGTCTGGACTCTTGACCGGAGGGTCGTGGGTTCAATCCCAGGTGGGGGACACTGCTGCTGTACCCTTGAGCAAGGTACTTTACCTAGATTGCTCCAGTAAAAACCCAACTGTATAAATGGGTAATTGTATGTAAATATAATGTGATTTCTTGTAACAATTGTAAGTCGCCCTGGATAAGGGTGTCTGCTAAGAAATTAATAATAATAATAAATGCAGCTGGCGTTCAGATTGTTTAAAAAAAGTGAAGTTAAAATTGTAGTCTTGAAACAGGAGCTCAAAATGCTCTGGGGAACAAGAATGGCAGGTTTTGGTTTCTGGATCTTAAATGAGATTAAATTAAAAACACACACACACTTTTTTAAATAGAGAAATATATTCTCGGGTTTATTAATTATTTTTTTTTCTTTTTTCGACCCCTTTTCAAAACTCGTTTCAGACAGGAATTATAAAACGTTATGTACACACATTTCAAGTTACAGCGGGAAAGACAAGAGCTCTTTAGGACGGTACATTTACACTCAAACAAACAAACAAAAAAAAATCAAAATAAATAAAAAATAAAATCTAAAAACACAAAATCAAAGTGATTGTTCTTCACTTCACTCTCACAGTGGTCCGGAATTCATTCCACTTCAATTTTAACCTCAAAAATGACCTGAAATCTGCTTTCATGAAAACGCATTTCAAAACACTGTCAATCCAGTGTAATATAATCTCAGATTTCTCTTCTTCTCTGCAGAGAGTGGCTCATTCATCAATTAGAATCCCCTGCACTTCAGAACAGAACTTTGGCCGCGCGTTGTGATTGGTCGGAATAAGGACCGTCGAGGTTCTAGAATTCCGAAGCGGACTGAACATTCCCTTATAAAAGTTGGCCATAGTAAACTAGCATCTTCTCTCGTGCCTTTCCCATGATTATAATACTATGCACAGTTTACCATGGTTTGCTTTTTAATATGCTTTCCCATCCCTCTGTGCTTTACAATGCTTCCCTATGCTTTACCACACCTCTCTGTGCTTTACAATGCTTCCCTATGCTTTGCCAGACCTCTCTGTGCTTTACAATGCTTCCCTATGCTTTACCAGACCTCTCTGTGCTTTACAATGCTTCCCTATGCTTTACCAGACCTCTCTGTGCTTTACAATGCTTCCCTATGCTTTACCAGACCTCTCTGTGCTTTACAATGCTTCCCTATGCTTTACCAGACCTCTCTGTGCTTTACAATGCTTCCCTATGCTTTACCAGACCTCTCTCTGCTTTATAATTCTTCCCTATGCTTTACTATGCTGTGCTTGATCACACTTTGCAATGCTTTTACTGAGGGAAACTTTCATAAGGAAGATCACATGACTTTATTAATTTTCATTTATTTCAGAATTCCTGAGCAGAATTTTAAACAGATCATTAAATAAAAATAATAATAATAATAATAACAAATAAATCGACAGTGCAGCTGATTGACAGAAAGAAAACAATGGAAGTATTAATTGGTCTCCTCTTGTCACAGAGAGACTCTTACATGAGAATCAGACCCTCTATACAAGTGACTGGCCCCAAACTGCATGTGCAAAACTAAACCCGAGGAAACACGAAGCCTCTCTCTCTCTCAGGAGCTTGAAACCTGCTTCCAGGAGACCCCCGGGAGACCTAGTTTGAGGTCGCTGTATCAAACCCCAAGTCTCCCTGCCTGCTGTGCCGCGCAGCGCCCTGAAACCCCAGTCTCCTGAAACCAGGTTCCAAGCCGCATGGCGTCGCCGCGTTCCCTGGGCTTAACAGAAAGACAAAACGAGACACAGATGATCAGACACCAAAGCCAGCGCTGCGATACTGGATCCGCTCTCTGTACAGTGTCTGAGTCCATCGCTGGTTTTCAATTCTGATACCTTTTTAAAATCCATTTCTTTGCAGACGCTGATATTTCAGAGGCATCCTCAGTGTCGCGATGGTGAAGCTGCTTTCGTTTTGAAGCCCCAGTTTAAACAGACAGAGACTTGGATCGAAGTCATTTGCTGCCGCTGTTGTGAGAATCTCATTTCAAACAGAACGCTGCCGATTGGAATTGTGATCTGTAACGTGCTGGAATTGATTAAAAGGGAACAGGAATTGTGTTTTTTTTTTGGAAAAGGATAAAAAGGAAGTGACCTCCAACCTTGACTCTGGAATCACTTAGAAAGCTCTGTATGAAACCCTGAGCTTTCCTTAAAGAAAATGCGCGGCTCATTCCTCCAGCGCGGGCACGTGCAGGACAGCGCAGAGCTGTGGGTTTGAGATTCTACAGGCAAAGGGGAGAATTGTTAGATGTTTTTAGAAGCTTTCTTGATTGGGAAAGTCGTGTAATTGATTATCAGGACAATGCGATTATCAGGACAATTCATTATCAGAGCAATTCAGTTATCAGGACAATTCGGTTATCAGGACAATTCGATTATCAGGACAATTCGGTTATCAGGACAATTCGGTTATCAGGACAATTCATTATCAGGACAATTCATTATCAGGACAATTCATTATCAGGACAATTCATTATCAGGACAATTCATTATCAGGACAATTCATTATCAGGACAATTCAATTATCAGGACAATTCATTATAGGGACAATTCAATTATCAGGACAATTTGGTTATCAGGACAATTTGATTATCAGGACAATTCATTATCAGGACAATTCATTATCGGGACAATTCATTATCAGGACAATTCATTATAGGGACAATTCATTATCAGGACAATTCAATTATCAGGACAATTCTGTTATCAGGACAATTCGGTTATCAGAACTCTGCCTGGTCCCCAATTGGTTCCGGTAACAGAAATTAAATTTCTTCCCCCCCTGATTCGTCACTCTCAAGATCACTCAAATAATGTCTCAACTTCCGTCTTTAACGGAAGCGCAGGAATGCTCCCCAGGCCTCTTTAGAACGGCAGGTGTAAAAAAACCAAAGAAATAAATAAAATAAAAAGGAAGAAAAAATGAAACATTTCGGAAAAATCTAAGAATTGAGTCTCGGAGGTGATTCTGGAAGACAAGTCACAAGAACAACAGAAAAAAAAAAAAAGACTGATCAATAGCTACTCTTCATAGGAGGAAGCTGAGAGAACACGAAGCCACTCTCTCAGGAACAGCGGCTTGAAACCTGATCCAGAGTCTCCCTGCCTGGTGCGCCGTGCAGGGGCTTGAACTCCAGTCTCCTGAAACCAGGTCCCAAGCCGCAAAGCGTCTCCACGTTCCCTCGGCTTAACATTCTAGAGCAGACCTCGCTTAGCCACACCCATGACATACATTATTAATGAGCTGCTGTGCAGTCACAGCCAATCGAGACGAGAGACCCGGAGTATGAGGAGTGGAGCTCCGCCCACAGGTTCTTCGAAAAAAAAAAATAACAACAACAGTGGTCCTGTAATTAAAATCTAATTCAACACACAATCTGGCTTTCTGTCGTATCTCTGAAACTCACAGGAATGCTAATGGAATTAACTGCGTGGTTTCCAGGTGCTTTCACGCAAACGAGCCACCAGCGGAAGAGACTCCAGTTCCATCCCAAACGTGTACCGGGGGAAAAAAAACTAAACACAAAACCAATCCAGCAATGACAGCTACCTGCACAAGCAGCCACAGCGCTTAAACACCTGATAGCACCGGGTTTAGAAACACTGAAAGAAACGAACAAGAAGCGAAACAGCAAACCATTCAGACTAGAAGCCTTTCCATGAAGAATCTGAGATAGACTTCTAGTGGAAACGTGTGCCATTGAATTTACACTGAAGACGCTGAGAAAGACTTCTAGTGGAAACGTGTGCCATTGAATTTACACTGAAGACGCTGAGAAAGACTTCTAGTGGAAACGTTTGCCATTGAATTTACACTGAAGACGCTGAGAAAGACTTCTAGTGGAAACGTTTGCCATTGAATTTACACTGAAGACACTGAGAAAGACTTCTAGTGGAAACGTTTGCCATTGAATTTACACTGAAGACGCTGAGAAAGACTTCTAGTGGAAACGTTTGCCATTGAATTTACACTGAAGACGCTGAGAAAGACTTCCTGTGGAAACGTTTGCCATTGAATTTACACTGAAGACGCTGAGAAAGACTTCTAGTGGAAACGTTTGCTGTTGAATTTACACTGAAGACGCTGAGAAAGACTTCCAGTGGAAACGTTTGCTGTTGAATTGACACTGAAGACGCTGAGAAAGACTTCCAGTGGAAACGTTTGCTGTTGAATTGACACTGAAGACGCTGAGAAAGACTTCCAGTGGAAACGTTTGCTGTTGAATTGACACTGAAGACGCTGAGAAAGACTTCCAGTGGAAACGTTTGCCATTGAATTTACACTGAAGACGCTGAGAAAGACTTCCAGTGGAAACGTTTGCTGTTGAATTGACACTGAGAAAGAGTCTAGTCTTTACACAGGGACACATGGAAGACGCATGAAATATTGAAAAAATAGCTAAAAAAAAAACAGGTAGTTTTGGATACAGAATTAAAATAGTTTTCCTCCATTGAAAGGGTTGATTCATCTTAATGGTACAAAGTCCACTGGATGACATCACTCGGCTTTCAAAAAACAACAGGAGCTCACTGAAAGCTGGAGGAAACGCTGTGGGAGACACGGCCCTTTGTTTGTGACCCCGGGTTCGACAGAGCGGATGTTCAAGCCGTCGCGGATCCCCCTTTCAGAGACCCTGGAGTGCGGAGAAGAGGGAACAGAGAAAACAGACCACGTCCACGTCACAGAGAAAGCGTTCCGACCTCACAGGGGGGAAAAAAAAAAAAAAAAATCACAAAAATATACAAATGAAATCTTCTGCAAAATAAATATACAGTAATAAATCTCTTCAAAATCTATTACATCATCATCATCATCATCATCATCATTATGTTCTTGTTTCCAATACTAAAAAGCCATCTTTAGTATTACATCATGGGTCGGGGTCAACACCATTTTAAAATCCATTCCCAGCTCCTTCTGAGGGAACTGGAGCTGATATTTCAGAGGCGTCCTCAGTGTCGCGATCGTGAAGCTGCTTTCGTTTTGAAGCCGCAGTTTAACTGACCAACAAACAAACAAACAAACAAACAAAGACAGACAGACAGACAGACAGACAGACAGACAGACAGACAGACAGAGACTTCGATTGAAGTCACTTGCTGCCACTGTTGTGAGAATCTCATTTTAAACAGAACGCTGACGATTGGAATTGGAATTGAGAACTGGAATTGAGAATTGGAATTGAGAACTGGAATTGGAATTGGAATTGGAATTGAGAACTGGAATTGAGAATTGGAATTGAGAACTGGAATTGGAATTGAGAATTGGAATTGAGAACTGGAATTGGAATTGAGAATTGGAATTGAGAATTGACCCCGATCCAGATTACATCCTGTTTATATCCCCATTGCCCTGCAGTCTAGCAGCTTCAGAATCAATCAGCATTCAATAATATATATTTATACATTTCTATCTATCTATCTATATATATATATATATTTTTTTTTTTTCTTTGCAATTTAAAAAAAGAAATATAGTCCAGAAAAATCAACCCGTCTACAAGGTGCAGATCCATCCTGAAAGCTTTGCACGCGGTTCCTCTTCCACATTTACAAACTTTACATGCTCACGATGATTACTGCGGTGTTGTTTTTTGGGGTCCCCTTTTTGAAAGCGCTGTTCTCTCTCTCTCTCCCCCGCAGGTTCATGCGACTCAGATCAGCACTGGTGATGCACGGCAATTCAAATGGAACTGCAATGCGATCACATGACCGACGGACTGCAGTTCAATCACACCCCCTTTCCAAGCTCAATCACGCTCAGTCCCATGTTGCGTGTCACACCGAGCGATCCTCCTCCTCCTCGTATCTTCAGCCGCTTTCAGAACCCCCCCCGTTGATTGAAAACATTACAGTTCTCTAGTATAGTCTGTATTTGTACCTGTGATTATTATTGCTGGTTATTTAGAATAAACAGATTATAGCATGTTAATGTGGGGAGCGGTTTAGAGTCCTTTAGTGTAATTGCAATCACTGCAGCGTAATTGGAACTAGAATTGGAATTGGAACTGGAACTGGAACTGGAACTGGAATTGGAACTGGAATTGGAATTGGAATGGACCCCCAGGTCTGACTGGAATGCTTGTACAGCCCTCGCGGATTTCATGTTCTCCCACAGCGAAGCAGACACAGTATACCAGCCCTAGGGAGCACAGAGAGACGTGCCACAGCACCCCCTGCTGCTGACAGAGGGGAACTGCACCACAGAGAGGAACAGTACCCTAGCGCCCCCTGCTGCTGACAGATGGGAACTGCACCACAGAGAGGATCAGCACCACAGCGCCCCCTGCTGCTGACAGATGGGAACTGCACCACAGAGAGGAACAGTACCACAGCGCCCCCTGCAGCTGACAGATGGGAACTGCACCACAGAGAGGAACAGTACCACAGCGCCCCCTGCTGCTGACAGATGGGAACTGCACCACAGAGAGGATCAGCACCACAGCGCCCTCTGCTGCTGACAGATGGGAACTGCACCACAGAGAGGATCAGCACCACAGCGCCCCCTGCTGCTGACAGATGGGAACTGCACCCCTCCCCCCCCACCCCACCAAATAAATAAATCTAAGACTCCCCAGTACAAAACCGCCACCAAGAACACTGAATCCAGACAAAAACACAAAGTGCAAATAGAAATTCATAAAGCAATTGTACCTTCGAATCAGAGAGCATCATCTGTGGCTAAAACCACCTCTCCTTTAAATATAGTTTTTTTTTTTTTTTTTTTTTTTTTTTCTTAACCTTTCATTTAAAAATATATATTCATATATTATTTGTATTATTTATCGTAAAGCAATCGGAACTTAATTATTATCATGATTAGATTTCTGCCAAACTGGAATCACGTTCTTAAAGGGAAATACAGGAATTTCAATCTCTTAAAAAGGAAAATACATACAGTACTGGAAAAAAAAACAAAAAAACAAAAACAGGAAGGAAGACTTTTTTTCCCCCCACTAAACATATCCCTTTAAACGTGATGATCTTGGATTTTTAACTTTTTACCACGAGCACAGTGCCACCTGCTGGTCGAGTCTAATATCACATTGTAGGAGGACTGCACTGGAATTATTATTAATTGGTCATTCAGCAGAGGCTTTTATCCAAAGCGACTTAGAGAGACTCGGAGAACTCTGCTTCATCAACAACTGCTGCTGCTGCTGCTGCAGAGTCACTTCCAATAGGACCTCGTTTGTTTTACGTCTCATCCGAAGGACGGAGCACAAGGAGGTTCAGTGACTTGCTCAGGGTCACACACACACACACACATACAGGGAGTCAGTGGCTGAGCCGGGATTTGAACCTCCTGGTATCAAGAACCCCTTTCTTTAACCGCTGGGCCACCAAGCCTCCTTGTGTTCCGATGCTTCTCTGCAGCACACCTCTACTGAAAAACGGGTTTCAAACTGAATTAGGAATCATTAATATTATCATCATCATCGTTATTATTATTCGGATTTTTAGCTTCGTCGGACTTCTAGGCAGAGTCAGGATTCAAACCTGCTCACAGCTCGAGAACATGAGCGGGGAGGGAAACGCAACCTTACTCTGGCTGTTATTCAGAACACAGTCCAGGCCCGCTCCAGCCCAGTTGTTTTGTTTTGTTAATTATAATAGTTGCAGTTTTTAAATAATTCCACATTCCCTTGCTTCCCAACAGCACCCCCTGCTGCCTGTGACCGGGATAGCTTTGCTGTAATCCACAGGGCCACGCTGCCCCCTGCTGCCTGCGACCGGGATAGCTTTGCTGAAATCCACAAGGCCACGCTGCCCCCTGCTGCCTGCGACCGGGATAGCTTTGCTGTAATCCACAGGGCCACGCTGCCCCCTGCTGCCTGTGACCAGGATAGCTTTGCTGTAATCCACAGGGCCACGCTGCCCTCTGCTGCCTGCGACCGGGATAGCTTTGCTGTAATCCACAGGGCCACGCTGCCCTCTGCTGCCTGCGACCGGGATAGGTTTGCTGTAATCCACAGGGCCACGCTGCCCCCTGCTGCCTGCGACCGGGATAGGTTTGCTGTAATCCACAGGGCCACGCTGCCCTCTGCTGCCTGCGACCGGGATAGCTTTGCTGTAATCCACAGGGCCACGCTGCCCTCTGCTGGTCGAGTTGGGGGACTGCAGGCTGCAGCAATATCCGGGTGAAGCATTCATACTGGAACCCGATCCAAACCAGCTGCTTTTCAAAACTCAGAAACTCCGTCACAAAAACACTTTCCAGCAGGCGATGTTTGAGCTGCTCTGGGTTGAGTAGGAGGCTGCATTCCTCCTGTCCTGGGGTTCCTGTGTGTGTTCCTGTGTGTGTGTGTGTGTGTGTGTGCGTGCGTGCGTGTCTCCTGTCTCCTCTGTAGATGGCTGTATGGACTGGGGAAAGGGCTGTATTGTATTGTGTTGTATTGTATTACACTCTGGAATTGTGCTGTGGTTATCTGTATTGTATTGTATTGTATTGTATTGTGTTGTATTGTATTGTATTGTATTGTATTGTGTTGTATTGTATTGTATTGTGTTGTATTGTATTACACGGTGGAGTCAGTGCTGTGGTTATCTGTATTGTATTGTGTTGCATTGCATTGCGTTGCGTTGCGTTGCGTTGCATTGCATTGCATTGCATTGCAGTGTTGCATTGCAGTGCTGTGTTGTGTTGTGTTGTGTTGTGTTGTGTTGTGTTGTGTTGTGTTGTATTGTATTGTATTGCAGTGTGTTGTGTTGTATTGTATTGTATTGTATTGTATTGTATTGTATTGTATGGTATTGTATTGTGTTGTATTGTATTGTATTGTATTGTATTGTGTTGTATTGTATTGTATTGTATTGTATTGTATTGTATTGTATTGTATTGTATTGTGCTGTATTGTATTGTATTGTATTGTATTGTATTGTATTGTTTTACACGGTGGTGTCAGTGCTGTGGTTCGCTCCGCTCCGCACCGCGCTGTTCTGCTCGTTCAGCAGGCTGGTCGTCTCGTCCGGTCCGTTCTCGGCACTGAAGCGCGTCTCCATGGCGATGTGTGTGTGCTCGGGGGACTGTGGCGTGCTATCGAGCCGGGACGCGATCAGCCCGTTCTGGTACTGCTGCCGGGTGATCTGCGGGGGGAGGAATCGGATCAGAACCGCCCGAGCTGCTGACTCACAGGAGAGCCGGGTCTTACTGCTGAGGCAGATATTAACACTGACTACAAGGGGCTCACTTCTGCGTGGGGACAGCTGGACACACACACAGAGACAGAGAGACAGAGACAGTCAGAGAGAGAGACAGAGACAGACACAGAAAGAGAGACAGACAGAGAGACAGACAGAGAGACAGACAGAGGGTCTCAGGGCCTCTCTGTGTGTCTCAGGGTCTCTCTCTGTGTGTCTCAGGGCCTCTCTCTCTCTCTGTGTCTCAGGGCCTCTCTCTCTCTCTGTGTCTCAGGGTCTCCCTCTCTCTGTGTGTCTTAGGGTCTCCCTCTCTCTGTGTGTCTCAGGGTCTCCCTCTCTCTGTGTGTCTCAGGGCCTCTCTCTCTGTGTGTCTCAGGGTCTCCCTCTCTCTGTGTCTCAGGGCCTCTCTCTCTGTGTCTCAGGGCCTCTCTCTGTGTCTCAGGGCCTCTCTCTCTCTCTGTGTCTCAATGCCTCTCTCTGTGTCTCAATGCCTCTCTCTGTGTGTCTCAATGCCTCTCTCTCTGCGTGTCTCAATGTCTCCCTCTCTGTGTGTCTCAAGGTCTCTCTCTCTGTGTCTCAATGCCTCTCTCTGTGTCTCAATGCCTCTCTCTCTCTGTGTCTCAGGGCCTCTCTCTCTCTGTGTCTCAATGTCTCTCTCTCTGTGTCTCAATGTCTCTCTCTCTGTGTCTCAATGCCTCTCTCTGCGTGTCTCAATGCCTCTCTCTGTGTGTCTCAGAGTCTCTCACTCTGTTTCTGAGGGTCTCCCTCTCTCTCTGAGACGCACACAGGGTCTCTCAGTCTCTGGCTCTCACCTTGATGAACTGCAGGTCAGTGAGAGCGCGCACGTTGAAGTCAGGGGTGTACTGCAGCGCCTGCAGGGAGGGGGTGCTGTTGAGCTGGTTGTTGCTCCCGCCGACTGACAGCGACTCGGACCGGTCGGTGCAGCTCAGAGAGACGGAGCGATTCAGACCAGCAACGTGAGAGGGGGAGCGAAACTCTGAGGAGAGAGAGAGAGAGAGAGAGAGAGAGAGAGAGAGGAGGGAGGATGAGATTCAAAACCAAGAAAAAAGAAAACGTGTCTCTGAATCGGATTCATCGCAGCTCCTCAGGATTACAATCCAGTGCAGTTAAACAAACACAAGACACACGCAGTGAAGAGAGACAGAGACAGACAAGCAGAGAGACAGACAAGCAGAGAGACAAACGAGCAGAGAGACAAACGAGCAGAGAGACAAACGAGCAGAGACAGTCGAGCAGAGAGACAAACGAGCAGAGAGACAGACGAGCAGAGAGACAGACGAGCAGAGAGACAGACGAACAGAGAGACAGACGAGCAGAGAGACAGACGAACAGAGAGACAGACGAGCAGAGAGACAGACAGACGAGCAGAGAGACAGACAAGCAGAGAGACAGACGAGCAGAGAGACAGACGAGCAGAGACAAATGAGCAGAGAGACAAACGAGCAGAGAGAGAGACAGAGGGAGAGACACAGACAGAGAGAGACAGACGAGCAGAGAGACAGACAGAGAGAGAGAGAGACAGACAGAGACAGATAGAGAGACAGATAGGCAGGCTGGCAGACAGACAGATAGATAGAGAGACAGGCAGGCAGGCAGCTGTGCTGGGAAGTGAGTCAGTTGCTTCGCTGATGAAGCCTCAGCACAGAGCAAACCAAGTTTAACAGAGAAAAAAAACAAACAGAAAAAAAAGCATTGAGATTTATTTTCCAAAAGCCTTTTACTTCAGGAGTGTAAATTACTAAAGAACAAAAAGACAAACTGAGTTTGTGAAACAGTGTTTTGTAACCATAAAATACTAAAATAAACTTAATAAAATTGAATAGCAAACGTTTCCACTAGAAGTCTTTCTCAGCGTCTTCAGTGTAAATTCAATGGCACACGTTTCCACTAGAAGTCTCTCTCAGCGTCTTCAGTGTAAATTCAATGGCAAATGTTTCCACTAGAAGTCTTTCTCAGTGTCTTCAGTGTAAATTCAATGGCACACGTTTCCACTAGAAGTCTTTCTCAGCGTCTTCAGTGTAAATTCAATGGCAAATGTTTCCACTAGAAGTCTTTCTCAGTGTCTTCAGTGTAAATTCAATGACACACGTTTCCACTAGAAGTCTTTCTCAGCGTCTTCAGTGTAAATTCAATGGCACACGTTTCCACTAGAAGTCTTTCTCAGCGTCTTCAGTGTAAATTCAATGGCAAACGTTTCCACTAGAAGTCTTTCTCAGCGTCTTCAGTGTAAATTCAATGGCACACGTTTCCACTAGAAGTCTATCTCAGATTCTTCATGGAAAGGCTTCTAGTCTGAATGGTTTGCTGTTTCACTTCTAGTTCTGTTTCTTTCAGTGTTTCTGTTTAAGATCTGTGGCTGCTTTTGGAAACTTGTGATTAATTTACTCCCTGCAGTCAAAGGCTTTGGGGTGTTAATAATAATAATAATAATAATAATAATAATAATAATAATAATAATAATAATAATAATAATAATGATAATTTATCCGAAGCAACTCTGCATCATCAACAATTACTGCTGCTGCTGCAGAGTCACTTCCAATAGGAAGGACGGAGCACAAGGAGGTTCAGTGACTCGCTCAGGGTCACACACACACACACACACACACACACACACACACACACACACACACACACACACACACACACACACACACAGAGGGAGTCAGTAACAGAGAGCAGGGGGGCAGCGTGTGCCGGAGCGGAGCCGGGTTCGAGCAGCACTGTCCCGTTACCTGAGCCCCGCGAGAACAGAGAGGCGCGCTTTCGAGACAGGCGTCTGGGACGAGAGCATCGCGCTGGAGAGGGGGAACGAAGCAGGGAGAGAAGAACGACAGAAGAAAGAAAGAAAGAAAGAAAGAAAGAAAGAGGAAGGGGGGAAATGAATGAAAAGATTTTGGCACAGGTGCAGAAAGATACTTATATATACACACATATATATATATATATATATATATATATATATATATATATATATATATATATATATATATAGACACACACACACACACACAGAGCACACCCTTGCTATCACACCCTTAATTCTAACAAACCTTCGGCTATAACGAACCTGGCCTCACTCAAAACTGCTTCAGCCAATAATATTGCAGTTTATTAGAAAGGGCGTTTCAAAAGATATTCTATTAAACAAGATACTCGACTGATTATCAATGGAGACTTAAGAGCTGTATGTATTACACACACACACAAAATATAGAATGCAGATGCATTAAAAAACTCAGGAAAAAGCTCCAGCATCAACATCAGCAGCAGACTGAAATGTAGTTACCAGCTGCAGCCACAAGAGGGCAGTGACAGACCACTATTGGAGACCCCAAGCCAGAGACGCTGCAATGCCGTGCAGACGGATTCCTGTGTGTGTTTGGAGCCTCTACTCACCGAGCGTGGGGGTGCTGAGGGACATGACCCCGTAGTAAGAGAAAGGGCCCGTCTCAAACTTCATGTGCTCACTGCCAGCCTCCACCTCCACCCGGCCCTGCAGAGAGAGAGAGAGGGGGGAGAGGGGAGGGGAGGAGCTGTTACTGCAGAGTCAAATCAGAGCCGTCTTGAGGATCGGCTGTTTACTGTGCAGAAGAAGGATTAGAGACGGTCGGATTTAAAAATGGGGAACAGCGCTTATAACATGAGGAGAGAGAGAGGGAGAGGGAGAGAGGGAGAGGGAGGGAGAGAGAGAGAGAGGGAGGGAGGGAGAGAGAGAGAGAGGAGAGAGAGAGAGAGGAGGAGAGGAGGAGGGAGGGAGGAGAGAGGAGGGAGGAGAGAGGGAGAGGAGGAGAGGGAGGGAGAGGAGGAGGAGGAAGGAGGGAGGGAGAGGGGAGAGGAGGAGGGGAGGAGAGAGAGGGAGGGAGAAGGGAGAGGAGGAGGAGGGAGAGGGAGGAGAGAGAGAGAGAGGAGAGGAGGAGGGGAGGGAGAGGAGGAGGAGGAGGGAGGAGGAGGGAGGAGGAGGGAGGGAGGAGGGAGAGGAGGAGGGAGAGGAGGGAGGAGGAGGAGGAGGGGAGGGAGGGAGAGAGAGGAGGGAGGAGGGAGAGGAGGAGGGAGGGAGAGGAGAGGAGGAGGAGAGAGAGGGAGGGAGGGAGATGAGGGAGGAGAGAGGGAAAGGGAGGGAGAGGGGAGGAGGAGAGGGAGAGGAGGGAGGGAGAGAGAAGGAGGGAGAGAAACGGGAGAATGAAGGAGAGAGGGAAGGAGGGAGAGAGGGAAAGAGGAAGAGAGACAGGGGAGGAGGGAGAGAGGGAGAAGGAGGCAGAGAGGGGGGCACTTATATAAATTCCCCACAGTAAAATTTCTCTTCTAATGACACTTTGGGCTTGTTAGTCAAAAAAATGATCTTCCATTAACTCAGACAAGGATGGCAGTGTCACCCAGTCCAGGTTTCACCAGCAGCTTGATCAGCCCCAGTGTGTCTCGGGTCAGGGTCAGGGTCAGGGTCAGGGTCAGGGTCAGGGTCAGGGTCAGGGTCAGGGTCAGGGGGTGTGGTACCTGCAGGATCAGCGTGAAGTAGTCCGTGGGTCGGCTGCGCTGGTACAGGTAATGCTCGGCTCTCTTCTTGTCGTCCTCTTTGAAGTGAATCTCCTGGATGACTTCGGGGTGCTTGAGGAGGCGCAGCAGAATCTTATCTGAGATCACAGTCGGGGCGAAGAGGGTCACCTCTGAGAGACGGGGGGGGGGAGGAAAGGTGGGGTGAGTAATGCACTGCTAAACACTGAGAAGAGAGGGGCCTGCAAGAGGGGCGGGGCTGTGTGTACCCGTTGCTAGGGCCCCGGGAGGGGCGGGCTCTGCTTACCCGTTGCTAGGGCCCCGGGGAGGGGGCGGGGCTCTGCTTACCCGTTGCTAGGGCCCCGGGGAGGGGGCGGGGCTCTGCTTACCCGTTGCTAGGAAGCGGTGTGCGGCGAGGAGGAGCTGGGGGGTGATCTTCACAGCGGATTCGTTCTCCTGTTTGAACGCAGAGAAATCCCGCTTCTTATTGTTCAGAACCTTCTTCCGACTGCGATTATCAGCTGAGAGAGAGAGAGAGAGAGAGAGAGAGAGAGAGAGAGAGAGAGAGAGAGAGAGGGGGAGAGAGAGAGAGAGAGGGGGGAGAGAGAGTCAGTGTCTCTGTGGAGAGGGAGTGTGAACAGGAGAGGGAGCAGAGAGGGAGGGGGGAGGTGAGTGAACAGGGAGAGGAGGAGGGAGGAGGGAGGGAGAGGGGAGTGGAACGGGGAGAGGGAGGAGGGGAGGAGAGGAGGGGTGTGAAGAGGGGGGGAGTGTGAACGGGGAGAGGGAGAGGGGGAGGGGGAGTGTGAACGGGGAGAGGCACTCACTATACATGTCGGACTCGTCCAGGATCTCAGACTTGATGATCTCCTCGATGACGTCCTCCAGAGTGACCAGCCCCAGCACCTCATAGAAAGGGTCTCCCTCCCCCTCGTTATTCACCTTCTGCACGATCGCCAGGTGAGACTTACCTGCACAGAGAGAGAGAGAGAGAGAGACAGAGAGAGAGAGAAACAAAGAGAGAGAGAATCAGAGAACACACACACACACACACAGAGCTAATACAGACACTGACAGACTGACACACACACACACAGAGCTAATACAGGTGTGCGAGTGAGAGAGGGATGAGGGGGTGCGCCGCGCAGCGCCCTGAAACCCCAGGTTGTGTTCCTGCGTGCTTCGCTGAGCGCGGCTCGGAGCGGGAGGTTGTGTTTCTGCGCGCTCAGCAGCTGCCGGAGCGGGAGGTTGTGTTCCTGCGTTGCTGAGCTGCCTCGAGCGGGAGGTTGTGTTCCTGCGTTTCGCTGAGCGCGCTCGAGCGGGAGGTTGTGTTCCTGCGTGCCGCTGAGCGCGCTCGGAGCGGAGGTTGTGTTCCTGCGGCTTCGCTGAGCGCGGCTCGGAGCGGGAGGTTGTGTTTCTGCGTGCTTCCCTGAGCGCGGCTCGGAGCGGGAGGTTGTGTTTCTGCGTGCTTCGCTGAGCGCGGCTCGGAGCGGGAGGTTGTGTTTCTGCGTGCTTCGCTGAGCGCGGCTCGGAGCGGGAGGTTGTGTTTCTGCGTGCTTCGCTGAGCGCGGCTCGGAGCGGGAGGTTGTGTTTCTGCGTGCTTCGCTGAGCGCGGCTCGGAGCGGGAGGTTGTGTTCCTGCGTGCTTCGCTGAGCGCGGCTCGGAGCGGGAGGTTGTGTTTCTGCGTGCTTCGCTGAGCGTGCTCGGAGCGGGAGGTTGTGTTTCTGCGTCGCTGAGCTGCTCGGAGCGGGAGGTTGTGTTTCTGCGTGCCGCTGAGCGCTGCTCGGAGCGGGAGGTTGTGTTTCTGCGTTTCGCTGAGCGCTGCCTCGGAGCGGGAGGTTGTGTTTCTGCGCTGCGCTGAGCGCTGCTCGGAGCGGGAGGTTGTGTTTCTGCGTTTCGCTGAGCGCTGCTCGGAGCGGGAGGTTGTGTTTCTGCGCTTCGCTGAGCGCGCTCGGAGCGGAGGTTGTGTTTCTGCGTTTCGCTGAGCCGCTCGAGCGGAGGTTGTGTTTCTGCGTGCCGCTGAGCGCTGCTCGGAGCGGAGGTTGTGTTTCTGCGTGCTCGCTGAGCGCTGCTCGGAGCGGGAGGTTGTGTTTCTGCGTGCTTCGCTGAGCGCTGCTCGGAGCGGGAGGTTGTGTTTCTGCGTGCCGCTGAGCGCTGCTCGAGCGGGAGGTTGTGTTTCTGCGTTCGCTGAGCGCGCTCGAGCGGGAGGTTGTGTTTCTGCGTGCCGCTGAGCGCTGCTCGGAGCGGGAGGTTGTGTTTCTGCGTGCCGCTGAGCGCTGCTCGGAGCGGAGGTTGTGTTTCTGCGTGCCGCTGAGCGCGCTCGAGCGGGAGGTTGTGTTTCTGCGTGCGCTGAGCGCGGCTCGAGCGGGAGGTTGTGTTTCTGCGTTCGCTGAGCGCGGCTCGGAGCGGGAGGTTGTGTTTCTGCGTGCTTCGCTGAGCGCGGCTCGGAGCGGGAGGTTGTGTTCCTGCGTGCTTCGCTGAGCGCGGCTCGGAGCGGGAGGTTGTGTTTCTGCGTGCTTCGTTGAGCGCGGCTCGGAGCGGGAGGTTGTGTTTCTGCGTGCTTCGCTGAGCGCGGCTCGGAGCGGGAGGTTGTGTTTCTGCGTGCTTCGCTGAGCGCGGCTCGGAGCGGGAGGTTGTGTTTCTGCGTGCTTCGCTGAGCGGCTCGGAGCGGGAGGTTGTGTTTCTGCGTGGCTGAGCGCTGCTCGAGCGGGAGGTTGTGTTTCTGCTGCCGCTGAGCGCTGCTCGAGCGGGAGGTTGTGTTTCTGCGTGCTGCTGAGCGGCTCGGAGCGGGAGGTTGTGTTTCTGCTGCTTCGCTGAGCGCCGCTCGAGCAGGAGGTTGTGTTTCTGCATGCCGCTGAGCCGCCTCGAGCGGAGGTTGTGTTTCTGCGTGCCGCTGAGCCGCTCGGAGCGGGAGGTTGTGTTTCTGCGTGCTCGCTGAGCGCTGCTCGGAGCGGGAGGTTGTGTTTCTGCGTGCCGCTGAGCGCGCTCGGAGCGGGAGGTTGTGTTTCTGCGTGCTTCGCTGAGCTGCCTCGGAGCGGGAGGTTGTGTTTCTGCGTGCTTCGCTGAGCGCGGCTCGGAGCGGGAGGTTGTGTTTCTGCGTGCTTCGCTGAGCGCGGCTCGGAGCGGGAGGTTGTGTTTCTGCGTGCTTCGCTAAGCGCGGCTCGGAGCGGGAGGTTGTGTTTCTGCAGTGCAGTTTGTTCCAGCTCTCGTTCTGCAGAGCCGAGCTGACTGCTGGCAGTGCGGGCCGGACTGTCAGTCAGGAGAACACCAGCATGCTCCTCAAGGTCAGGACAGCAACAACAGTACGAATAATGAGGACCCCCCCTCCTCCTCACCCCCACCCCAACCCAGGATAAAATTAACCAGCACACTGCCCTGTCCATCATCGGACACGCCAGCGCGCGCGTGTGTGTCACAACAGAACAGAGTAAATACACGCATCGATAATATAAACACACACACACACACACACACACGCGTTTGCATTCCTATATTTGTGGTGACTTCTCATTGACTCTCCCCATTTCAAAACTGGAAGCCATTACCACCCCCAGCAACCATCGACTCACAGCACAGGGCTGGAAATGAGACTCCCGTTGCACAGCAGTGTGATCCGCTCCTGGTTTCACTAGGAGTTTAATACTAAGACACACCTGAGCTTGTCAAGCTGGGGCTGATCAAGCTGCTAGTAAAACCTGGACTGGGCGCCCCTGCTGTGCAATAGGAGTCTGATTCCCATCCCTGCAGCGCTGACTGGAGCAGAGCTGCAGTGATCACACCTCGGATCCACGCCGATCAGACTGGATGTAAAGTGTGTCGCACAGCCTCCGTGCTTGATGGGGGTTGCATAACAACGTTGGAGGGAGAGAGAGACAGAGAGAGAGACACAGACACACACACTGGCAAACACCATAAGACACACACAGGCACTAATACACAAAAACTGAAAAACAACTGTGACAGGAACTATTGCGTAACATCATTGGAGAGAGAGAGAGAGAGAGAGAGAGCAGAGAGAGAGAGAGAGAGCAGAGAGACAGAGAGAGAGGGGAGAGAGAGACAAACACACTCACTCACTTACAGACAGACACAGACACAGAGAGACACACATTCACAGACAGACAGACAGACACACAGAGACAGACAGACAGACTGTGTGGTCCAGTGGTTAAAGAAAAGGGCTTGTAACTCATTGTGTGACCCTGAGCAAGTCACTTCACCTCCTTGTGCTCCGTCTTTCGGGTGAGACGTAGTTGTGAGTGACTCTGCAGCTGATGCATAGTTCACACACCCTAGTCTCTGTAAGTCGCCTTGGATAAAGGCGTCTGCTAAATAAACAAACAATAATAATAATAATAACACACACAGACAGACACACAGAGGTCCAGTATTGAGGCCAGTGTAAAGGCAGGGGCCATTATTCAGAGAGCAACAAAACTATCGGACGGCTATCAAACTATCAAACTCTTTTTTATGAGCGTCTGGCTTTATAATGTTACAGGGATTTTATGAAATCTATTTGAATCTACTCTGCTTTTGCCTTTGCTGCACCTGCTCTGTGTGTCAGTGTACATGCGTGTGTAATACGTGTGTGTGTGTGTGTGTCAGTGCGTGTGTGTGTGTAATACGTGTGTGTGTGTGTGTCAGTGTCTGTGTGTGTGTGTGTGTGTCAGTGTGTGTGTGTGTGTGTCAGTGTGTGTGTGTGTGTCAGTGTGTGTGTGTGCGTCAGTGTGTGTGTGTGTGTGTGTGTGTGTGTGTGTGTGTGTGTGTGTGTGTGTGTGTGTCAGTGTGTGTGTGTCAGTGTGTGTGTGTGTGTCAGTGTATGTGTATGTGTGTCAGTGTGTGTATGTGTGTGTGTCAGTGTGTGTGTGTGTGTGTCAGTGTGTGTGTGTGTGTGTGTGTGTGTCAGTGTGTGTGTGTGTCAGTGTGTGTGTGTGTGTGTGTGTGTGTGTGTGTGTGTGTGTGTGTGTGTGTGTGTGTGTGTGTGTGTGTGTGTGTGTCAGTGTGTGTGTGTGTGTGTGTGTGTGTCAGTGTGTGTGTGTGTGTGTGTGTGTGTGTGTGTGTGTGTGTGTGTGTGTGTGTGTGTGTGTGTGTGTGTGTGTGTGTGTGTGTGTGTGTGTCAGTGTGTGTCAGTGTGTGTGTGTGTGTGTGTGTCAGTGTGTGTCAGTGTGTGTGTGTGTGTGTGTGTGTGTGTGTGTGTGTGTGTGTGTGTGTGTGTGTGTGTGTGTGTGTGTGTGTGTGTGTGTCAGTGTGTGTGTCAGTGTGTGTGTGTGTGTCAGTGTGTGTGTGTCAGTGTGTGTGTGTGTGTGTGTGTGTGTGTAAACAGGAAATCCACAGTAAACTGCGGGAAACGTCGCCCACAACTGATAAACACTCAATAGAGCTGGATTTAGAAATAGTATAAATAACTTCATAAGAAGAATGAGGACCCTGAGAAAGACTTCGACTCAACATGCTTGTCATTGGGTCTGTAATCACTGCAAACATGTAGGGGGTGTGTGCGTCAGTGGGTGTGTGTGTGTGTAGAGGGGGTGTGTCTTGTATTTTTCCGTTCGGTGTGTCTCTGTGTGTGGGTGTGGATTGGAACACGTCCACTATCACTCCCTCCCTACCTGACAAAGTTCAACCACTGCCTCCTCTCTCCTCTCCCCAACCCTATCCCTATCCTCTCTCTCCCAAACTCTCCTTCTCCTCTCTCCCCTAACCCTATCATCTAACCTCTCTCCACCTCCTCTCCCCTATCATCTAAACTCACTCTCCCCCTCTCCTCCTCCCCTATCCTCTAAACTCTCTCCCCCCCTCTCCCCCTCCCCTATCCTCTAACCTCTCTCTCCCCCTCTCCTATCCTCTAACCTCTCTCCCCCTCTCTCCCCTATCCCTATCCTCTAACCTCTCTCTCCCCCCTCTCCTCCTCCTCTCTCCCCTATCCCTATCATCTAACCTCTCTCCACCTCCTCTCCCCTATCATCTAACCTCTCTCCCCCTCCTCCCTCTCTCTCCTCCTCCCCTATCCTCTAACCTCTCCCCTCTCCTCTCCCCTCATCCTCTAACCTCTCTCCTCCTCCTCCCCTATCCTATCCTCTAACCCTCTCCTCCTCCCTCCCTATCCCTCTCTCTCCCTCTCTCCTATCCCTATCATCTAACCTCTCTCCCCCTCCCCTATCATCTAAACTCTCTCCCCCCCTCTCCTCCTCCCCTATCCTCTAACCTCTCTCCCTCCTCTCCTCCTCCCTATCCTCTAACCTCTCCTCCCCTCCCTCCTCCTCTCTCCTATCCCTATCCTCTAACCTCTCTCCCCCTCTCCACCTCCCTATCCTCTAACCTCTCTCCCCCTCTCCACCTCCCTATCCTCTAACCTCTCCCCCCTCTCCTCCTCCTCCCCACCTCCTCTCCCCTATCCCCTATCCTAACCTCTCCTCTCCTGCAGCGACGCTTTGTGAAGTCTGCCACTGGAAATACACACGACTCCTACTGCAGCGCAGTTTAACCTGATTCACCAGCAGCCTGATCAGCCACACTGTGTCTGGGTAACAAGCTCAGGTGTGTCTGATTATGAAACTCAGTCATATTTGTGTGTGTGTGCGCACAGTGCAGTGCAGTCTGTGTGTGGGGGTGAGGGGTTGGGGGCACAGGCTATGCCTCAGCAGGGGAATGGCAGGGTGAGCAGCGGGGGCTCTTACTCCACACGGTCTCA
>CM060283.1:422500-424993 GCA_030684275.1 Acipenser oxyrinchus oxyrinchus
TGTCTGATTATTAAACTCCCAGTGAAACCAGGAATGGATCACACTGCTGTGCAACGGGAGTCTTATTCCCATCCATGATAGTACTACTAATAATAATATCCCTCCCCCCACTCACCTTTCTTAAACTCCTCCAGCATGCAGTCCAGCTTGGTGTCGTGGAACACGAAGTGGACCGGGTGGTTGTAGAACTTGGTGACGGATTTGAGCGTGCTGCAGTCGTCCGGGTCCACGAACGCCAGGTCCTTGACGTACAGGATGTCCACGATGTTGGACCTCTCTCCGTCGTAGACCGGGATGCGCGTGTAGCCGCTGTCCATGATCTCGGACATGGTGTTGAAATCCAACACGGCGTCGCTCCGGATCATGAAGCCGTTCTCCAGCGACGTCATCACGTCCGCCACGGTCTTGGTCCGCAGCTCCAGCGCTCCCTGGATCATGTTCATCTCTTCCTTGACCAGGTCGTTGTAAGGCGCCGTGACTTTCAGCATCTCGACCAGCTTCTCCCGGTTGTAAACGGTACCGATCTCCTGCCCCAGGGCGCAGTCCAGCAGCTTGCTTATGGGAAAGGACAGAGGGAAAGTCACCAGCATGAAAAATTTTGTCACCACGATGGTGTTGGCCCCGACCGCCAGTCCGTGCCGGGAGCACAGCGCTTGGGGGACGATCTCTCCGAAAATAACGATGCCGACCGTTGAGGCGACCACGGCGCCCAGCCCGGACCCGATCAGATCGTCCAGCAGGATGGTCAGCGTGGTGTTGACCAGGACGTTGCCCAGCAACAGCGAGCAGAGGAGGTAGTTGCCCTTCTTGCGTATGGGCTCGATCTTGCCGGCGTACTTCCTCTCCTTGTCGGTGCCGCATCTCTGCACGATGCGGAGCTCCATGGGGTCCAGCGCCATTAGACCCAGGTTCAACCCGCTGAACATGCCGGACAGCACCAGCAGGACGCCGATGACCACGATCTGCAGCCACAGCGGCAGCATGGGCTTGCGCTCTTCCACCACCAGCAGCTTACCGTCGTTGGCCCCGAGCAGGTACCACTGACCCCCGGTGCTGTTTCGGATGCAAAGTCTGTACAAGCGGGACTTGTCGCTCTTGCGCAGCGCTTTGATGGTGAGATTGAGCACGCCGGTGGTGTCCCGTTTGGACACCTTCATGTATCTGGAGACGGTGATGTCTTTGGTGATGTCCGGGCAGGTCCTGTTGGCCACGGTGCCTCCTCCACCGCCCTCTTCCTCCTCCTCCTCCTCATCCTCCTCTCCGGTTTCCGTGAACTCCTCGTCCGTGAAGGCGATGAACGCCGAGCCGGTGTCTCGGCTGAGCTGCAACCCGTAAAACCGGAGCTGCACCACGCTCCGCTCCCTGACTTGCAAGACGCCGTCCCCCGTGGTCACGCCGGAGTCTCCCTCGCTCTTCTCCAGCCTCATGCCCAGGATCACGGCTCCTCCGCCGGCCGCCGCCGCTCCCCCAGTCCGCCCAGCAGCTGCGCTCAAGTGAAAAACGATCAAAGTTAACGTAGTGTATCGCAGCCCGCTTCGGCCTGTCGCCATGATTGTTTCACTCTGTGGGAGCTGCGCGCTGACGTCACCGGCTCTTTCACCAAGGCCCCGCCCCTCCTGGACAGCTCGGCCCCGCCCCTCCTGGACAGCTCGGCCCCGCCCCCTCTCGCTCTTTCTCGACTCGGTAGAAACCTTTTTTAAAGGTGGAAATGTCAGCCGGTCTCTTAAGGTGGAATAGTACAGTCAAGTCTAATTTATTTAATTAATTAAAAAAAAAAAGTATAAAAATAAATACGTGAATATATAAAGCAGGTCATTTATTATAAATACAGTGCTAGCAATATATTTACTCAAAAACAGCAGTCCGAGATGGAATTGTTTTCCTGTGACTCACTAAAGAGGATACCCTTGTGATGCTAATATTAAAAAAGACGAGGTTCAGCAGTACGGCTCTTTTTTTTTTTAAAAACGTCGTGTTTCAGCGCTGTACAGACGTTCTGTGTCGTTATCCGTTTCTCCAGTTTCTCTGAGATCCGACTGTAGCATTTTTTTTTTTTTAACGCATTCTCATTTTTTGTTAATCATTAATGAACATTTTATGAACTGTGGGTGTGGTTGTCGAGTTATTCGTTTTATGTGTTTGAATTGAAAGCGATGGGGTCAAAGTTCAAGTATATTTTTACAACTGTAAGATTATGACACTTTTTTTTTTTTTAGAATGTGTGTGTGTGTAACTGGACCAGGTTAAATTTCTTATCTGTGTATTTATAATGAAGGTGTGTTGTTGTGTGTGTGTGTGTGTGTGTGTGTGTGTGTGTGTGTGTGTGTGTGTGTGTGTGTTTTTGGGGGGGGGGCAAGGTAACTTCTCGATACTCCACAGAATTCACACAAATTGTTTTTAAAATTTTAAAAAAAAAGTGAATAAAAGGGTGCGTGCGAAGGGGATGGCGTGGTTTTGCGTGTCTCTGTTACTCGTCCTAGTTGACTCTTCACG
>CM060283.1:425493-442772 GCA_030684275.1 Acipenser oxyrinchus oxyrinchus
GTGTGTCTCAGTGTGTGTGTCTCAGTGTGTGTGTGTGTGTGCTCAGTGTGTGTGTCTCATGTGTGTGTGTGTGTGTGTGTCTCAGTGTGTGTGTCTCATTGTGTGTGTGTGTGTGTGTGTCAGTGTGTGTGTTGTCTCAGTGTGTGTGTCTCATTGTGTGTGTCTCAGTGTGTGTGTGTGTGTGTGTTTCAGTGTGTGTGTGTCTCAGTGCTTGTCTCAGTGTGTGTGTGTCTGCTTGTGCTCAGTGTGTGTGTGAGTATTATTATTATTATTATTATTATTATTATTATTATTATTATTTTATTTATTTATTTTCTTCAAAGGCGATTTACAGTTGTCTACAGAAAATACAGATCAAGAATTACAGCACAATTAAGAGCAAGGTACAAAACACAAAACACAAGGGCTTCACTCCTAATAAGAGCAAAGCAGCCCTGGAGTTTCAGGAGCATGGTTTGCCTGCTTTGTGCTGGGAGGGAGCGATAGGGTTTCACAGCTCAGCAATCCTGCAGCCTTTCCTTCTCAGCAAAGCAAAGCTAACAGGCCCTCCGCTCCAGCACAGCTTGCTGGCAGTAACTTTAAATGGGATTGTATTGTGTATAAAGCTCTAAAGGCAAATCTTAAAACCATATCAGCTATCGCCAAGCAGCGGTTTAAAATAACAGCCCCACAATCAGCAGTGTGCTTTCCTTCTTTCTTTCTTTCTTTCTTTCTTTCTTTCTTTCTTTCTTTCTTTCTTTCTAGAGCAGAAACATTTTTAAAGGGCTCTGGGTTCATGTAATAGGAATCAGCAGCACAATATGATACAGCGAGTTTTAAAAGGAGGATCTGAACGCTGCTGCTGAATCATTTTAAGATTTTATTACCATCGGTTTTCAAAGCCAAGTTTAAGTACCAGCCAGCGTCTGTGTGTGTGTGCGTCTCTGTGTGTGTGTGTGTCTGTGTGTGTGTGCGTCTCTGTGTGTGTGTGCGTCTGTGTGTGTGTGTGTGTGTGTGCGTGTGCTCTGTGTGTGTGTGTGTGTGTGTGTGTGTGTGTGTGTGTGTGTGTGTGTGTGTGTGTGTGTGTGTGTGTGTGTGTGTCATGTGTGTGTGTGTGTGTGTGTGTGTGTGTGTGTGTGTGTGTGTGTGTGTGTGTGTGTGTGTGTGTGTGTGTGTATGTGTGTGTGTGTGTGTGTCCCTGTGTGTGTGTGTGTGTCTGTGTGTGTGTGTGTGTGTGTGTGTGTGTGTGTGTGTGTGTGTCAGTGTGTGTGTGTCAGTGTGTGTGTGTGCGTCTGTGCGTCTGTGTGTGTGTGTGTGTGTGTGTGTGTGTGTGTGTTTGTTTTTAAGTAAGATTTGTTTACCCACGATAGCCAAGGTACCACAGGGATGGGAATCAGACTCCTATTGCACAGCAGTGTCATCCAGTCCAGGTTTTACTAGCAGCTTGATCAGCCCCAGTGTGTCTAGCTAACAAGCTCAGGTGTGTCTGATTATTAAACTCACAGTGAAACCAGGACTCATTTCATTTATTATTATTTTTTTCTTAATTGTATCCATAAATCTTAAAGACAGAATTGTGCTGAATTTACAAACCCTGAAGGCAACCTAATAAAATAAATTATAATGTTGTGAGAATCTACACTTCTAATATCTGACTGTGTAGATCTGCGCTCAGAGTATCACCCGCAACGCGTTCAAAACAACTCTTAAACCACAGCACTAATATTGTGCCGTTTATTTTAGGTTTAATGATTTCTAATTGGTTTAAGCGTTCACTGTCTGCCTCTAATCAAGTTGAGAGCGGGTTTCTCTTTGTAGGACAGACCCCCTGACACAGCAAAGCATTTGAATGAAACACACACTCAACTTGATTAGCAGCAGCTGCCCAGCGCTCCTTGAGCATTGAATTTATTAAGTTTCTCTCAGTATTTCTAAGAGTTCCAAAGAATTCAGTGTTGAAAGATATTCATGCATTTTGTTATTAAGTAAGCAAGACTAGAAGACCCGTTTTTTTATGACTATCAAACAGCATTTTAAATATAACATTTTTTTTTTTTTTGATATATATATAGTTTTCGCGTGTTCTGCTCACGCACGATCGCGTCTGCAGTCCTGACACGTTGCTGTTTTCTCTACACTGGAGCAGAGTGCCGCTCACTCGCGGGTCTACCAGCTCATCTGATCAGAAGAGGAGACTCTACGGATTTCATTACATTTTTCCCAGCCCCTCGAAACCACATCAAAGAGTTCTGAGCCCCGGAGAAGCAATCTGAAGCAGCAGAATGTTCTCATTAAAATTAGAAACAGACCCCCCCTCAACCCCTCCCTAGCGCAGCAGCATTAAGTGTGATGCTGGAGGTCTGATAGTGTCTGATACAGGGCTGGGAATCAGACTCCTATTGCACAGCACTGTCACCCAGTCCAGGTTTTACTACCAGCTTGATCAGCCACAGTGTGTCCAGCTAACAAGCTCAGATTATTAAACTCACAGTGAAACCAGGAGTGGATCGCAGTGCTCTGCAATGGAGTCACATTCCCATCCCTATCATTATTATTGCAGGGATGGAAATATGTATAACAGCCTATTATTATTATTATTATTATTATTATTATTATTATTATTATTATTTATTTCTTAGCAGACGCCCTTATCCAGGGCGACTTACAGTCGTCAACAAAAATTAATTTCAAGAATCACAGTACAAGTAATAATACAATTAAGAGCAAGAGAAATACAATGACTTCAGTTCTAGCAAGTACAAGTATATTGTTATTGTTCTCTTTCTCATTATGGTGCTGGTTCTTTCTCTGTCTCTGCTGGAGCTGCAGAGACAGACTGGTAAAGCATAGGGAAGCATTGTAAAGCACAGAGAGGTCTGGTAAAGCATAGGGAAGCATTGTAAAGCACAGAGAGGTCTGGTAAAGCATAGGGAAGCATTGTAAAAGCACAGAGAGGTCTGGTAAAGCATAGGGAAGCATTGTAAAGCACAGAGAGGTCTGGTAAAGCATAGGGAAGCATTGTAAAGCACAGAGAGGTCTGGTAAAGCATAGGGAAGCATTGTAAAGCACAGAGAGGTCTGGTAAAGCATAGGGAAGCATTGTAAAGCACAGAGAGTGACGGTAAAGCATAGGGAAGCATTGTAAACCACAGAGAGGTCTGGAGCCCTCTGTCTCTGTGTCTCTCCTTCTCTCGCCCTCTCTCTCTCTCTCTTCTTCTCTCGCCCTCTCGCTCTCTCTTCTTCTCTCTCGGGATCCTGCTCTAATTCAGCCTGTCAGAGCTAACACAGAGCGAGAGAGAGCGAGAGAGAGAGAGAGAGAGAGAGAGAGAGAGAGAGAGAGAGAGAGAGAGAGAGAGAGAGAGCAAGAGAGAGAGAGAGAGAGAGAGACACAGTTAAGCCTTTAATCCTGTCAGACCTGCCTCTCTGTTGCGTGCGTGATGGAAAGCCAGGAGCAGAGTGGAGTTTGATGTGACCCTGTGACGGGAGCTGCCCTGGGTTAGGGTTAGGGTTAGGGGTGTCGCACGCCCACCAGTATCTACTGAACTTCTAGTGAACACTCATCAAATTAAAAACACCCGCCATAACACTGTAAGTAAGGGCGGAGGGACCAAGTCATTTTTCGGAAGCGTCACTTGTGTCTTGCACACGGAAGCACCTGCCAACCAAGCATATAGAGTATGTGAAATACAAGAATATGTGCCGTAGAACACAAGAACAGAAGAACGTTCGAGAACGGTTCTGAGCAGCTGACTGAACGGGTCTCAGAGGATCCCAGTGATTCAGCGTCAACAACGTGGCTCGGTAACCCCCGGTAACCCCCGGTAACCCCCGGTAACCCATTCCATCCCCTCACCACTCTCTGTAAAGAAACTCCAGAGGGAAGTGTTGGCTTGTAAGACTGTGTGTGTGTGTGTCAGTGTGTGTGTGTGTGTGTGTGTGTGTGTGTCATTGTGTGTGTGTGTGTCAGTGTGTGTGTGTGTCTGTGCGTGTGTGTCAGTGTGTGTGTGTGTGTGTGTGTGTGTGTGTCAGTGTGTGTGTGTGTGTGTGTGTGTGTGTGTGTGTGTGTGTGTGTGTGTGTGTGTGTGTGTGTGTGTGTGTGTGTGTGTGTCAGTGTGTGTGTGTGTGTCAGTGTGTGTGTGTGTCTGTGTGTGTGTGTGTCAGTGTGTGTGTGTGTGTGTCAGTGTGTGTGTGTGTTGGTGTGTCAGTGTGTGTGTGTGTTGGTGTGTCAGTGTGTGTGTGTGTGTCAGTGTGTGTGTGTGTGTGCATGTGTGTGTGTGTGTGTGTCAGTGTGTGTGTGTGTGTCGTGTGTGTGTGTGTGTGTGTGTGTGTGTGTCAGTGTGTGTGTGTGTCAGTGTGTGTGTGTGTTGTGTCAGTGTGTGTGTGTGTGTCAGTGTGTGTGTCAGTGTGTGTGTCAGTGTGTGTGTGTGTGTGTGTCGTGTGTGTGTGTGTGGTGTGTGCAGTGTGTGTGTGTGTGTGTGTGTGTGTGTGTGTGTCAGTGTGTGTGTGTGTGTGCAGTGTGTGTGTGTGTGCTGTGTGTGTGTGTGTGTGTGTGTGTGTGTGTGTGTGTGTGTGTAAGCTTGTCAGATCTCAATTAAATTCAAATTCAAAAGTGCTTTATTGGTGTGACCAATACACAGTATTGCCGAAGCAATGATGATAAATTTATCTCAGCAGACCAAGACCACTCCAGCCCCGCTGCTGCTGCTGCTGCTGCTGCTGCTGCCTCTGCTAACATATGTAAATTAAAAACATGAAATTCAGACCGACAGTAAAAAGTACTTAACCCTCCCTCGACCCCAACCCAACCCCCACCCGATCTCTCTCTCTCTCTCTCTCTCTCTCCTCTCTCTCTCTCTCCTCTCTCTCTCTCTCCTCTCTCTCTCTCTCTCTCTCTCTCTCTCTCTCAGTTACATTTTTTTCTCTCTTGAATTCAAATTGAAAACCTATCCAAACTGGCACGACAAGTTATGCAAGTGTTGGCAGAGTCTGTGCCACACATACACAGATGCATTGTAAACTAACACAAGGAGGGAGAGAGGAGAAGAGAGAGGAGAGGGGGGAGGAGAGAGAAGAGGAGAGGAGGAGAGAGGGGAGGGGAGAGGAGAGAGGAGAGAGCAGAGGGGTGAGGGGGGAGAGGGGAGGAGAAGAGAGAGAGGAGTGAGAAGAGGGGAGAGGAGAGGAGAAGAGAGAGGAGAGGGGAGAGGGGAGGAGAAAGGGGAGGGGAGAGAGCAGAGAGGGCAGCAGGGTGGGGAGAGGAGAGGGGAGAGAGAGGGAGAGAGAGAGGGAGAGGAGAGGAGAGGAGAGAGAGAGAGAGGAAGAGGGAGGAGAAAGGGGAGGGGAGAGAGCAGAGAGGGGAGCAGGGAGGGGAGAGTAGAGAGAGGAGAGGGGAGAGAGAGGGGAGAGGAGAGGGGAGAGGAGAGGAGAAAGGCTTTATTGAAAGGCTTCTCCTGTTTCAGTAGCTTCAGAGAATGTCTGTCTCACATTTCTCAGTGTTTTGCACAGTTTTGCTGCTGTTCTCTCTCCTCTTAGTATTTCTAAGCTCAGCACTGTTGAGTGTTCAGTAGTTTGGGGTGATGTGTGCAGCTCTGCATCACCCTATAGAACTAACTACCTGTGCTTCATGAAGTCGCTTTGTAGTTTTCCCATATACTTCATGAAAAACTGATTAAAAAAAAAAAAATGAAAAGGTGACATTTCAAAATCTAACATGAAATACCACTGTACTACTATTATGACTTCCGATAGACTCTTATAGTTTCTTTCATTACAAGATGTTAAATAAAATACCTAAATTGTGTTCATAGTTGTTGTTTTTATTTTTTTAATTATGTTTCAATCCTAAAATTGTAGGTGCTGCATAATTCTATCAAGGGATCTGTGAGCGGAGAGCTGAAAAGGCTTTGCAGGTTTATTCAGCCTTAATCCTGTTTTTTTTTCAAATTCAGGTTTTATTGGGTTTTATATGTGCGTAAAGTTGAGGTAAAACTAGTCGAAAAGGAGCATCACAATTTCAAAGTGATACACAGAAAATAAATACTAACTTGCATAAAAAGAAATGCATAAACACATTGTCTTCGTCCGTGGAAGCCGAGGAATTCAACGGAGGCAGAGCCTGAATTCTGGAAATATCTTGGTTTCCACAGAAAATGCATTTTAAATTTCTTTGCTTCAGGTTATGAAGAGAAAAGCCTCATTCTTTAAGAGACAGAAGGCGCTTGTGTGCGCGTGCGCGTGTGCGTGGTTTTGCATTTGATATTTCTGCAGTTGAATCTCTTGCACAGTTCGTCTCTTCGTTTCTTTCAGAATGCTTCCCTTGTGACAGGATGGAAAGGAAATGCAAACCATGACATTCCTCCTGCCTTCAGAGCCCACTGGAGAGCGGGCTGGGTTTGCTCAGGGGGACGCTGAACAGCCTGTCTCTGTCTCTCTCTGTGTGTCTCTGTGTCTGTGTCTATGTCTGTGTGTCTCTCTCTGTGTCTCTCTGTCTCTCTGTCTCTCTCTCTCTCTCTCTGTGTCTCTGTGTCTGTGTCTATGTCTGTGTGTCTCTCTCTGTGTCTCTCTGTCTCTCTCTCTCTCTCTCTGTGTGTGTCTCTGTGTCTGTGTCTATGTCTGTGTGTCTCTCTCTGTGTCTCTCTGTCTCTCTGTCTCTCTCTCTCTCTCTCTGTGTCTCTGTGTCTGTGTCTATGTCTGTGTGTCTCTCTCTGTGTCTCTCCGTCTCTCTCTCTCTCTCTCTGTGTGTGTCTCTGTGTCTGTGTCTATGTCTGTGTGTCTCTCTCTGTGTCTCTCTGTCTCTCTCTCTCTCTCTGTGTCTCTGTGTCTGTGTCTATGTCTGTGTGTCTCTCTCTGTGTCTCTCTGTCTCTCTCTCTCTCTCTCTGTGTGTCTCTGTGTCTGTGTCTATGTCTGTGTGTCTCTCTCTCTCTCTCTCTCTCTCTCTCTCTCTCTCTCTCTCTCTCTCTCTCTCTCTCTCTCTCTCTCTCTCTCTCTGTCAATTCAATTCAATTCAATTCAATTCATTAAGCTTTATTGGCATGACAGGAATAAAACAAGTTTTGCCAAAGCAATTACAATGTATGACAAAAGAACAATAACCCGACAAACAGACAGGTACCGAGTATAAACAGACACATTGAAAAGACACACTGAATATTTTCAGTACAGGTTCATTTTTTTTCTCTTAGACTGTGGCAGGCAGTCACATATTCTGCAGCTAGTGCACATGTTATCCCCACCTCTCCTGAAAATATTTGTAATTTTTCAGTTTCTGTGAGGTGGGTGAAGTCACTGATGTGACTCGTGAATTTGGGTGTGATTGTGTCCCTCAGCAGCTTGTATTTGGGGCAGTGCCGTAGGAAGTGGACTTCTGTCTCTATGTGGTCTGACTCACAGTGCTCACACAGTCTCCTCTCTCTGGGTCTCCACGTGGCTCTGTGTCGACCCTTTGTCCCTCTGTCTCTCTCTCTCTCTCTCTTCTCTCTCTCTCGCTCTCTCAGACTGCGGAGGATTTGAAATTAGTTTAAAAGGATATTCTACATTCCTGATGAGGAGTCACATTCTCTCCCCCCCTGACCCTGTATATTTTCTGCACAGTATTTTTGCAGTTTCCCTTGGATGGTTATACTCTGCATTTACCAGAGTTTACCCTGGTTTGCCATGTGTGAAAGCATTGTAAAGCATAGAGAAGCATTGTAAAGCACAGAGAGGTCTGGTAAAGCATAGGGAAGCATTGTGCAGCACAGAGAGGTCTGGTAAAGCATAGGGAAGCATTGTGCAGCACAGAGAGGTCTGGTAAAGCATAGGGAAGCATTGTGCAGCACAGAGAGGTCTGGTAAAGCATAGGGAAGCATTGTAAAGCACAGAGAGGTCTGGTAAAGCATAGGGAAGCATTGTAAAGCACAGAGAGGTCTGGTAAAGCATAGGGAAGCATTGTAAAGCACAGAGAGGTCTGGTAGAGCATAGGGAAGCATTGTGCAGCACAGAGAGGTCTGGTAGAGCATAGGGAAGCATTGTAAAGCACAGAGAGGTCTGGTAAAGCATAGGGAAGCATTGTAAAGCACAGAGAGGTCTGGTAAAGCATAGGGAAGCATTGTAAAGCACAGAGAGGTCTGGTAAAGCATAGGGAAGCATTGTGCAGCACAGAGAGGTCTGGTAGAGCATAGAGAAGCATTGTAAAGCACAGAGAGGTCTGGTAAAGCATAGGGAAGCATTGTAAAGCACAGAGAGGTCTGGTAAAGCATAGGGAAGCATTGTAAAGCACAGAGAGGTCTGGTAAAGCATAGGGAAGCATTGTAAAGCACAGAGAGGTCTGGTAAAGCATAGGGAAGCATTGTAAAGCACAGAGAGGTCTGGTAAAGCATAGGGAAGCATTGTAAAGCACAGAGAGGTCTGGTAAAGCATAGAGAAGCATTGTAAAGCACAGAGAGGTCTGGTAAAGCATAGGGAAGCATTGTAAAGCACAGAGAGGTATGGTAAAGCATAGGGAAGCATTGTAAAGCACAGAGAGGTCTGGTAAAGCATAGGGAAGCATTGTAAAGAACAGAGAGGTATGGTAAAGCATAGGGAAGCATTGTAAAGCACAGAGAGGTGTGGTAAAGCATACAGAAGCATTGTAAAACACAGCGAGGGGCTGAGCTATGCATCATTAACAACTGCTGCTGCTGCTGCAGAGTCACTTCCAAAAGGACCTTGTTTGTTTTTCGTCTCATCCGAAGGACGGAGCACAAGGAGGTTCAGTGACTTGCTCAGGGAACCTCCAGGTATCAAGCTCCTCTCTTTAACAACTGGAGCTCCACGCCTCCCCTCCCAGCCAGTCTCTCTCCCTGCAGGGCTGCGGCTCATTCCTGTCTCTCGGTTCCCTCGTTTCGCTGGATGTGTAACGGAGCCCCATCCCTGCCGCTGTGTGTGCTGCACAGCCCCTGGAGAGAGGGAGCAGGCTGACTTTGTGTGAGAGCGAACTGCAGAGCATTCACACAGGAGCCCTGCGGGAGACAGAGCAGCCAGGCAGACTTCCACAAGGGCACCGCGGAGGACGCGTCAAACAAACGAGGTCCTACTGGAAGTGACTCTGCAGCAGCAGCAGCAGCAGCAGTTGATGATGATGCAGAGTTCACCCTCCTAGTCTCCGTAAGTCGCTGTGGATAAAAGCCTCTGCTAAATGACTCATTCATAGAAAGAGCTCAGACCTGCACACAACTCTGGTCCCATGTTTTCCATCCCCTATAGAACGAACTAATTCTGCTTCATAAAGTCGAATGAAACCTGCTGAATAATGTGACGTTAACTTATTGAATTCCACACCGCTTTGTAGTTTTCCACACACTTAAAACTGACACATTTCGAAATCTAACATGAAATACTACTGTACTACTATTATGGCTTCCGGTAGACTTTTTGCAAAATCATTTTGCAGTTTCTTTGATGTTAAATAAAATATCTAAGTTCTGTTCATATAGTTAAATTCTAGGTGATGCAAAGCTCCATAACTCCTAAACACCAATAGCAGGGTCACATGTTATTCCAGCTTTGTTCCAGTAAGTCTGCAGTACATGTCTCAATTTGTTGTGAGCTGTTGAGAAACAGAGAAGCTTAGAGGAAATGTACACACAGGCGGAGGACCTCACAGAGAGACACAAACATGCACCCACGCACGCACAAGCACACGCACGCACACACCCCAGGGGAAAACACACGTGTGCTCAGGCCTTCACTGGATCAAGCTTCACTGGCGGCACAGAGGACAATGCAGTGGAGACTCAGGACAGAGGTCAGGAGACACTTCTTCACACGGAGAGAGTGGGGACGGGTGGGACCAAGGGTTCCCAAGCTACGCTTATCGATGCTGAATCACTGGGATCCTTTGAGACCCGACTTGACAGAGTTCTGAGATCGATCAGCTGCTCTGAACCGGACGAGCTCTGAGGGGCTGAACTGGATGAGCTCTGAGGGGCTGAACCGGACGAGCTGTGAGGGGCTGAACCGGACGAGCTGTGAGGAGCTCTGAGGGGCTGAACCGGACGAGCTGTGAGGGGCTGAACCGGAAGAGCTGTGAGGAGCTGTGAGGGGCTGAACCGGACGAGCTGTGAGGGGCTGAACCGGACGAGCTGTGAGGGGCTGAACCGGAAGAGCTGTGAGGAGCTGTGAGGGGCTGAACCGGACGAGCTGTGAGGGGCTGAACCGGAAGAGCTGTGAGGAGCTGTGAGGGGCTGAACCGGACGAGCTGTGAGGGGCTGAACCGGAAGAGCTGTGAGGAGCTGTGAGGGGCTGAACCGGACAAGCTGTGAGGGTTGAACCGGACGAGCTGTGAGGGGCTGAACCGGACGAGCTGTGAGGGGCTGAATCGGACGAGCTGTGAGGAGCTCTGAGGGGCTGAACCGGACGAGCTGTGAGGGTTGAACCGGACGAGCTGTGAGGGGCTGTGAGGAGGTCTGAGGGGCTGAACCGGACGAGCTGTGAGGAGCTGTGAGGGGCTGAACCGGACGAGCTGTGAGGGGCTGAACCGGACGAGCTGTGAGGGGCTGAACCGGACGAGCTGTGAGGGGCTGAACCGGACGAGCTGTGAGGGGCTGAACCGGACGAGCTATGAGGGGCTGAACCGGACGAGCTGTGAGGGGCTGAACCGGACAAGCTGTGAGGGGCTGAACCGGACGAGCTATGAGGGGCTGAACCGGACGAGCTGTGAGGGGCTGAACCGGACAAGCTGTGAGGGGCTGAACCGGACGAGCTATGAGGGGCTGAACCGGACGAGCTGTGAGGGGCTGAACCGACGAGCTATGAGGGGCTGAACCGGACGAGCTGTGAGGGGCTGAACCGACGAGCTGTGAGGGGCTGAACCGACGAGCTGTGAGGGGCTGAACCGGACGGAGCTGTGAGGGGCTGAACCGACGAGCTGTGAGGGCTGTGAGGGGCTGTGAGGAGCTGTGAGGGGCTGAACCGACGAGCTGTGAGGGGCTGTGAGGAGCTGTGAGGGGCTGTGAGGACGAGCTCTGAGGGGCTGAACCGGACGAGCTCTGAGGGGCTGTGAGGAGCTGTGAGGGGCTGAACCGGACGAGCTCTGAGGGGCTGTGAGGAGCTCTGAGGGGCTGAACCGGACGAGCTGTGAGGGGCTGAACCGGCGGGCTCTGGGGGGGTGTGGAGGAGCTGTGAGGGGCTGAACCGACGAGCTGTGAGGGGCTGAACCGGACGAGCTCTGAGGGGCTGTGAGGAGCTGTGAGGGGCTGAACCGGACGAGCTCTGAGGGGCTGAACCGGACGAGCTGTGAGGGGCTGAACCGGACGAGCTCTGAGGGGCTGTGAGGAGCTGTGAGGGGCTGAACCGGACGAGCTGTGAGGGGCTGAACCGGACGAGCTCTGAGGGGCTGAACCGGACGAGCTGTGAGGGGCTGAACCGGACGAGCTCTGAGGGGCTGTGAGGAGCTGTGAGGGGCTGAACCGGACGAGCTGTGAGGGGCTGAACCGGACGAGCTGTGAGGGGCTGAACCGGACGAGCTCTGAGGGGCTGTGAGGAGCTGTGAGGGGCTGAACCGGACGAGCTCTGAGGGGCTGAACCGGACGAGCTGTGAGTGGTTGTGAGGAGCTGTAAGGGGCTGAACCGGACGAGCTGTGAGGGGCTGAACCGGACGAGCTGTGAGGGGCTGAACCGGACGAGCTGTGAGGAGCTGTGAGGGGCTGAACCGGACGAGCTGTGAGGGGCTGAGAGGGGCTGAACCGGAGGGGCTGTGAGGAGCTGTGAGGGGCTGAACCGGACGAGCTGTGAGGGGCTGAACCGGACGAGCTCTGAGGGGCTGTGAGGAGCTGTGAGGGGCTGAACCGGACGAGCTGTGAGGGGCTGAACCGGACGAGCTGTGAGGGGCTGAACCGGACGAGCTCTGAGGGGCTGAACCGGACGAGCTCTGAGGGGCTGTGAGGAGCTGTGAGGGGCTGAACCGGACGAGCTGTGAGGGGCTGAACCGGACGAGCTGTGAGGGGCTGTGAGGAGCTGTGAGGGGCTGTGAGGAGCTGTGAGGGGCTGAACCGGACGAGCTGTGAGGGGCTGAACCGGACGAGCTGTGAGGGGCTGAACAGCCTCGTCTCGATCACAGATTTTCTCGTGTTCTCATATTTTCCCATTCTTATTTACTGTCTGCCCTGCAGCTAATTCCCAGCCTGGTGCCGGCTCCTTTCTTTATGCTCGGTAACTTTACCTCCCTGATGCAGTCAACCTCAACCCCACTGCAGGTGCACCTGAGTACTTTACTGCAGGCCACAGGCAATTGAATTACAGTGGGATCAATTTTTCCTTCTTCTGCGGTGCATTGAAGATTAATCTGGGGCGCCTAAAGGAAAACTGTAGCAGATGTATCCTTCTTTCTTGCTACATAATAACAGAAAGCCTTTATTTGTGTTTCGTGGTTTCAACGAGAGAAAGAAAAGGCAAACCACACAAGTAGATAATTATATATTGTTTAAGCAGATAAAGTACCCAGCTGCAGGTGGGGGGAGGGATAGGGAGGGAGGATGGGATAGGGGAGGGGTGTGTGGGGAGGGAGGAGAGGGAGGGGTGGGGATTGGCGAGGCGTGCTGGTGTTAATAAACTGGATTGTTTTGAGGGGGTTCTGTGTCAGATTTGAAAGCTGCCTGTGTCCTACTTTGCTCACCTGCGACTCCAAATCCTTCAAAGGCTGAAACTAAAACTAGATGTGCCAGAGGAGCACAGCAACACTTATTATTATTATTATTATTATTATTATTATTATTATTATTACTACTACTATTATTATCAGTATCATTATTATTATGGGGGGGGTCACTGTGTAACCAAGGGGAAGGTTAACACCCCCCCCTCACCTTTGTAAAGACCGAGACCCTCTCCCGCCCTCATGAAAATTTTCAATTTTGACTCCACTTCCCCCCTCTGACATCAAAAGCCATCGGATTTCCTGTGACCCGCAGCCCAGTCACGAACACAAATGCTGTGATTACCACAGCAACACGGATATCAGTTCCGATTACCATAGCAACACAGATAGCAGTTCTGATTACCACAGCAACACAGATATCAGTTATGATTACCACAGCAACACGGATATCAGTTATGATTACCACAGCAACACAGATATCAGTTCTGATTACCACAGCAACACAGATATCAGTTCCGATTACCACAGCAACACGGATATCAGTTCTGATTACCACAGCAACACGGATATCAGTTCTGATTACCACAGCAACACGGATATCAGTTCCGATTACCACAGCAACACAGATATCAGTTCCGATTACCATAGCAACACAGATATCAGTTCTGATTACCACAGCAACACAGATATCAGTTCTGATTACCACAGCAACACAGATATCAGTTCTGATTACCACAGCAACACGGAGATCAGTTCTGATTACCACAGCAACACAGATATCAGTTCCGATTAACACAGCAACATGGATATCAGTTCTGATTACCACAGCAACACAGATATCAGTTCTGATTACCACAGCAACACAGATATCAGTTCTGATTACCACAGCAACACAGATATCAGTTCCGATTACCACAGCAACACGGATATCAGTTCTGATTACCACAGCAACACGGATATCAGTTCTGATTACCACAGCAGCACGGATATCAGTTCTGATTACCACAGCAACACAGATATCAGTTCTGATTACCACAGCAACACAGATATCAGTTCTGATTACCACAACAACACAGATATCAGTTCTGATTACCACAGCAACAAAGATATCAGTTCCGATTACCATAGCAACACAGATATCAGTTCTGATTACCACAGCAACACAGATATCAGTTCTGATTACCACAGCAACACAGATATCAGTTCTGATTACCACAGCAACACGGATATCAGTTCTGATTACCACAGCAACACGGATATCAGTTCCGATTACCACAGCAACACGGATATCAGTTCCGATTACCACAGCAACACGGATATCAGTTCTGATTACCACAGCAACACGGATATCAGTTCTGATTAACACAGCAACACGGATATCAGTTCTGATTACCACAGCAACACGGATATCAGTTACAGACGTTATGGAACGGTTTGTGGCTTCCTCTTCTTTCGAGTGACGTTAAGGGCAGTCTGTTTTCCTTTGTAGTTGAGCAACAGAGTCTGTCCAGAGTTGCACATCCTGTACCGGAGATGTGATGAAAACAACACTGAAATACACAGACACAATCCCACCACACGTCTTATAAATATACATGTAGTCAAAAGTTTACATACCCCAATGGAAATTTATAATTTTAAGAAATTTCTTGAAAACAAATAATTATAGGAATTATTTTTTTGTAGCACAAGTTTTGCTTTTGTGGATGAGGAAAAAAAGTTACAAGAAATAGATATAGTCAATTATTTATTTCAGAATTTTCAGCTTTTTCTTTATTTTTACAAAACTCAAAAAATGCCAATTCCAAAATATCCCTACCCTGACAAGGACAATGAAGTTAATAGCTAGTTGAGGCACCTTTAGCAATAATAACCTCTTTTAAAGGATTAGGATATTTGTCAACGAGCTTTCAGCAGGATTCTATTGTGATTTCTGACCAATTCTTCAACGCAAAAATGTTTCAGTTCATTCCAATTCCGAGGACTTCTCTTGTGCACAACCTTCAACTCATACCAAAGACTCTCAATCGGATTTAGACCGGGCCGTTCCAGAACCTTGATTTCATTCTTCTTTCACCGTTCTGAAGTAGATTGTGACGTGTGTTCTGGATCGTTGTTGTTTATTATTAGTTTATTTAGCAGACACCTGCTTTATCCAAGGCGACTTACAGAGACTAGGGTGTGTGAACTATGCATCAGCTGCAGAGTCACTTACAACTACGTCTCACCCGAAAGACGGAGCACAAGGAGGTGAAGTGACTTGCTCAGGGTCACACAATGAGTCAGTGGCTGAGGTGGGATTTGAACCGGGGACCTCCTGGTTACAAGCCTGTTTCTTTAACCACTGGACCACACAGCCTCCTTGACCACACAGCCGCCTGTTGTGTTGGAACGTCCAGTTGTGCTTTAAAGTTTTGTAGCGGATGGTTTCAGGTGATTGGCCAGTATCTTTTGGGATGCTATGGAATCCATTTGACCATGTATTGGAACTCAATTTCCTGTGCCATTAGAGGACAAACAGCACCATAGATGGATATTACCCCCTCCATGCTTGACAGTAGGTATGGTGTTCTTTTCTTCGTACGCCTCACCAGACTTTCTCCAAACGTAACGACTATCAGTGTGACCAAACAGCTCGATCACTCCACAAAACCTTTGACCAGAACTCATCTCTGTCATTCAAATGCTGTTTTGCAAACTTTAAGCGATCATCCTTGTGACATTTTCCTAAGGCTTTTTTCCTTGGCCTGCGACCATTGAGACCTTCACCAGGCAATACTCCATGAAATGGAAGCCCCAGTCCCACTTGCAGCCAGTTCACTTTGAATGTCTTTGGCAGTCAATCTCAGATTGCTATTAACCTTCCTCACAATTCTTCGACTTGTTCTTGGTAAAAGAACCTTCTTTCTTCCAGACCGAGGGAGCGTTGTGACAGTACCATGAGTCTTGTGCTTCTTGATAATAGAAACGATAGTTGAAATTGAGATACTCAAACGCTTGGAAATCTTCTGGTATCCTTCTCCAGCTTTATGACAATAAATCATTTTCTGCCTGAGCTCTTCAGATAGCTCTTTACTTTTCCCCATATTGACTTATCGGTGCTGACAGCAATCATGCTATGCCTGACCATTTATACTCTCTAAGAATGTCCACCTCCAATCCAGCATGCTCTAGACTTTTCTAGAATTAGGTTCTGCATTATCATATTGAAATCTCTAGCACCTTGTTGACAGTACTATCACAGCGTCAAAGGGTTAGGGTTAGGGTTAGGGTTAGGGTTAGGGATTAGGGTTAGGGTTAGGGTTAGGGTTAGGGTTAGGGTTAGGGTTAGGGGTTAGGGGTTAGGGTTAGGGTTAGGGTTAGGGTTAGGGTTAGGGTTAGGGTTAGGGTTAGGGTTAGGGTTAGGGTTAGGGTCAGGGTTAGGGTTAGGGTTAGGGTTAGGGTTAGGGTTAGGGTTAGGGTTAGGCTATGAATGGTTAGGGTTAGGGTTAGGGTTAGGGTTAGGCTATGAATGGTTAGGGTTAGGGTTAGGGTTAGGGTTAGGGTTAGGGTTAGGGTTAGGGTTAGGGTTAGGGTTAGGGTTAGGCTATGAATGGTTAGGGTTAGGGTTAGGGTTAGGGTTAGGGTTAGGGTTAGGGTTAGGGTTAGGCTATGAATGGTTAGGGTTAGGGTTAGGGTTAGGGTTAGGGTTAGGGTTAGGGTTAGGTTAGGGTTAGGGTTAGGGTTAGGGTTAGGGTTAGGGTTAGGTTAGGGTTATGGTTAGGGTTAGGGTTAGGGTTAGGGTTAGGGTTAGGCTATGAATGGAAGGGTAGGAATACTTTATAATTAGCGTGTCAGAACATTCCGGTATGTTGACTGTGTCGAGGGAAAGCGTGTTTGAAAACAAACAGTGGAGGTACTTCCAGGCTTGTGATGCCATGGTAACCAAACTCACATTGAAATATATCAATGTGCTTGTGATGTCACTCACTACATAGCTACTGATGTCACGATCGACTGTCCTTTCTATTTAACCCTTCAGGCATCGTGAGTCAATTCGTCCGTGCGTGTGTGCGTGTGTGTGTGTGTATATATATATATATACACATAGCGAGACAGAAATTGGACACAGTCTAATTATTCCTTTTTGTTTTCAGTTCTTCATTGGAAATGTGAAGGTGGATTCCCACTTCCTGTTCAAACACAAGCCGTTTGCCTTTTTAATGATGCTTTGTATTATAGTTCAGCGGCGTGCTGTCGAACCCGACCCGTGTGCTGCGGAGAGCGCGGCTGGCTGTGCTTCCAGGCGCAGCGTCCAGCGCGCTGATTCTAGTCCGGCATTTATTCATGTGATTCGGACGGATTTCTAAAAGGTTGTTACTGTGTTATATTTTAAAGGGCAGCTTCCTGACGTCACCCCCTCCCACTGAGACCTGAATCGTTCCATTGTTTATCATCTGTGGTCTAACCGCTGAAATAAAACAGACAGCAGTGGATTGATTTGTGAGCGCTGGTATCAACAGGGAACACGAAGGCTCTCAGGGCAGGTGACATTCATCAGGGAGACGTCAACTAGACCTCAGGAAAGTGTCCCCTAGTAAAAGCACAGCGAAGTGCTATACAGCACAGTGACAGCATGGGAAAGCACAGAGAGGTCTGGTAAAGCATAGGGAAGCATTGTAAAGCACAGAGAGGTCTGGTAAAGCATAGG
>CM060283.1:443272-462773 GCA_030684275.1 Acipenser oxyrinchus oxyrinchus
AAAGCGTTTTGGAGCTCAAGCTTTTCGGTCCTTGGTCCACAGATTTGGAATGTTCTGCCTGTAGAAGTCTGCCTTACCTCTGAAATTCTCCCTTTAGAAAGAAACTAAAAACACTCTTATTTCACAGGATATGCTAATTCAGTCAGGAGAATGTATTGTCAAATGTTTTGTTACTGATGTTTCATGCTGTGTGTTGTTTTTTGTAAATGTATGTGTGCTGTTTTCTGTATATGTATATTCCAGTCTGGTACAGCTCTCTGAAACCACTTGTGGTCTGTTGCGCTCTAGAACATTTTTAAATAAATATTTTAGTGTGTGAGAACTAGAATTGAAAACGTGTTTTATTCTTTTTCTGTACCAGATTCAAAGTTAATTGGTCCTTAATTAGGATTTAACCGTTATTGTTACATGATATTGTGGCGCTGGCCTGGTTTCTCTGTTGACAGACTTGGAAGGCATGCATGGAGCATTCAGACTTAGATTATGAATATAACCTAGCAACAGACTGATGCAGGTTGCAGATGTGATCCTTTATATTCCAACGGTATTTACTTAAATCATTACAATGTCATTTTGTTGCTTTGTTCCACTGGCACCAAAGATATCTTTTAACCATCCCATACATAGGGCTACTGATTTTCCACGATCGCGAATTAGGCATTGGTAATGGAATTGGCATTTTGGGAATGGAATTCTGCTTTGCAACTTCACCTTTTAAAAAAATAAAATAATAATAATTAAATTGAATTTCTGTATTCGTTTATTTAGTTATTATCGCAAATCCATTACTCCTTCACCCGCTCAAGTTTTTTAACTTATTATTTCTAATTTATCATTAACTCCTTAATAATACTACATACTTAGTGTGAGTTTTACATTTTTACTTGTGTTGCTGTAACATGGCTCTCTCAAAATTGTAGATTCAACAATGAGTGGACCAATAAATACTTATTTATTTTACCAGCTGTACCAAACATAAAGCCAATGTGTTTATTGTGCAATGAATGTGTGTCGGTAGTTATGGAATACAATATGAAAAGGCATTCTGAAACCAAACAAGGAGCTTTTAGAAATACGTATCCAGAGGACACAGTAGCTAGAAGCTCAAAAGAGTAGAGTAGAATCTCTTCTTAACAGTTATACTATTAATATGTCACATATATTTTAATATGTTTGTAATGGTGCTCTGTTAAATTCTCACACTGTTCTATTATTAAAGTAATATTCATATGGTAAAATGTGTAAGGCTTGTTCAATATATGAACATTAAGTTATATAATATTTATTGTATTGCTTAAAAATGTGCAGAGTAAAATACTCTGGCCTGCCTACTCCTAACTTTTTTTCCAATCTGGCCTCCTTAAATTTAAAAAAAAAAAAAAAAAAAAAAGTAGTTGAAGAGCCCTGCTCTAACTAAGGCAACTCTGTCTGTCCAGGGTGTACGAGAGACACATGCAAGCAGCTTTACAGCAAATACAGAATAAAGCAGCCTGCGTCGCAGATGAAACTACAGATGGGAGAGAAGTGTCCTGAACATTGTGTTTAATTTGTAATTTTATGAAAATTGTATATTTTTGTAATAATGCCCCTCACTTTTTCGACTAATCTGTATTGCAATGCCAGTAATAAGCTGTTTTTTTCAAAACGCCTTTATTTGTTACAGTACATTGTTACTAGTGGACTGCTTTTACGAAGATTTTCCTGAAAACTACAGTATCTCAGGGACTTAAATAAAATATAAATTTAGTAGATTTTTACTGTAAAAATGTTATTTATGTTCAAATTACATTGTTCATTCTTAATAAATTGGTAAAATGGAACTGATCATTTTGAAAAACTGAATTTGCCATTCCCAGAATGGAAAATTGGGAGCCCCCATACAGTTTACCATGCAAATGGAATTATTCACCCAACTGACCAAATCTGGAGAATAATCTGGGGGTTAAATAACAACTATGTAAGTTCTTGTTTTTTGTTTTTCTATAATTTAGTCATCGCCAATTTTTTACCCCGCTTTCTCCCCAATTTAGTATGCCCAATTAGTAGCTGTATACTTGGCTACCGCTGCAACCCCGCCGACTAGGAAACGGCGGCTGGAACACGAGTCCTCTGAAGCGTGCTCCTGCCAAGCCGTCATTTTTCGCACTGCAGATCCACATCGATGCCACCAGACCTATAGTGCCGGGAGGACAACACAGATCTGGCGGCTCCACTGCAGAACCGCGCCCTATCGGCCACAGGGGTCGGTGATGCGCGGTGAACCGTGGATTCCCCTGCCGACCTAAGCCCTTCCACCAATTGTGCGCCGCCCCTATGAACTCCTGGTCACAGTCAGTTGTGACATAGCCTGGATTGAACTGCGATCTCCAGGCTATAGGGCATATCCTGCACTCCATGCGGAGCGCCTTTACTGGATGCGCCACTGGTGTTTAACAGCGGCGCTGTAGCCAGGAGCTCCCCTGTCCTGTTTTAAATACAGCGGCGCCATAAATCTGAGACTGAACCCGGAGGACCAGTCTGCTTCTCTGCCTTACAGACCTGAGATCAAGCCTAGAATCTGTGCTGATCAGCGAGAGGGAGAGTCAGTCTGGATACGAATGAAGCGAGAAAGTTAAACACCGTGCTGTACCATCGATATCATTCTGGGATCTATTTATTTAAGTTTAGTATTTTTATTTATTTTGTGTCTCTCTCTCTCTCTCTCTCTGACGGCACAGTCTGTTGTCAAAGGAACCTTGTTTTTATACCAAGTTTACTTCACTTAAAAATTGTAACCCTGCCCTCCTTTACACAGCACAGGAGTAAAGGCAACTGAATGCCCTGCCTGCTTCACAGGAGCGCGGTGGTGTTGTCTAGATCAAGTGTGTATCTGATTTTACAGGTGTTGTCTAGATCAAGTGTGTATCTGATTTTACAGGTGTTGCGTAGATCAAGTGTGTATCTGTATGTAGTTGCTGCTATGAGCCGTGGTTTTTACCTAAGAGCAAGAAGAGGGCTTGTAAATGATTTTACTTGTTATTTGAACCCACGTGTGCCTGCCTCACAGCTGCCTGTGTGTGTGTGTGTGTGTGTATGTTTCCAATTCCTTTTTAAAATTCCCTTTTAACCAATTCCAGCTGTTGCAAAATTGCAATCGGCAGCATTCTGTTAAAACGAGCTTCTCGCAAACAGCAGCGACGCGGGATTTCAATCGAAGTCGCTGTTTGTGTGTTTGTTGTTTGTTTGGTTTTTTTTTGTTAGTCAATTTAAAAATCGGTTTCAAACGAAAGCAGTTGCGCGATCGCAACAGTTACAGCGTCTCCTAAAATGACAATTCGGACCGGGGGATTTATTTTTTTTAAAAAAAAGGAATTGGGAGTCGCGACCCTGCTCAGACCTCGATAAACGCGACGGCGTAGAAAACGAGACCGACGCGGCGCGGAATTCAGCGTCCGTCTGAAGGCACAGGAGGGTCGTTGCGTTTTTATGCAGTCGTTTCTGTCTCGGTTTGCAGTCTGACTCCGTGTGTATTCTGGCATTCAAAACGGCTGTATTGTTACTATTAGTGGTAGTATTATTTGCACATGTTAAATAATTGTATCTAATTGAGTTTTTGAAGTCCTGCATGGTCCTCCTTGTGTGACGTGGGTTGTGTGTGAAATTGCACAGATTTTATTTATTTATTTTCCTGTAGTTTTTCAATTTGATTCGGTTCTCCCTCTGTAATTCAATAAACATTGATGTGCTGTTTTTATTTCTAACGCTAAAGCCTGTCTGGTTTTTAATGTGCTCTGAAATGTCTTTATAATATACAGCGCTAGACCCTGATATTGATGCGATCCAGCCCTCTGAAATGTCTTTATAATATACAGCGCTAGACCCTGATATTGATGCGATCCAGCCCTCTGAAATGTCTTTATAATATACAGCGCTAGACCCTGATATTGATGCGATCCAGCCCTCTGAAATGTCTTTATAATATACAGCGCTAGACCCTGATATTGATGCGATCCAGCCCTCTGAAATGTCTTTATAATATACAGCGCTAGACCCTGATATTGATGCGATCCAGCCCTCTGAAATGTCTTTATAATATACAGCGCTAGACCCTGATATTGATGCGATCCAGCCCTCTGAAATGTCTTTATAATATACAGCGCTAGACCCTGATATTGATGCGATCCAGCCCTCTGAAATGTCTTTATAATATACAGCGCTAGACCGATATTGATGCGATCCAGCCCTCTGAAATGTCTTTATAATATACAGCACTAGACCCTGATATTGATGCGATCCAGCCCTCTGAAATGTCTTTATAATATACAGCACTAGACCCTGATATTGATGCGATCCAGCCCTCTGAAATGTCTTTATAATATACAGCACTAGACCCTGATATCGATGCGATCCAGCAATAACAGCGTCCGGTCACCGAGTCACCTCAATAAACGACAATAACGGCGTCCGGTCCTGTCCGGTCACCTCTGTAAGCAGCTGGCTGGGCAGGACGTCTTGCTGCAGTGACCGCTTCGTCCCTCTAGTCAGCGCACACTATAAACACAGCAGGTCTCTCAGTCCAGTACGTTTCAGTGGAAGGTATAAACGACAGCTACAGTAACTTTCAGAAATGATCACATCTCTTGTCTTAGCACCCATTTATTTTCTTTAAAAAAACAAACAAAACAAACTCCAATGTATTTAGTAGATCAACAGCATTGACTTTGTGGTTAAGGCAATTGTTAAGAGAGAGAGAAGCCCAGGACTGAATGGCAGACAGCAGACAGACAGACGCACTCACTGGGGTAAAAGCATCCGGCTCCTATGAGGTCATCATGCATTCGCTTGTCCCCATATCTATATATATATATATATATTTTAGCTCAAAGATTAGAAGGGAGTTTTTTTGATCTGTCCTCATACAAGGTCGCCGTGCATGAAATTCAGCCCTGCAGTATGAAGTCTGTTATATAAACAGATACAAGCTTCAGAACAAGGTCACTTTGTTTTTGTCTTTTTGCTATTGAAAACATTTCAAGCTGCATGTGCTTGCATATTGGAACCAGGGGTCTCAGCACTGGCACTAGCACACCCCCCACTCCCACAGGCCGCACTCACAACTCAGCGCAGATCGACTAGGCACTGCAAATCGCTGAGGGAGCATGGAGGGAGGGAGGGGAGGAGGGAGGGAGGAGGAGGAGGGAGGAGAGGAGGGGAGAGGAGGGAGGGGAGGAGGAGGAGGGAGGGAGGGAGAGGAGGGAGGAGGGGAGAGGGGAGGGAGGAGGAGAGGGGAGGGGAGGAGGGGAGGGGAGGGGAGGGAGGGGAGGGAGGGGAGGAGGGGAGGGAGGAGGGGAGGGGGGGGAGGGGAGGAGGGGGAGGAGGGAGGGGGAGGAGAGGGAGGGAGGGAGGAGAGGAGGGGAGGGGGGAGGTACACTTTAAGGAATTCCCTTTTCAACAAACGAGATTCACCGTCCAAATAAAGACTTGAACCATATTTTTTTCACACACTCCCCACAACACGAGACAAACCCGAGGGAACACGAAGCCTCTCTCTCAGGAGCTTGAAACCTGCTTCCAGGAGACCCCCGGGAGACCTAGTTTGAGGTCGCTGTATCAAACCCCAAGTCTCCCTGCCTGGTGCGCCGCGCAGCGCCCTGAAACCCCTGAGCTTTATAAACACAAATGGGGCACGGCTCAGAGAGAGAAAAAAAAAAAAAAACGAGGAAGAAAAATGGCTTTTTAGGAGAAAAAAAAAATGAACACAAAAAAAAAAAAAACATTATTATTGCCCATTTTTTTTGTGCTTTGTGATGGATCCCATCCCATTTCATTCTGTTCCAGGTTTTACTATCAGTGTGTCCAGGTAACAAGCTCAGGTGTGTCTGATGATTAAACTCACTGCTGTGCAACGGGAGTCTTATTTTCATCCTGTGTAAATCATGAAATAAAAATCTAACTTAAAAATAAATTCACCAAAGAAAGAAAAAGAGGGAAATGAAACAACAGTAACCCCCCCCCAAAAAAACAAAACAACCCTGGAAATCTAATTTCTAATCAAATAACTAATAGAAGTTAGAACGTAGAAGAAAAGACAGTGTCACACATACTGCACGCACACACACACACACTCAGGTCTCTACAGCCCGTTCTGCTCAGGCTCCTCAGGTCTCTACAGCCCGTTCTGCTCAGGCTCCTCAGGTCTCTACAGCCCGTTCTGTTCGGGCTCCTCAGGTCTCTACAGCCCGTTCTGCTCAGGCTCCTCAGGTCTCTACAGCCCGTTCTGCTCAGGCTCCTCAGGTCTCTACAGCCCGTTCTGCTCGGGCTCCTCAGGTCTCTACAGCCCGTTCTGTTCGGGCTCCTCAGGTCTCTACAGCCCGTTCTGTTCGGGCTCCTCAGGTCGGAGGTCTTGCTGGCTGCTCCCTCTGTCTGGTTGCTGTTGCTGCTGCTTGGTGTTGAGGTTGCTGGCCTCACAGCACTCCCCAGCCCCCCCCTGACACAGCCTCCCTTCCCCCCCTGCATCTTCCTCCAGACAGGGGTCCCCATCCACGCGGCACGCGCACACCTCGATCCCAGAGTCTCCCGTCATGTGCCTCCTCCTCCTGCCAGCGTCGCGGGAGTCCTCCCCCTCCCCCTCCCCCTTCCCTTGGTGAATGGACTCCACTTTCTCTTTGCCTAGCTCTGAGCTGCGGGAGAGGAAGTTCTCCCTTCCGTCCGATTGGCTGGTTCCCGCTCCGGCCCCTCCCTCTGCTGGCGTGTCACAATGCGGGCTGCCGGGTTCTGGCCCCTCCCACTCCTCTTCCAGATGCTGCTGCTGCTGCTGCTGCTGGGTCAGTGACGTCACCAACATCACCGCGGGCCCCGATTGGCTGAAAGGCACAGCGGTTTGCAGGAGAGGCGTGTCCGGGATCGCGTCCTGTTCAGGGGTGTAAGGGGGGGGTGGGGGTGTCCCGCTACCTCGTCATAAGCCGGGAGCTTACAGTTCGACCACAATCCTGAAATAAGTAAATAAGAAAGTGAATAAATTCAGGGTGGGGGAGTCTGTAATCACGGAGGTAGATGAGTGGCAGCGGGTTTGGGCTGGGAGTGAGGTCGGGGGTCTGTAATCACAGAGGTAGGTGGGTGGGTTGGGGTTTAGGGTTTGGGCTGGGGGGTCGGGTCGGGGAGTCTGCACTCACGGAAGGTGACGGGTGGGGTGGGGGTTGGGGGTTGGGGTCGGGTGGGGGGCTGCACTCACGGAAGGTGACGGGTGGGGTGGGGGTTGGGGTTGGGGTCGGGTGGGAGAGTCTGCACTCACGGAAGGTGGCGGGTGGGGTGGGGGTTGGGGTCGGGTGGGGGAGTCTGCACTCCCGGAAGGTGGCGGGTGGGGGGTGGGGGTTGGGGGTTGGGGGTTGGGGTGGGGGAGTCTGCACTCACGGAAGGTGGCGGGTGGGGTGGGGGTTGGGGTCGGGTGGGGGAGTCTGCACTCACGGAAGGTGTGGGTGGGGTGGGGGTGGGGTTGGGGTTGGGGTCGGGTGGGGGAGTCTGCACTCCAGGAAGGTGGCGGGTGGGGTGGGGGTTGGGGTTGGGGTTTGGGGTGGGGGTCTGTACTCAAGGAAGGTGGCCGGGTGGGGTGGGGTTGGGGGTTGGGGTGGTCGGGGTCTGTACTCATGGAAGGTGGCGGTGGGGTGGGGTTGGGGGTTGGGGTGGGGTGGGGAGTCTGCACTCACGGAAGGTGTGGGTGGGGTGGGGGTGGGGGTTGGGGTTGGGGTGGGTGGGGGAGTCTGCACTCACGGAAGGTGGCAGGTGGGGTGGGGGTGGGGGTTGGGGTTGGGGTTTGGGGTGGGGGTCTGTACTCAAGGAAGGTGTGGGTGGGGTGGGGGTGGGGTTGGGGTTTGGGGTGGGGGTCTGTACTCAAGGAAGGTGGCGGGTGGGGTGGGGGTGGGGTTGGGGTTTGGGGTGGGGGTCTGTACTCATGGAAGGTGGCGGGTGGGGTGGGGGTTGGGGTTGGGCCTGGGGGTGGGGTCAGGGGGTCTACTCACGGAAGGTGGCGGGTGGGGTGGGGTGGGGGTTGGGGTTGGGGTGGGTGGGGGAGTCTGCACTCACGGAAGGTGATGGGTGGGGTGGGGTGGGGGTTGGGGTTGGGGTGGGGTGGGGGAGTCTGCACTCACGGAAGGTGGCGGGTGGGGTGGGGTTTGGGGTGGGGGAGTCTGCACTCACGGAAGGTGGCGGGTGGGGTGGGGTTTGGGGTGGGGGAGTCTGCAGTCACGGAAGGTGATGGGTGGGGTGGGGGTTTGGGGTGGGGGAGTCTGCACTCACGGAAGGTGGTGGGGGTGGGGTCTGGGGTGGGGGGTGGGGTCAGGTGGGGTGGGGTGGGGGTGGGGGGGGGGAGTCTGCACTCAGGGCAGGAAGGTGGCAGGTGGGGTGGGGTGGGGTTGGGGTGGGGTGGGGAGTCTGCACTCACGGGTAGGGTGGGGTGGGGTGGGGTTTGGGGTGGGGGAGTCTGCACTCACGGAAGGTGGCGGGGGCAGCGGGTGAAGGTGCTCGAGGCTCCCTGGTACGCCATGAGGCTGATCTCACGCTGCCTCTGCTCATGCTGGAGACGCAGCTTCAGGCGGCGGTGTCGGTGCACAGCAGCAACTCAGGAGGATGATGACAGTCCAGACCAGCCAGAACCCTGGAGAGAGGGAGAGGGGGAGGGAGAGGGGGAGAGAGGAGGGAGGGAGGGAGAGGGAGGGGAGGGAGAGGGAGGAGGAGGGGGAGAGGGGAGAGATAGACAGAGAGAGAGAGGGAGGAGAGACACAGGGAGGGAGAGAGGAAGAGAAGAGAGAGACAGATGGAAATAAGACTCCTATTGCACATCAGTTTCACCCAATCTCTGTAAGTCGCTTTGGATAAAAGCGCCTGGTAAATGACCAATTAATAATTAATAATAATACTAGACTTCACTGAGGGGAGCTCTGAACCCCAGGACTGGGTGCAGCAGCAGCAGCAGCAGGGCTAGTGTGAGTTTCTAACCCTGCTCAAACTCCTGGCTCCTGATCATTGCAATATTAATAATACTAGACTTCATTGAGGGGAGTTCTGAACCCCAGGACTGGGTGCAGCAGCAGCAGCAGCAGCAGCAGGGCTAATGTGAGTTGTAACCCTGCTCAAACTCCTGGCTCCTGATCATTTCAATAATAATAATACTAGACTTCATTGAGGGGAGCTCTGAACCCCAGGACTGGGTGCAGCAGCAGCAGCAGCAGCAGGGCTAGTGTGAATTGTAACCCTGCTCAAACTCCTGGCTCCTGATCATTTCAATAATAATAATACTAGACTTCATTGAGGGGAGCTCTGAACCCCAGGACTGGGTCCAGCAGCAGCAGGGCTAGTGTGAGTTTCTAACCCTGATCTAAGCCACTTCATCATCATCATCATCATCATCATCATCATCATCACACTAATACTAATAATAACGACAGTAAAAGGATGGTGACTTCCACGCACACCACAGCTCATGGTAGTAAGTGCAGCACTCGGTCTCTCGGCAGCAGTACCCCATCTCACAGCGGTATGGCTCCCTGTTCACCCCAAAACAGAACTCCTTCCCCTGGAAAGAAACAAGCAATCAACCATCAATCAATCAATCAATCAATCAATCAGTCAATCAATCAAACAGCACATGCAGAGCGACGGGCCGGATGGGAGGATTTCCAATACTGACCTTTCAATCATTTATCAGACCACACCTTTATCTCTTACAGAGACTAGGGGGGTGAACTCTGCATCATCAACAACTGCTGCTGCTGCTGCTGCAGAGTCACTTCCAATAGGAGCTCGTTTGTTTGACGTCTCATCCGAAGGACGGAGCACAAGGAGGTGAAGTGACTTGCTCAGGGTCACAGGCAGTGAGTCAGTGGCTGAGCCAGGATTTGAACCTCCTGGGGTATCCAGCCCCCTTTGAATAACCACTGGACCCCCCCAAGCCTCCTTCGTTCACACGACACGGCAAGCTCGATTTTAAACGTGTGTCTCGCGCAGTGTTCCAAAATGGCTTCAGCTGTTCAAAAACGATTTACTTCCTGCTGTTTGCTGCGCGGCATTAGCTGAGGATGAGGACGATAAAAAAAAAAAAAAAACTAAAAGGCAAAAGAAAAATATAGGATTTCACGTTCTGAAGGGGAACGATTTGGTTGCGTGGAGCTGAAACGACTCTCGCACGCCTACCTGTCACGTTTGTTTTCCCCCCAGCATCGCTGACCTCGCTGAGACCAGCGCTTCATTGCGTTAGTCCCTTTCAGAATAACTTCGACTGTTTATTAACAACAAAAGACTTTGATTAAACGCTTTACAAGCGTATTCGGTGAGACTTTTGAATTGTCCGACTCCCTCCTTCGCTCCGATTGGTTGAGATAGGAGTTTATGTTGACTCAGAAATGTCTTCATCTAGACAATGTGGGGGAAGCTATAAAAAAGGCCAACAAGATGCTTGGATATATTGTGATAAGTGTTTGATTTAAATCAAGGGAAATAATGTTAAAACTCTACAATGCATTAGTAAGACCTCACCTAGAATATTGTGTTCTGGTCACCTCGTTACAAAAAGGATATTGCTGCTCTAGAAAGAGTGCAAAGAAGAGCAACCAGAATTATCCCAGGTTTAAAAGGCATGTCGTAAGCAGACAGGCTAAAAGAATTGAATCTATTCAGTCTTGAACAAAGAAGACTACTGGCGATCTGATTCAAACATTCAAAATCCTAAAAGGTATTGACAATGTCGACCCAGGGGACTTCTTTGACCTGAAAAAAGAAACAAGGACCAGGGGTCACAAATGGAGATTAGATAAAGGGGCATTCAGAACAGAAAATAGGAGGCACTTTTTTACACAAAGAATTGTGAGGGTCTGGAACCAAAATAATAATAATAATAATAATAATAATAATAATAATAATAATAATAATAATAATAATAATTAAAGGAAATGGGCGGATAAGGGATACCAGTTGATTCTTAGTTGATACGGGTTTAGGGCTGCCATCTCTGGTTCAGGACAAGGCGAGGACATCCACAACATTAACTACAGGCACGACTTTAATACACTGAACAAATGATAAAACAACGCGCACCGCAGAACGATATCGAGCCAAATATCGACCCCTCCACCCACGGGAGTCGCGCTGTTGGGTTTACACGATAACACAATACCAGTCAATACCCCCCTGAATTATTACAGTATTATATATTTCAGTAAGTTATTTATTTCGACCACGATAACACAATACCCCCCCCTGAATTATTACAGTATTATATATTTCAGTAAGTTATTTATTTCGACCACGATAACACAATACCCCCCCTGAATTATTACAGTATTATATATTTCAGTAAGTTATTTATTTCGACCACGATAACACAATACCCCCCCTGAATTATTACAGTATTATATATTTCAGTAAATTATTTATTTCGACCACGTCCTCAAAAGTGTCTTTTATATACAAATTATCCTTTCAGCTGCCAAAGGAAAAAAAAACAAGTTTTTTAAAACAACAAATTGAGATAAATAAAGAAATAAAAAAAAGTATAAATACTCGCATTCCGTTACATAACTGTAAAAAATGCGGACATACGCTTCTATAAACCTTTAGCAAGGGCAAAGAGAAAGTTTTGAAACGCGATCATGATGTGAAACTTGAGTTATTTCAGTAAAAGTTTGTTTAAAAAAAATAAAATAAATAAAAACAACGCACAATATTGGGCCTCTTCACATGAGTCGATCCACGGACTAACGTACAAGACGCCGCCGACCTCGGGACCCCAACCCCGGCTTACCTGCACCAGACAGGCCCCCGTACAAAGTAAACAGAGAATCGAGTCCCGGGGAGTCCGCACCATCTTTCTGGGTTACCGGCCGGCGGGACACCGGGCTGTTCATATAGAAGCGTTTATTTACAATAAACTTTTTATTTTTATTTTTTAAATATAATTGTAATAATTACTATTATTTATTTAATAATTATTATAACGACATGTTTCGTTTGCTCTCGATCATGCAATGGTGGCATCGATACCATTCAGAGCCCGCAGGGGGCGGTAGAGCCCCGTTAGGAAACCGGTCTGGACTCGCTATTATTATTATTATTATTATTATTATTATTATTATTATTATTATTATTATTATTATTATTTTATTTATTTATTTATTTATTTATTTATTTATTAGCAGACACCCTTATCCAGGGCGACTTACAGTCGTAAACAAAAATACATTTCAAGAATCACAGTGCAAGTAATAATACAATTAAGAGCAAGAGAAATACAATGACTTTGGTTCTAGCACAAGTACAAGTATATGACAATTCAATAATACAGCAGATGACAGTGTCAGTGATAGTTACTTCAGGATATAATTAAATACAAAATACTTATTTCTCTATGTATTTATTAGTTTTTATTAGTTTTTTGGGTTTTTTTTGTAATTTGTGCTGTCTTTCCTGAAGCAGAAACTGGAAGTGGGGTGTAATGTCAGCCCACAACGTGTGCAAAGGTATCCTTCTCGATGTGTAGTTACAGAAACACACGCCAGTCTGTATGCGACTATTTTTTTTTAATTAAAAAAAATGATTTTAATTGAAATTTAAGCCTGAAAACTGGGACACTCCCTAGTTCTCCGGTGGGGCGTCTGATAACGCTGGTACTGTATCGTTTTAATTAGCGTTTAGAAATGTAAATAACTCTGCAGAATAATTGTGTAAGGTCACAACGTCAACGGGTTTTAAATAAGGCGAGCCAGACTCTACTCGTTAACAAATAACAATGGGAGGTAATAGGGTGCGTTCAAAAATGTGATATCTTGTAACAATTGTAAGTCTGCTAATTAATTAATTAATTAATTAATTAATTAATTAATTAATAATAATAATAATAATAATAATAATAATAATAATCGCGTCACTGTTGAATGCTGCTGAATAATATAGTATTGACTGATATTTCAGGTTTTGTTTATTGGGCTGATCATTTATTGATGTTATTTTGTGAAAACAACAAAATATTGATATTAAAAAACTACAGCAGCTCCATGAGGAAATCGAAACTTTGTAGCTGATTCTGTTTAGTTCGTTTATTGTTTCTGATGATGAAATGGCAACCTTATCGGTCCAGAGATGACAGACAAACCAAACAACAATTAATCACAAGCTTTGCAAGATCTCCAAAGGTCATCTTCGGAAATAAATGAATTATTGATTATAGCAATTGAATCTATTTACCAGTATCAACTGATTGATATCACCTTGAGTAACACGGCATTTTTACATTATATATATATATATATATATATATATATATATATATATATATATATATATATATATATATATATATATATATATATATATATATATATATATATATATATTGCTCTTTGAGCTAATATATATATATATATATATATATATATATATATATATATATATATATATATATATATATATATATATATGCAAATTCAAATCAAGCGTTTTTAAATTAAAAATAAATAAATACTGTATTGTTATAAAAAATAAAACACGCCTTGTTGCCTTTTATTTAAAATGAAAAACCTTGGCAGGCGCTTATGGGGTTAAAAAATATATCAGCGCGCAATTCAGACCTTCGACCGGCAGGGGTCGCCAGGGAGCGGAGACTGTTTACGTGACGTCACGGCCTCCATGGCAACGGAAGGGTCGGAGCGAAGCAGCGACGCTGTAAATTATAAACAAGCTGGCTGCAGTCAGACCGGGTCGAGGGCATGATGGTGAGTGAGGGCGAACCGAACCGAACCGGACCGGACCCGCCGCTTACTATTAACTCCTTCCTCTTCTTCTAATTCTTATTTTCTTTTGACAAGTTATCATTTCCTAGAATGAAAGAAAAAATAACGCGTCTGTGTTTGAACGGTCGAGTAATTAAAATTGCGATTACCTTATTATATATTATATATTATATATTATATATTATATATTATATATAAGACCCGATGAATGTCATCTTCATTAATTCGTCGTTAAATTTGCGCAGGAGTTCGTGAAGACAATGTGTCATTTAATTTTGCATGACTTCTATTTTATTTTATTTGCGACGATTGCTAATCTGTTTCGTGTTTTTTTTTAATTATTATTATTATTATTATTTTTAATAATAACTACAAATATAAGTTATGCAAGCCCCCGTTATCTTTCAACGAGAGAGTGTGACCGCGATGATAAAAAAAAAAAAAAAATCATTGTTATATTTAATACGGTGTTTTATAAAGCGTATGTGTGAATTAATCCAACTTAAAAAAACCGAAACCGAAACAAAATGAGTCGAATGATATTATCGGATGCGCTCTGTATTAAATAACCGCGTAGTAAATTATAAATATGAAGACTGTGACTGGACTATACAGCTAACCCTGCTTACTGTGACTGGACTATACAGCTAACCCTGCTCACTGTGACTGCTGGACTATACAGCTAACCCTGCTCACTGTGACTGCTGGACTATACAGCTAACCCTGCTCACTGTGACTGCTGGACTATACAGCTAACCCTGCTCACTGTGACTGCTGGACTATACAGCTAACCCTGCTCACTATGACTGCTGGACTATACAGCTAACCCTGCTCACTGTGACTGCTGGACTATACAGCTAACCCTGCTCACTGTGACTGCTGGACTATACAGCTAACCCTGCTCACTGTGACTGCTGGACTATACAGCTAACCCTGCTCACTGTGACTGCTGGACTATACAGCTAACCCTGCTCACTGTGACTGCTGGACTATACAGCTAACCCTGCTCACTGTGACTGCTGGACTATACAGCTAACCCTGCTCACTGTGACTGCTGGACTATACAGCTAACCCTGCTCACTGTGACTGCTGGACTATACAGCTAACCCTGCTCACTGTGACTGCTGGACTATACAGCTAACCCTGCTCACTGTGACTGCTGGACTATACAGCTAACCCTGCTCACTGTGACTGCTGGACTATACAGCTAACCCTGCTCACTGTGACTGCTGGACTATACAGCTAACCCTGCTCACTGTGACTGCTGGACTATACAGCTAACCCTGCTCACTGTGACTGCTGGACTATACAGCTAACCCTGCTCACTGTGACTGCTGGACTATACAGCTAACCCTGCTCACTGTGACTGCTGGACTATACAGCTAACCCTGCTCACTGTGACTGCTGGACTATACAGCTAACCCTGCTCACTGTGACTGCTGGACTATACAGCTAACCCTGCTCACTGTGACTGCTGGACTATACAGCTAACCCTGCTCACTGTGACTGCTGGACTATACAGCTAACCCTGCTCACTGTGACTGCTGGACTATACAGCTAACCCTGCTCACTGTGACTGCTGGACTATACAGCTAACCCTGCTCACTGTGACTGCTGGACTATACAGCTAACCCTGCTCACTGTGACTGCTGGACTATACAGCTAACCCTGCTCACTGTGACTGCTGGACTATACAGCTAACCCTGCTCACTGTGACTGCTGGACTATACAGCTAACCCTGCTCACTGTGACTGCTGGACTATACAGCTAACCCTGCTCACTGTGACTGCTGGACTATACAGCTAACCCTGCTCACTGTGACTGCTGGACTATACAGCTAACCCTGCTCACTGTGACTGCTGGACTATACAGCTAACCCTGCTCACTGTGACTGCTGGACTATACAGCTAACCCTGCTCACTGTGACTGCTGGACTATACAGCTAACCCTGCTCACTGTGACTGCTGGACTATACAGCTAACCCTGCTCACTGTGACTGCTGGACTATACAGCTAACCCTGCTCACTGTGACTGCTGGACTATACAGCTAACCCTGCTCACTGTGACTGCTGGACTATACAGCTAACCCTGCTCACTGTGACTGCTGGACTATACAGCTAACCCTGCTCACTGTGACTGCTGGACTATACAGCTAACCCTGCTCACTGTGACTGCTGGACTATACAGCTAACCCTGCTCACTGTGACTGCTGGACTATACAGCTAACCCTGCTCACTGTGACTGCTGGACTATACAGCTAACCCTGCTCACTGTGACTGCTGGACTATACAGCTAACCCTGCTCACTGTGACTGCTGGACTATACAGCTAACCCTGCTCACTGTGACTGCTGGACTATACAGCTAACCCTGCTCACTGTGACTGCTGGACTATACAGCTAACCCTGCTCACTGTGACTGCTGGACTATACAGCTAACCCTGCTCACTGTGACTGCTGGACTATACAGCTAACCCTGCTCACTGTGACTGCTGGACTATACAGCTAACCCTGCTCACTGTGACTGCTGGACTATACAGCTAACCCTGCTCACTGTGACTGCTGGACTATACAGCTAACCCTGCTCACTGTGACTGCTGGACTATACAGCTAACCCTGCTCACTGTGACTGCTGGACTATACAGCTAACCCTGCTCACTGTGACTGCTGGACTATACAGCTAACCCTGCTCACTGTGACTGCTGGACTATACAGCTAACCCTGCTCACTGTGACTGCTGGACTATACAGCTAACCCTGCTCACTGTGACTGCTGGACTATACAGCTAACCCTGCTCACTGTGACTGCTGGACTATACAGCTAACCCTGCTCACTGTGACTGCTGGACTATACAGCTAACCCTGCTCACTGTGACTGCTGGACTATACAGCTAACCCTGCTCACTGTGACTGCTGGACTATACAGCTAACCCTGCTCACTGTGACTGCTGGACTATACAGCTAACCCTGCTCACTGTGACTGCTGGACTATACAGCTAACCCTGCTCACTGTGACTGCTGGACTATACAGCTAACCCTGCTCACTGTGACTGCTGGACTATACAGCTAACCCTGCTCACTGTGACTGCTGGACTATACAGCTAACCCTGCTCACTGTGACTGCTGGACTATACAGCTAACCCTGCTCACTGTGACTGCTGGACTATACAGCTAACCCTGCTCACTGTGACTGCTGGACTATACAGCTAACCCTGCTCACTGTGACTGCTGGACTATACAGCTAACCCTGCTCACTGTGACTGCTGGACTATACAGCTAACCCTGCTCACTGTGACTGCTGGACTATACAGCTAACCCTGCTCACTGTGACTGCTGGACTATACAGCTAACCCTGCTCACTGTGACTGCTGGACTATACAGCTAACCCTGCTCACTGTGACTGCTGGACTATACAGCTAACCCTGCTCACTGTGACTGCTGGACTATACAGCTAACCCTGCTCACTGTGACTGCTGGACTATACAGCTAACCCTGCTCACTGTGACTGCTGGACTATACAGCTAACCCTGCTCACTGTGACTGCTGGACTATACAGCTAACCCTGCTCACTGTGACTGCTGGACTATACAGCTAACCCTGCTCACTGTGACTGCTGGACTATACAGCTAACCCTGCTCACTGTGACTGCTGGACTATACAGCTAACCCTGCTCACTGTGACTGCTGGACTATACAGCTAACCCTGCTCACTGTGACTGCTGGACTATACAGCTAACCCTGCTCACTGTGACTGCTGGACTATACAGCTAACCCTGCTCACTGTGACTGCTGGACTATACAGCTAACCCTGCTCACTGTGACTGCTGGACTATACAGCTAACCCTGCTCACTGTGACTGCTGGACTATACAGCTAACCCTGCTCACTGTGACTGCTGGACTATACAGCTAACCCTGCTCACTGTGACTGCTGGACTATACAGCTAACCCTGCTCACTGTGACTGCTGGACTATACAGCTAACCCTGCTCACTGTGACTGCTGGACTATACAGCTAACCCTGCTCACTGTGACTGCTGGACTATACAGCTAACCCTGCTCACTGTGACTGCTGGACTATACAGCTAACCCTGCTCACTGTGACTGCTGGACTATACAGCTAACCCTGCTCACTGTGACTGCTGGACTATACAGCTAACCCTGCTCACTGTGACTGCTGGACTATACAGCTAACCCTGCTCACTGTGACTGCTGGACTATACAGCTAACCCTGCTCACTGTGACTGCTGGACTATACAGCTAACCCTGCTCACTGTGACTGCTGGACTATACAGCTAACCCTGCTCACTGTGACTGCTGGACTATACAGCTAACCCTGCTCACTGTGACTGCTGGACTATACAGCTAACCCTGCTCACTGTGACTGCTGGACTATACAGCTAACCCTGCTCACTGTGACTGCTGGACTATACAGCTAACCCTGCTCACTGTGACTGCTGGACTATACAGCTAACCCTGCTCACTGTGACTGCTGGACTATACAGCTAACCCTGCTCACTGTGACTGCTGGACTATACAGCTAACCCTGCTCACTGTGACTGCTGGACTATACAGCTAACCCTGCTCACTGTGACTGCTGGACTATACAGCTAACCCTGCTCACTGTGACTGCTGGACTATACAGCTAACCCTGCTCACTGTGACTGCTGGACTATACAGCTAACCCTGCTCACTGTGACTGCTGGACTATACAGCTAACCCTGCTCACTGTGACTGCTGGACTATACAGCTAACCCTGCTCACTGTGACTGCTGGACTATACAGCTAACCCTGCTCACTGTGACTGCTGGACTATACAGCTAACCCTGCTCACTGTGACTGCTGGACTATACAGCTAACCCTGCTCACTGTGACTGCTGGACTATACAGCTAACCCTGCTCACTGTGACTGCTGGACTATACAGCTAACCCTGCTCACTGTGACTGCTGGACTATACAGCTAACCCTGCTCACTGTGACTGCTGGACTATACAGCTAACCCTGCTCACTGTGACTGCTGGACTATACAGCTAACCCTGCTCACTGTGACTGCTGGACTATACAGCTAACCCTGCTCACTGTGACTGCTGGACTATACAGCTAACCCTGCTCACTGTGACTGCTGGACTATACAGCTAACCCTGCTCACTGTGACTGCTGGACTATACAGCTAACCCTGCTCACTGTGACTGCTGGACTATACAGCTAACCCTGCTCACTGTGACTGCTGGACTATACAGCTAACCCTGCTCACTGTGACTGCTGGACTATACAGCTAACCCTGCTCACTGTGACTGCTGGACTATACAGCTAACCCTGCTCACTGTGACTGCTGGACTATACAGCTAACCCTGCTCACTGTGACTGCTGGACTATACAGCTAACCCTGCTCACTGTGACTGCTGGACTATACAGCTAACCCTGCTCACTGTGACTGCTGGACTATACAGCTAACCCTGCTCACTGTGACTGCTGGACTATACAGCTAACCCTGCTCACTGTGACTGCTGGACTATACAGCTAACCCTGCTCACTGTGACTGCTGGACTATACAGCTAACCCTGCTCACTGTGACTGCTGGACTATACAGCTAACCCTGCTCACTGTGACTGCTGGACTATACAGCTAACCCTGCTCACTGTGACTGCTGGACTATACAGCTAACCCTGCTCACTGTGACTGCTGGACTATACAGCTAACCCTGCTCACTGTGACTGCTGGACTATACAGCTAACCCTGCTCACTGTGACTGCTG
>CM060283.1:463273-468273 GCA_030684275.1 Acipenser oxyrinchus oxyrinchus
ACTATACAGCTAACCCTGCTCACTGTGACTGCTGGACTATACAGCTAACCCTGCTCACTGTGACTGCTGGACTATACAGCTAACCCTGCTCACTGTGACTGCTGGACTATACAGCTAACCCTGCTCACTGTGACTGCTGGACTATACAGCTAACCCTGCTCACTGTGACTGCTGGACTATACAGCTAACCCTGCTCACTGTGACTGGACTATACAGCTAACCCTGCTCACTGTGACTGCTGGACTATACAGCTAACCCTGCTTGGAGACGCAGCTCCTCAGTCCCTGCAGATAAAGGCTGCATCAAGCTCGGTCCCCGACGAGCGTTCCTGTCAGATCAGCCAGCCCCTAATCCCCTCAACACAGATAAACAAGCTAATGATCCCTGCAGACTTAGCTCCGGTAATCACAAGAGCCTGCCCTGTTTCTCTGGCTGACTGTGAGCTTGTTTAAACCGGTGTGTTGAACCGAGGTAGCAGCCACAGTGAGCAGGGCTAGCTTTGTGTGTGTGTGTGTGTGTGTGTGTATATATAGATATATAAAGCCAGTGGTTTCTCTCTTGTCGTTCTCTCTCTTCTCTGCCAGGGCTTGCTGTCTATCTTACGGAAGTTGAAGAGCGCTCCGGATCAGGAGGTCAGGATTCTGCTGCTAGGGCTGGACAACGCTGGGAAAACCACCCTGCTGAAGCAGCTGGCATCCGAGGATGTGAGCCACATCACGCCCACGCAGGTACCCGGGACACAGCGCTGTAATATAGCACACAGCACAGCTCAAGCAGCTGGCATCCGAGGATCAGAGCCACATCACTCCCACGCAGGTACCCGGGACACAGCGCTATAATATAGCACACAGCACAGCTCAAGCAGCTGGCATCTGAGGATGTGAGCCACATCACCCCCACGCAGGTACCCGGACACAGCGCTGTAATATAGCACACAGCACAGCATTACACAACATACCACAGTACAGCACAGATGTCAATTTATTTATTTTTTCCTCTTAGTGTTTTGGAAGCTTTTTGGATATGCTTCATTAAACACAGAGTGGGTCAGTGAAGTGCAGAGGGAGTTGGCTGTGCAGGCAGAGGGGTTTCTGTCGAGGTTATGACTCGACACTTTTCCCCTTTGCTCCCCCTCTCCTCTCTCCTCCTCTCCCCCCTCCTCCTCCTCTCATCAACCCTCTCCCCCTCCTCCTCTCTCATCAACCCTCTCCTCTCCCTTCATCCCTCTCTTCCCTTCTCCTCTCACTAACCCTCTCCTCCTCTCCCTTCTCCTCTCCCCTCCCTCCTCCCTCTCTTTCCTCCTCTCCCCCTCCTCTCATCAACCCTCTCTCCTCCTCTCCCCCTTCTCCTCTCCCTTCATCCCTCTCTTCCCTTCTCTCACTAACCCTCTCCTCCTCTCCCTTCTCCTCTCCCCTCCTCCCTCTCTTCCCTTCTCTCACTAACCCTCTCCTCCTCTCCCTTCTCCTCTCTCCTCCCTCCTCCCTCTCTCTCCTCCTCCTCTCTCCTCCTCTCCCCTTCTCCTCTCCCTTCATCCCTCTCTCCTGCCTTCTCCTCTCACTAACCCTCTCTCCTCTCTCTCTCCTCTCTCTCTCTCCTCTCTCAGGGTTTCAACATTAAGAGTGTGCAGTCACAGGGTTTCAAGCTCAACGTGTGGGACATCGGGGGTCAGAGGAAGATCAGACCGTACTGGCGCAATTACTTTGAGAACACGGACGTGTTGGTGAGTCCTGGACCCCCCCCCCCTCAGTGTGTCTAGGTAACAAGCTCGGGTGTGTCTCATTATTAAACTCGCAGTGAAACCCGGAGCGGATCAAACCGCTATTGAACTGGAGTCTTCATTCGGTCCCTGTGTTCACAAGGTTACAAGGTTGGAAGGTCCTTGCTCAGTTTAAACGATGTCCTTGTTTTAAATCGCATTGGCTCCGCGCTGCGAGGGGACCTGCTCTCGACACACAGCCGCTGTGTGAGGCTCGCTGCTCGCAGTAACAGATCGCTCTTGCTTCTGTTCTTCTTCTCAGATCTACGTGATTGACAGCGCAGACAGGAAGAGGTTTGAAGAGACCGGACAGGTGAGAGTCCTGCTGTCACAGAACACTGAGCTCTATACTGAGCTGCATTGAACACTGAGCTCTATACTGAGCTGCACTGAACACTGAGCTCTATACTGAGCTGCATTGAACACTGAGCTCTATACTGAGCTCTATTGAATACTGAGCTCTATTGAACACTGAGCTCTATACTGAGCTGCATTGAACACTGAGCTCTATACTGAGCTGTATTGAACACTGAGCTCTATTGAACACTGAGCTCTATACTGAGCTGCATTGAACACTGAGCTCTATACTGAGCTGCATTGAACACTGAGCTCTATACTGAGCTGTATTGAACACTGAGCTCTATTGAACACTGAGCTCTATTGAACACTGAGCTCTATACTGAGCTGTATTGAACACTGAGCTCTATACTGAGCTGCATTGAACACTGAGCTCTATACTGAGCTCTATTGAACACTGAGCTCTATTGAACACTGATTGATCTGATTATTGAGCTGGCATCTAGGAGACACTGAGCTCTATTGAATGCAGGTGTTTACTGTTGGTTGATTGGTTGATTATTGATTGATTGATTATTGATCGGCTCAGGAGATGGCGGAGCTGTTGGAGGAGGAGAAGCTGGCCGGGGTGCCGCTCCTGATCTTCGCAAACAAGCAGGACCTGCTGACCGCCGCGCCGGCCTCGGAGATCACCGAGGGGCTGAACCTGCACGTCATCCGGGACCGAGCGTGGCAGATCCAAGCCTGCTCCGCTGTGACAGGGGAGGGAGTGCAGGTGCACACTCACACTCACACTCACACTGCTGTGACAGGGGAGGGAGTGCAGGCGCACACTCACACTCACACTGCTGTGACAGGGGAGGGAGTGCAGGTGCACACTCACACTCACACTCACACTGCTGTGACGGGAGGGAGTGCAGGTGCACACTCACACTCACACTGCTGTGACAGGGGAGGGAGTGCAGGTGCACACTCACACTGCTGTGACAGGGGAGGGGGTGCAGGCACACACTCACACTCACACTGCTGTGACAGGGGAGGGAGTGCAGGTGCACACTCACACTCACACTCACACTGCTGTGACAGGGGAGGGAGTGCAGGTGCACACTCACACTCACACTCACACTGGTGTCACAGGGGAGGGAGTGCAGGCTCACACTCACACTGCTGTCACGGGAGGGAGTGCAGGTGCACACTCACACTCACACACAATGTATTTGACTTACAGTTACAGTATTAGAACATGTATTTTGTCTCGTGTGTTTTAATATCCACTGCTAACGGCTAAATGTGTTCCTGTTGCTTCCAGGATGGGATGACGTGGGCCTGCAGGAACATCGCAACGAGGAAAAAATAAACGAGGAGAGAGAGAGAGAGAGAGAGAAGAAACTCTGTCACGATTTGTAGACTAAGATATTGAAGAAAATAAAAAAAGGTTTTATTTATTTTTCATAAATAAACTGAACTCTATTCGTAACACAGATGATCATTGACTTTCATTTCATTGTGTTTCATTAATGACTTTTCCATATAGTTTGGAATTTTTTAAGCAGGGATGGAAATAAGAGATAAAAAGAGAATTGATCAGGAAGCTGTCCTTGTCTGCTTGTTATTCTTGCACAGCTTTTCCTTAAGAGGTTTGTGATTCTGAATTGATTTTCTTTGTGATATGTTAGCAGTGGAAGTGTTATAGACTCCTATTGCACAGCAGCGTCACCCAGTCCAGGTTTTACTACCAGCTTGATCAGCCCCCAGTGTGTCTAGCTAACAAGCTCAGGTGTGTCTGATTATTAAACTCCCAGTGAAACCAGGAGCGGATCACACTGCTGTGCAACGGGAGTCTGATTCCCATCCCTGACCAGACTGGTCTCCCTGCAACACTCTGGCCCCCTACTGGATGGAGGAGGCTCGCTGGTCCAGCGGTTAAATAAAAGGGTCTTGATACCAGGATGTTCAAATCCCACTGACTCCCTCTGTGTGTGCGTGTGCGTGTGCGTGTGCGTGTGCGTGTGTGTGTGTGTGACCCTGAGCAAGTCACTGAACCTCCTTGTGCTCCATCCTTCAGATGAGGTGTAAAACAAACGAGGTCCTATTGGAAGTGACTCTGCAGCAGCAGCAGCAGTTGTTGATGAAGCAGAGTTCACCCCCAGTCTCTGTAAATGACTAAATAATAATAATAATAATAATAATAATAATAATAATAATAATAATAATAATAAAGATACACCATGCTTGTTCAATTTTTTTTTTATGGATGTATTTCCTACTTCCACTGGGGGGCAGCAGGGAGTTGCAGGGGGGCTGGTTGCTGTTAGAAAGTGTACCAGCCGCTCCGGACTCGCCAATACAACCTCTCCCTTAGAAAAGGCCACCACAATATATTGAATGAACGGTAATTCTGCAGTTTCCCCAGTGGTGCTATTGTGCATTTCATTATCATTAATATATATAACATTAGTTTAAACGGCCGTATGCTGTCATTGGTAATAAAATAATAAAATATATTTGCCTGCTATTCCCAGTTTGACCGCCAGGTGGAGCCAGACACACGACGCTCTGTTTCATTCTTGAATTTGAATCTTCGGGTCCCCGTGCGCGGCGCCTCTCTGATTACCGACTCCAAAAACCGCGACGTCATCAAACCAGAACCGAGGCTGGACTGGGACAACCTTCAAAACCAAAGCAGGTTGTTGAGGAATTGAGAAAGAGAGGACGCTGCTCTCAGAGACAATGTACAGCGACAAACATTCACAATTCATCTGTTTATTTATTTATTTATTTATTTATTTATTTATTAATTATTATTATTATTATTATTATTATTATTATTATTGATTCTCAAAGCTATTAACTTCTAATTGTCATTTACACACTTTTTTTGTTTTTAATAAAGTAAAAACGCTCCCCAACCTCTCCTATTGAGAGAGAGAGCACCTGGTCATGAACA
>CM060283.1:478273-495773 GCA_030684275.1 Acipenser oxyrinchus oxyrinchus
CTGGTAACACATGAGAAGAAATAATAATTCAGCCGGAGAGTGGAAGAGCGTGCGAGGGGGTGGGGGGATGATGGATGGGGGGGCAGAATACTGGACCCCCCTGTGAGAACTGAAAAACACCAGGAGACCCCTCTCCTCGCATCCCTACTGCGCAGAATTCACTGTTATCTATCTATAGTTATAGTTATATAGTTTAATTCACTCACAAACAGGGCTGTAGAGGACGTATCGGGTTCATGTTAATGCACTAGACCAGCCTTTCAGCTTCCTCTGGAGGCCTGGGTTCCAGTCTCGGGGGCTAGGTGGCGCTAGCGGGTTCATGTTACTGCACTAGACCAGCCTTTCAGCTTCCTCTGGAGGCCTGGGTTCCAGTCTGGGGAGCTAGGTGGCGCTAGCGGGTTCATGTTAATAGGGGCAGCAGTGTGGAGTAGTGGTTAGGGCTCTGGACTCTTGACCGGAGGGTCGTGGGTTCAATCCCAGGTGGGGGACACTGCTGCTGTACCCTTGAGCAAGGTACTTTACCTAGATTGCTCCAGTAAAAACCCAACTGTATAAATGGGCAATTGTATGTAAAAAATAATTTGTAAAAAAATTATTGTAAGTCGCCCTGGATAAGGGCATCAGCTAATAAATAATAATGTTAATGCACTAGACCAGCACAGCAAAGTGTAATACCGCACAGTGAAAGCATGCTAAAGCACTGGAAAGTGTTTGAATCAATGTGTCTCTCTCACAGAAGACAGGCACACCTGTACAGTGCTGTCCTGGGACACTCGCTGCAGCCAGCGTCAGTCGCCATGGAGCCCTCTTCCCAGTCTCAGGAACATCTGTAAAGGACAGCTCCCAGCGGCTCTCAACTGGGAGAAGAGGAAATAAAACACAAACGAGGAGAACGGGAAAGGAAGTTTGTGCTTTCATTTTCTTTGCAATACTTTTACCAGACCTTTTTCTATCAATATATTAAATTTGTTAACTGTAACTTATTTTGCAGGCTTTTTAAAATTGTATTTTATTCAATTTTTTAAAACATATAATGTGCAAAAGTTTTAGGCAGGTGTGAAAAAATGCTGTAAAGTAAGAATGCTTTCAAAAATAGACATGTTAATAGATTATATTTATCAATTAACTAAATGCAAAGTGAGTGAACAGAAGAAAAATCTAAATCAAATCCATATTTGGTGTGACCACCCTTTGCCTTCAAAACAGCATCAAGCATCAATTCTTCTAGGTACACTTGCACACAGTTTTTGAAGGAACTCGGCAGGTAGGTTGGCCCAAACATCTTGGAGAACTAACCACAGTTCTTCTGTGGATTTAGGCAGCCTCAGTTTCAATTAATGATTGTGTTTCAACCTACATATTGAATTGGTGATCATTAGCACCTGTTTGGTATAATTGTTTAATCATACACCTGACTATATGCCTACAAAATCCCTGACTTTGTGCAAGTGTACCTAGAAGAATTGATGCTGTTTTGAAGGCAAAGGGTTGTCACACCAAATATGGATTTGATTTAGATTTTTCTTCTGTTCACTCACTTTGCATTTAGTTAATTGATAAATATAATCTATTAACATGTCTATTTTTGAAAGCATTCTTACTTTACAGCATTTTTTTCACACCTGCCTAAAACTTTTGCACAGTACTGTATATATTTTTTAATTTGTCAACTATAACTTGGTGTATTTTATTTACTTATTTTGCGTGTTTCTTTTATAATTGTTTAAAAAAAACACATATTTTTAAATAATAATTGATATTAAAATAGTTTTCTTTTTAATTACTTGACTACAACTTAGGGTATTGTATTTCTTTATTTTAAAGTTTTCAAGTTCAGGAATTCTTATTATTATTATTATTTGTTTATTTAGCAGACGCCTTTATCCAAGACGACTTACAGAGACTAGGGTGTGTGAACTATGCATCAGCTGCAGAGTCACTTACAACTACGTCTCACCCGAAAGACGGAGCACAAGGAGGTGAAGTGACTTGCTCAGGGTCACACAATGAGTCAGTGGCTGAGGTGGGATTTGAACCGGGGACCTCCTGGTTACAAGCCCTTTTCTTTAACCACTGGACCACACAGCCTCCTATGCGAAGAAATACCTGGGATTTTATCTCTGGAATTAAAAAAAAGAAGGCTCACGGAAACTTGCATCAATGAGAAACAGTTTGACTAGAAGAAGTGGTTTTTCTTCAAGATATGTCTCTTTTGCTGATAGAAAAATAAGCTATATATTATATTGCTGTGCAGAAATCTAGCCACGGGCGATTTAAGCTAACAGAAATAAACTCTTCTTTTATTAAGATAATTCAGAATTTGACCAGCTCTGGGATAATGTAACTATTTATCTGCAAACGTTACACTAGAGATCGCTTTACAATGTAAAGCATAGGGAAGCATTGTAAAGCACAGAGAGGTGTGGTAAAGCATAGGGAAGCATTGTAAAGCACAGGGAAGCATTGTAAAGCACTGAGAGGTCTGGTAAAGCATAGGGAAGCATTGTAAAGCACAGAGAGGTGTGGTAAAGCATAGGGAAGCATTGTAAAGCACAGAGAGGTGTGGTAAAGCATAGGGAAGCATTGTAAAGCACAGAGAGGTGTGGTAAAGCATAGGGAAGCATTGTAAAGCACAGAGAGGTGTGGTAAAGCATAGGGAAGCATTGTAAAGCACAGAGAGGTCTGGTAAAGCATAGGGAAGCAAAAAATACAGTGCAAAAGATGTGGTAAACTTTTCTAAGGGAATCTGCCCCTCTGTGGTGTTTGCCATTGTGTGCCGGACAATAGCTGCCATGTGGGGCTTTGTGAGGGTCCCGCGAGCAACAGTTATTAGCAGACAAACCTCAGGGAGAGGGGGGGGGGGGGCTTCCGAAATAAAGAGAGCCAAGCGGGACGGGGTGAAAGGTCAGACTCGGAACGGAAACAAGAGGCGGGGAGGGGGGACAATGAAGAGGGGGGGGACAAAGGGGCGGAGAGGACAAAAAAACAGGAAATGGGGGAACAGATGGTTGAGGGTCAGAGAGAGAGAGAGAGAAAGAGAGAGAGAGAGGGGGAGGAAAGATTTAATGAAACTGAACTGGGGAGCCCTGTCTGTCTGCTTGTCTGTCTGTCTGCAGCTTTAATGACACTAAACTGTGCCTGTCTGTCTGTCTGTCTGTCTCTGTGTTTGAACTGCTGTTCCAGATCAGTGGTTATCCTGCATGCTCTGCAGAGCCTCCTCCAAGCCACTCAGCTCTGCTCCACACAGTGTGAGTGTTACATTAGCTTTTGTTGTTTTTTGGTAATGTGTGCCAGGTGCCCTTGCATAGACAGGACAGACCGGAGTGAAGGATTAGAAACACAAGCGAGTGGACCAGCACCAGCAACCAGCACCAGCATCAGCACCAGCATCAGCATCAGCATCAGCACCAGCAACCAGCACTGCCCCCCTTCAATAGAGTGAACACAACTAAACTCTGCAGCTTTGAAACTTTTCAAGAGACAGGACACAGAGAGAGAGGGCGAGATAGTGACTGAGAGAGAGGGGGGTTAGGAGAGAGGGAGAGAGGGAAGGAGGAGAGAGGGAGAGAATGGGGAAGGAAAGATGGATAGAGAGGGAAGGGGAGAGAGAGAGAGGGGGGAGTTGGGAGAGATGTAGAGAGGGAGAGAATGGGGAAGGGGAGATGGATAGAGAGGAAAGGGGGGAGAGAGAGGGAATGGGGAGAGAGAGGGGAGTTAGGAGAGAGGAAAGGAGAGGAGAGAGAGGAGAGAGAGGAGAGAATGAGAAGGAGAGGGGAGAGAGAGAGAGAGAGAGAGAGAGAGAGAGAGAGAGAGAGAAGTATGTAAAATACTAAAGTCAAAGAAGCGCAAAGTGTTTGCGGAGGGCTAATGGAACCATCAATATCCGCGCGCTTCACTCGGCTATTATGATGTAATTATCTCTCTCATTTCGAGTCACTAACCACACCGAGACAGCGCCGGGCTGATTTATAGAACTCGCCATTAAAGTGGGATTTAACACGCGGCCATTTGTCTTGCGCGGCGCGCAGAGTGGCAGGTGAGCGGCGCGGAAAGTGTGCGCGTCTGTGTGCGGGGCGAATCGTTTCTGTCTCACTGGGAGAGACTCGTAAAGAATGCAAATTAACTCCTTTAAAACAGGAGCAGAATATTAAAACCCGGTAGAAGAACGAAACCTTCCTATCTATCTTGTGTTGTATTCTCGATCTCCCCGTGCCCGTGTGTGCCGGGTTCAGAATACGCATTCTATTGCCGCGAAGCTTACATGAATGTAACTCACTCTAAATGTGCTAAGAGACCCCCGTTGTGTTCTGGTATTGTCCGTATTGTCAGACAGAAAGGACAGCCGGACTATCCTCTCTCTCCGCAGGCTGCTGATCCAATGCAACTGCAGTGGACTGCGGTGCCTGCTTCGACAAACTGAGGTGTTTGCATTAAACAGAAAGCGGGCTCCTGTCGATACAGCACCCTGCCCTGTGCCAATTATACACTCAGCGTAATCTTGCCATCTACAGGCAGTGGACAAAAAAATGGAAACCCCAATGTAAAGTCACTTAATAGGGCATTGGGCCACTATGGTATCCCGCTCTGTGGAGTTCTCGGCGGGACCGTTTTTGATAAAACTGGCTGCTCGCGCCCCAGGTTGAAATTTGCAGCCGATTGATCTGCAGTTGCTCCCCTGTTTTGCCTTGCACTTGGAATGAATGCACGGATATCACAATCCTGGAGTATGCGCTTCCGCCCACTGTTGCCCTTTGCTGATGACGTCTTTCCCTCGGAGTTCCATGCCCACATCACCTTAGGCACCGTTGCTCGTGAAACATCAGCAGGTTGAGCTGTCTTGGTCACTGAAGCTCCTGCCAAACGCGCCCCGACGACCACCCCTCTTTCAAAGTCACTGAGGTCTCCACTTGCAGCCATTCTAGCCAGAATTCTAGGCAACCAGGCCTGTCCAGCATTTTTATACATGCCCCTAAGCATGCTGGGATGTTATCTGCTTAATTAACGCATGAGCCACACCTGTGTGGAAGCCCTTGCTTTCAATATACTTGGTGTCCCTCATTTACCCAGGGGTGTCCATTTTTTTTTTGTCCACTGTAGCATTGTAAAGCACAGAGAGGTCTGGTAAAGCATAGGGAAGCATTGTAAAGCACAGAGAGGTGTGGTAAAGCATAGGGAAACATTGTAAAGCAAAGAGAGGTCTGGTAAAGCATAGGGAAGCATTGTAAAGCACAGAGAGGTCTGGTAAAGCATAGGGAAGCATTGTAAAGCACAGAGAGGTCTGGTAAAGCATAGGGAAGCATTGTAAAGCACAGAGAGGTGTGGTAAAGCATAGGGAAGCATTGTAAAGCACAGAAAGGTCTGGCAAAGCATAGGGAAGTATTGTAAAGCACAGAGAGGTCTGGTAAAGCATAGGGAAGCATTGTAAAGCACAGAGAGGTCTGGTAAAGCATAGGGAAGCATTGTAAAGCACAGAGAGGTCTGGTAAAGCATTGTAAAGCACAGAGAGGTCTGGTAAAGCATTTAAAAACATGGCAAAACATGGAAAACTAGCATGAGAAAAGCACGGGAATAGAATGCAAAAAATACCGCGGTGAAGTTGGTTTCTAACAGGGCGTGGGTACAGCAGCGGCTTTTAAAATGAACATGCGGGATGTACAGAATCGCTTCCAGATTTATATTTCATATCACTGAGAAAGGTTTAGTTACAAAACAGGTTGTTTTAATTAAGTGGATTTTTAAGCAAAAAATAAATAAATACAAAAAATAATATAAATAAACTTATTCTGTATTATCGACAGAGCTAATCTGCATTCATGGTTCTGCTACGGCTATTAATAAATAGGCTGGGCGTTCAAATACAAGAATGGGTTAATGAGACGCTTTTGAGGCGGAAAAGCAAGGTGGATGAGAGACAAGACATTAATATGACCATCAATGCCAGCGGGGAGCGGGACTGGGCGGGACTGGGCAGGGCGGGACAGAGGCGGGACTGGGCAGGGCAGGACAGGGCAGGACTGGGCGGGGCGGGACGGTTCGAATGCGAGCAGGGAGCGCTCGTGGGCCGGGTTTGGGACAGAGAGACGGTGCGGAGCAGGCCGGACGAGTCCCGGATATAGAATACTGAACCAGCGACTTGAAACCTGCTTCCAGGAGACCCCCGGGAGACCTAGTTTGAGGGTGCTGTATCAAAACCCCAAATCTCCCTGCCTGGTGTGCCGCGCAGTTGATAAGACATGTATAAGACATGCATTTATTATGAATGAACTCTTCTCACAATCCCATGAATGCATGGCTTATACGTGTGATCAACATTATTGCAAATATTATTATTGCAATAATAATAATGATAATATAGGTCGAACATTACCACTATTATGAGCCATATTCAGAAATGATCAAGTGCGCTCTCTCAATTATTTGTTATGTTATTTGTTTATTTAGCAGACGCCTGCTTTATCCAAGGCGACTTACAGAGACTAGGGTGTGTGAACTATGCATCAGCTGCAGAGTCTCTTACAACTACGTCTCACCCGAAAGACGGAGCACAAGGAGGTTAAGTGACTTGCTCAGGGTCACACAATGAGTCAGTGGCTGAGGTGGGATTTGAACCGGGGGACCTCCTGGTTACAAGCCCTTTTCTTTAACCACTGGACCACACAGCCTCCTAATATGAGAGACATGTTAATGTATTCAAAATAATTGCGCGGATGCGGTTTTGTGAATCAAACCCATCGCGTTCCAGCGCTTGCTTCTGGGAATCCGTTTTTGTTGAAGCGCGAGACAGAACCGCACACACGCACGCACGCACGCACGCACACACACACACACACACACATACACACCAGCTGGGTCCGGAGATTATTTTGTCAAACTTTTTTTTGGACGAGGAAAACCGCATACGTCATTTGAACGTCGCTTAGTATCGAAATATTTTTTTTTTTTTTTTTTTTTAAACGCAAATGAAGTGCCAAAGCATTTGCTTGATTTGAATCGTTTCTGTTGCAGGTTTGGCGAAATATCGATTCCCGTTTTTAACAAGGTTCAAGGGGCGTGTGTGCGCCCCACAAATAAAAACACCCCCAACTTTCCTATCGTTTTTTTTTTTTTTTTTGCGACGAGGTTGTGCACGAAAACAAACCGGGTTTCGGATGTACTGACCGGTCGGATCTGGTCGGTCATCCGAACGGTCCGTTTCCCCCTCGGGATGCTCGCGTCGCTCTCAAATTTGATTTTTAAGAAGAGAGAAAAACACATTCTTTTAGAACAAGCGTCGGATTGCTTGTGTGCCTCCAGGGCCGAGGTTAAACAAACTCGAATCAATTCTGAATGCTGGATTGATGGACGAGGCGGAGAGGCTACCCAGATATACAGAGAGATGGTCTGAGCTCTTGTCTATGCTGTAGAGGTATAAGATATTGGCTCTGTATAGGGGAGTCCACCGCATTGAATTGCATTTAAAATCAGGGTTGGGGTCACCTCCTGTTTAATTCCCGTTCCCATTGCCTTTTCAAATCAATTCCCAGTTCCAGTTTCTTTGCAGGAATGGGAATTGATATTTTAGAGAGGTCATCGGTGTCGCAATCGCGAAACTGCATTTTGAACAGAACGCTGCCGACTGGAACTTTGATCAGTGACGTGCTGGAATGGAGTAAACGGGAATTGGAATTTGGAGTTTGGAATTTCGAATTGCGAGTTGAGTTTAATTTGAACAAAAAAAAGGAGGGGGGCGAATGAATGCCTGCCAGTGTGTTGGTATAGCCGCCACTCACCTGAGCTCCCCAGGGCTGGTAAGATCTATAATCAGACATTATCACCCGGCTCCATTTCCAGGCTGCTTTGAAAGGGGGGGGGGGGCACGTTGCTTCACAACTTCCCCCAAAACATGCCCTTTTCCCCGGGCGCTGGGGCAGATCGCCTCGGCGATAGGCGAGGTGGAGCAGACTCGTCATTATGTTAACGATTGAAAGCTGACACTGTGACAGGCCGGACAATGGGCCCGATTTACATGTAAAACAAACGCGTTACTCGCTTTGTTGACTGTAGCATGATATAATCGAAGAAGCGACCGCATTGCCCGGGAGATGAAGATGAGGATGAAGATGAAGATGAAGAAGAGGCAGCGATTGAAATAACACTGTTCACAGCGCCCTGCATTAACGCGGCTGGGATTCAGATTAATAATGAGAAGAGTTTTAGGGTTCATTTAATTTGAATTAAGTGTGAGGCAAAGCACTGGCCCGGCCCTGCCGCTCGGGGGTGTGTGTGAGTGTGTGTGTGTGTGAGTGTGTGTGTGTATGAGTGTGTGTGCGTGCGAGTGTGTGTGTGTGTGTGTGTCTCAGTGTATGAGTGTGTGTGTGTGTGTGTGTGTGTGTGTGTGTGTGTGCTTGTGTGTGTGTGTGCATGAGTGTGTGTGTGCTTGTGTGTTTGTGTGTGTGTGTGTGTGTTTGTGTGTGTGTGTGCATGAGTGTGTGTGTGCTTGTGTGTTTGTGTGTGTGTGTGTGTTGCAGCGTGCTCGCCGGCGCTTATATGGAGGTGAATCGATCAGTTAGTCAGTCAGTCAATCAGCCAGCCGCTCATTCAAATAGCAATTGAAACGCCTTTCGTACATTTCAATCCCAGCTCCAAAACCCACTTTTAAGAACGATGCATATTGACACGCACCTGGGCGGTGTTTGATTGATTATTACGGTTTGCATTGATAAGAACAAGGCAAGGATAGAACACGACACTCGGACAGCGCCGCCCGTTCGCATCGCATCGCAGGACTGAAGTGCAGTTCACCTCCGCAGATCCGCGCTGCATTCCAGTGCATTCAGACAACGCAGTGTTGCAATACAGTGACGCAGATATCACTGGAACGCGGATGGAATCGCAGTACAACAGTTTTTTTTGGACTCACGCTGTGCCACGGCTCCGAATATTTACACAATAAAAAAGCACACTCGAATTCCTAAAGCAATCTTACAATCTTACAAGAACATCGAGTTACAGAACAGAAGTCAGCCGCTGCTGAACACGCAGTACAATGCTGAAAAGTAGTTGGAATCGTGAGTGTATGTAGTATATTATTATTATTATTATTATTATTATTATTATTATTATTATTATTATTATTATTATTATTATTATTATTATTTATTATATATATTACACACACATATACACACACATACCATGCATTGAGAAACATGATATATATTCAGATTGGGACTGTGGATGATAGGATCGTAATTTCAAAAGAGATTTAATAGCAAAGTCACATTCTATAGCTAGATTTCCATAATATAATTCTTTATGTACGTATATATATACGTTGCTCTTAATTGTATTATTACTTGTACTGTGATACTTGAAATGTATTTGCTTACGATTGTAAGTCGCCCTGGATAAGGGCGTCTGCTAAGAAATAAATAAATAATAATAATAATAATAATAATAATAATAATAATAATAATAATAATAATAATAATAATAATAATAATAATACGTGGCCGGTGTTGTATATACAAAGCACCTGTATTAACGTTTTTGCAAAAGTTTTCTAATCCTCAGATAAACTCTGTGTCACCCCCTGTGTGTCCTGCCCCACACCTGCCCTCGTACTCGCGGCAGGATGGTGTCCGGCGCTCCGCACTACAGAGAGGGATGCGGGCTCTCCCTCCCTCTCTCGGCCCTTCAAGGCGGTTTATTTATTCCAAAACATTTGTCCCTTTGTTGCTGTAATGGTGTTTATTCTGCATTAGTGCGGCGGTGTGAGAGGAGGGGGTGACACTGATCTGATAAGAGGGGGATCACACGCAATCCGCGCCACAACGAGGGCTTAACCGCCGCTAAACTTCCATTAAACAAACCGGACACTTCAATAGCGGTGTGGATCTCCTCTCTTTAATCAACTGCAATGTAATTCCAGCGTAATCCCTGGACCCGCAAACACACCCTGACTGCACTGTGTGTGTGTGTCAGTATCTCAGTGTGTATGTGTCAGTGTCTCAGTGTGTGTGTGTGTGTCAGTATCTCAGTGTGTGTGTGTGTGTGTCAGTGTGTGTGCGTGTCAGTGTCTCAGTATCTCAGTGTGTATGTGTCTCAGTGTCTCAGTGTGTGTGTGTGTGTGTGTGTCAGTGTGTGTGTTTCAGTGTGTGTCTCAGTGTCTCAGTGTGTGTGTGTGTGTCAGTGTGTGTGTTTCAGTGTGTGTCTCAGTGTCTCAGTGTGTGTGTGTGTGTGTGTGTGTGTCAGTGTGTGTGTGTCTGTGTGTGTGTGTGTGTGTGTGTGTGTGTGTGTCAGTGTGTCAGTGTGTGTGTGTGAGTGTGTGTGTGTGTGTGTGTGTGTCAGTGTCTCAGTATCTCAGTGTGTGTATGTGTCTCAGTGTCTCAGTGTGTGCGTGTCAGTGTGTGTGTTTTAGTGTGTGTGTGTGTGTGTCAGTGTGTGTGTGTGTGTCAGTGTGTGTGTGTTAGTGTGTGTGCGTGTCAGTGTGTGTGTTTTAGTGTGTGTGTGTGCGTGTCAGTGTGTGTGTGTGTGTGTCAGTGTGTGTGTGTCAGTGTGTGTGTGTGTCAGTGTGTGTGTGTGTGTGTGTGTCAGTGTCTCAGTATCTTAGTGTGTGTATGTGTCTCAGTGTCTCAGTGTGTGTGTGTGTGTGTGTGTCAGTGTGTGTGCGTGTCAGTGTGTGTGTTTCAGTGTGTGTGTGCGTGTCAGTGTGTGTGTGTGTGTCAGTGTGTGTGTGTCAGTGTGTGTGTGTGTCAGTGTGTGTGTCAGTGTGTGTGTGTCAGTGTGTGTGTGTGTGTGTGTGTCAGTGTCTCAGTATCTCAGTGTGTGTATGTGTCTCAGTGTCTCAGTGTGTGTGTGTGTGTGTCAGTGTGTGTGCGTGTCAGTGTGTGTGTTTCAGTGTGTGTGTGTGCGTGTCAGTGTGTGTGTGTGTCAGTGTGTGTGTGTGTTTAACAGTTCTCTGTCAAGAGAAAGTGTGCTTGAAAGCAAACAGTGGAGGTGCTCAGAGCCAGCTGCCAATTCCTTGATAGATAGATAGATAGATAGATAGATAGATAGATAGATAGATAGATAGATAGATAGATAGATAGATCAAATTGCATACACAACATGTATATATCAGTTAATTATATAGTTCATTCATTTAAGAATTTTAGAAAGAGCCCGTGCGTTCTGTGCAGAACCTCTAGAACGCCAGGCTGACTATAGAACCTTCACAGAAAATAAGTGTTCTTCCATAATGCTCCACTGCGCTGCGAGTGATGAAGAATTGAACGTGAATCTCAAGCAACCGATTTTAAACACGCACACACACACACACACACACATATATATATATAGATAGTTATTTTGTATTTTGTAGTGTTTTGAGATGTGCTCAAATTACTTGCTAGTTTATGAGGATGTCAATTCAGCATTTAGTTCAGAGAAGCCGGGTAGTACTCTACAATAAACACGGGCAGCGATGAGTTGCGTTGGACTGGCGTCCCTGCTGTATAATACAACCATTCAAATTAAGGCAGCTTCACACCGGGCAAACGATTCAGACGGACGCTATGAATGCTTCACCTTGCGTTCAAATCTCAGCCTTTCTCTTTCCTTTAGAGGGATGGAGGGGGCGCTGTGTTTAGCGTTTGGAGGGAGGGGGCGCTGTGTTTAGTGTTTGGAGGGAGGGGGCGCTGTGGTTAGTGTTTGGAGGGAGGGGGCGCTGTGATTAGTGTTTGGAGGGAGGGGGCGCTGTGATTAGTGTTTGGAGGGAGGGGGCGCTGTGGTTAGTGTTTGGAGGGAGGGGGCGCTGTGGTTATATTGCCCCTCATGCTGGTAATTGACCTCATACCGTTTCGTTGTTTATACAAGGCCGGTTGAAGGGTCCACACGTCGGTGGAGACGGATCGCGACACGCCTGCTAAGATGAGAGGCACCGAATCCCAACTGTTTGCTTTACAGCATGTCAGAAATCACACTCCGAGTGTCCGGCCCCCACTCGCACTTCCACGCGTGAATCAAACACCTCGCAGCTCCACTTAACCCTGACCCGGCCGTGCCCTGTACCTAAAGAGAGAGAAACGACAGCACCGTACGCACACCATACTACCACAGTAATAATAATAAAAATAATAATATTATTATTAATAATAATAATAATAATAATAATAATAATAATAATAATAATAATAATAATAATAATAATAATAATAAGTTAATATTCAGCCCGGCCCAGCTGAAGAGTTGCTACGCGACTGTGTTGGTGTTGTTTCTCTTATCGACCAATACAATCCACGCTTACAAGACTTCTCCTTCAGAGATTAATTAAAAGATCTGTAATGAAACAGAGAGAAATATGCAGGTTGAGAGTCCCAGGTCCTGGAGTACAGGTCGCCCTGTTCAAATGGTTTAATGATTCATCTTCTCCAGCCCTTCACCGGGTTGTCTTGAAGCTGCAAGTGACGTCAGCACAGCCTTGATTTAAAAAGAGGATCAAAGAGAACGAAAGAACGGAGGAATGCGACGCATTCTAGAAGCTTCGGTCAGAAAAGTTTCACAGTGGAGGAAATAGTTTTCAAAAAATACATCTTTGAATATAATAATAATAATAATAATAATAATAATAATAATAATAATAATAATAATAAGGTATGGCAGGGCGTGTTTATCGCTGTTTAAATCCGGGATCTTTTGGCGATTCGGATTCCAGATTCGCTCTCCTATTTTATTTTCCCATCAGAACCCCTCGATGCAATTTTTACGCATCGCTGCAGAATCGCAGCGGAGCTCGAGGTGAAACGATACGTCAACAAAAACACTCATTTTGTTTATTGTAATCTATAAATAGAGGTTTTTTTTTTTTTTTAAGGGACACTTGTATGAAACGATCGCTTTTCATCAGGTTACTTTACAAGGTTGAAATCCAGCTGAAATGTAAATTTTAGAAAGATCTTTGCTTTGGACCCGGAGTTTTAATGTACCTACAAACCACGATAATCTGGACTGCAAGCACTTGGATTTGATATAAACTAATATATTTATTAGGCATATGTGTTTTTCATTACATAAATAATGGAACTCAAAAATAAAGTATATTTAATATATAGCTTTGCCGTGTGTTTTCATCGCCTTTAATTATATCATTACAAAATTAACCATTAAAACAAACGTATAAAAGTCATAAAAAGATTTCAGATTTATTGGGTTCATGTTGATTCCGAATCACATGCAGGCGCAACTAAAGAAGGGGAAAAAGTATATATTTTTAAAAATTTAATTCAAAGTTTGCTAAAACTCCTCCAACAACATTTGTCAACGATCCACAATAAAATCAATTCGAAATGTGTATTATTATTATTATTATTATTATTATTATTATTATTATTATTATTATTATTATTATTATTATTATTATTATTATTATTATTATTATTATTCAAAGCCGCATTAATCGGCAGCAGTGTGGAGTAGTGGTTAGGGGCTCTGGACTCTTGACCGGAGGGTAGTGGGTTCAATCCCAGGTGGGGGACACTGCTGCTGTACCCTTGAGCAAGGTACTTTACCTAGATTGCTGCAGTAAAAACCCAACTGTATAAATGGGTAATTGTATGTAAAAAATAATGTGATATCTTGTAACAATTGTAAGTCGCCCTGGATAAGGGCGTCTGCTAAGAAATAAATAATAATCGCTAGAATCATACAGCACGCGTGTCTGCCTGTCCGTTTATTTAGTTGTCTATGTCGCTTATTGAATGCAAAACTAACAGCACTAGACATGTTTGTGTTTGTAATAACCCATCAATTTGCTTCGCGACAGCTGTATTAATAGCAAGGTAAAATGAACGACTCTCACTCCGGACTGGGTTTTATCGCGACGGTCGGCGAGCCGTTGAACGAAGGACCAAACCAAACCAAACCAACACACACACACACACACAACTCTGAATTATTATTTCCGCAAATAACCTTTAATTACGCATCGGATAAGACAAGCTTCAATTTCTTTACTTCCCGAGGCTACTGAGCAGTGCGGTTTTTTAAAAGCACACCCTCTTTCAACCCCCCTACCCCCCCTATCCGCCCCCCTTCCAAAATCTCTTAACCAATCAGATCCTTGCTACACCCCTCCTGCCAATCTGAGACTCGGTCAATGGGATAAAACCGACTCGAAATGAGACTCTGATTACAAACTTCCTAAAGAGCCTTGTGAGTGAACCGAGGCCCGTTATATCCCGTGTCTCCATTGAAAATAATCGACTATATCTAAATATTCAGGCTACACCTCTATACGACGCTTAGTTATAGTGACCATCATTATACGGCGCGTAGTGGATTTCTTTTTTTTAAAAAAAACAAGGAATACAGCTGGGATTTTTTATTCTTTTTTTTCAACCGACTGAGCAGGTAAACCTGGTTTTATTTCATCTGTAATGCGGTATAATGTTGTGTTTTTGTCGGTGTACACCCTGGTGGAGGGAGAGGGTGCGCACAGCGATTGCACGTCCGTGACATCTGTCTGTACACCCGTGGTTTGCAACCCGCGTCTCCGTGTGTGTGTGTGTGTGTGTGTGTGTGTGCAGCATTGACAGGCTGTGTGTCCGAATCTGCCTTTCTGTGACAAAACGGTGATTGAGACCGTCCGAGCGCACTCAGGAAATGCTGCACCCCGGTCTGTATTATCTGCGTGTTTGCAAAGACTTACTCTAAAGAGATTAGCAACGGTGGCGATTGTGGAAATAGCACACGAGCACACCCACGAGCCAATGCTGACACGATAGAGTTTCTCTCCACGCTCGATTTAATGTCGGTAAGGTAAAACAGTATAATCAATACTACACATGCAAATAAGTCTCTTTTAGTAAGTATGTAATATATCGGCTATGTTGTGAAAAAAATCAACAGCCGGGTATATGAGCGTCTGCAGGTAACGCGTCAATACCAGGGTGCGTATTTAATAGAAACTGAAGCTTGATGAAACGGGGTCCTGTCCTTTTAAACGCGGGGGCTCATCGGAGCGGGTGTTCGTGGCGAGCGGAGCGCCTCTCTGCGTGGCTCTGCCGAGTAAGTGAGAGAGACACCCGCTTATAGACAGGGGATCGCCCCCCAGCACCGAGAAGCACACACGAAGCGACCCCGAGGAGGAGAGCGGCGGCTCACGGCGCAGGACGAGGGAAACGCTGGCTGGCTTGGGGTTTTTTTTGTATTTAATGTGCAGTACATGGGGACGATTTATGTATTTTTAATATTTCATATCCTGAATTTTCACAACCCAGCAATTACTATCATTTCACTACATAAAGCACAGTGTTACAGTTTGCTAAAAAAAAAAATCAATTCGTACATATATTTAGAGATAGGTATTCTTTCAAAGTATAGACATATGAATAATGCAAACAAGTGGAGATTTTATATATAAAATATACGCAATGCTGTATTTTAATATACAAGAGAATACATAAAGTAATATACAGTCTAATTTTAAAATATAACTGTTTAAATAATTGTGTTTTCTTCGTATGCTATGTATGCTATGTATGTATGTTTGTATGTAGCTATGTGTGTGTGTATGTTTATATGTATATATATAGTTTTAATTAAACAACCTTTAAACATCTTCTAGGGGCTATAATAATACATATTTAATAATAATTACAAACACGATCAGATATCAAACCTGTACTGCAAATGCTATTTATTTGCAATATATATTTTTTTAAGTGAAGTCATTTTGAAATATTTGTGTGCAGGCAGCTACGTTATCTAAATAACCCAAAACTCCAAATAATTTGCTGCGATTCTCATTGGCCGGTGAATCTCCACGCTGCATGATCTCCGGGCGCGTCCCCGCGGTGCGCGCTCTGTGCGGATCGATAGATTCTGTGTCCCGTGCGGCTGACTTTATAAAGCTGGATTTTCTTATTATCGATTAGAGGTTAGCAAAGTGGAAAACTCGATCTCGCAGATTGAATCTTCAAAAGAATAATACAAAGTAAGCTGACTCCACAATATATCACCTGTCCGAATACAGATCTACAAATAAACCAGAACAGAAGAGGCGCGCTATTGAGAACTTCAAACGTGTTGTATTTGCAATAATAATAATAATAATAATAATAATAATAATAATAATAATAATAATAATAATATCAGAAGAAAATATCTCCGTGCATACACTCTGTTAACACAGTTTAATGGACGGGTCATAGCTGTTTATTGAAATACTTACTGTACCGAACATAGGACTGGTTTCATTGGCTTCAGATAAGGGCTCCTTGCGCGTACGAGGCGATTGAAATATGATAATAAATTGCCTTTAATAAAACTCTAGTAGATACAGAATATACATTTCCAACTAAGTAGCAAATTAAAGAAACAATTTTCATGAGGGCGATGTGTTTTATTATTATTATTATTATTATTATTATTATTATTATTATTATTATTATTATTATTATTATTATTATTATTATTTAATTGCAATCGTAAAAACAATGTTAAAAGTGCATAATCTCGTCACTTTGTTTTAATCAAAATTAAATGTGTAAAATTATATGTATATAATATATATAACAGCCTGAAACGTCCTGAAAATAAAATATTTTTTAATCTTTTAAACTTTTTGTGTACATTTTTTTTTTTAAACTTCTCTTTCATATGCCTTCAATATCGTACACTGCAGTTTTATATATATATGTATTTTTATATGTGTCTATATATATATAATTAATATGTTGGTGTATTATTTTTGGTGTATATTGTGGTGCAGTATTACCGCTTACTTTACAGGGAGCTGAGGTCAGATTTAACGCGAATTACCGAACATGTCACAGTATCGTGTCCGCTGCCATGTTATCTATACAGTGAAGGAGGGAGGGAGTTTAGGAAAAAACACACACACACACACACACACAAACACACACACACACAAACACACACACACACACATCATATGTATTATAGCAGCTGGATAAACCTCGCATCCTGCGTGTGCTTCACCGACACGCACACTAATGAGAACAAGGATCCGCGTGGATCTACAGCACAAAGAACCACGGGAACGAGAGAGAGAGACACGGAATAAGGGTCTGATACAAGCTACACAAAACACCGTGACATGCAGGTGCTATTGTAAACACGCGCGCACACTGAGACACCGAGACACACACACTGAGACACACACACACAGACACTGAGACACACACACTGAGACACACACACACAGACACTGACACACACACACACAGACACTGAGACACACACGAGATACACACACAGACACGGAGACACACACACACTGAGACACACACACAGACACACTGAGACACACTCACACACACACACACACAAATGCAGATTGTCTATCCCGGGACATGGGAACAATCAGACCCTAATGTGTGTACCGAACCGGGATTGTAAATTTGTCAGAGGAGACGGGTTTATTACAGAATGCACTCTCTCCACAGCGCCCCTCTCCTCGGGGGGGGGCTAGACCCCCCCCCTGGAAGTTAATTAATAGTAAATGTGTGTAAATTGTCGA
>CM060283.1:500773-528273 GCA_030684275.1 Acipenser oxyrinchus oxyrinchus
TACACACGGCAAAGCTATATATTATTATATTTATTATATCTAAACTAAATGTGAATTAAACGGATCTTATTAAGCAGATTTTAAACACATTTCTTTTGTATTGCTTTAGACTGTAATGTTTATTAATACATGCGGTATTATATTACAGGCCTAAAGCTTTGATGTCGTTGTTTTTATTTATTTTATTACAATGTGTCTCCTATATAATAATTCTGTTCACTCAGTGCCAAATTCGTGTTGCATATCGTTGCAATTCACTGTAATGCGCATTACAGAACACAGCCCCGTACGCAAACATTATTCTTATTTATTTCTTAGCAGACACCTTTATCCAGGGCGACTTACAATTGTTACAAGATATCACGTTATTTTTACATACAATTCCCCATTTATACAGTTGGGTTTTTACTGGAGCAATCTAGGTAAAGTACCTTGCTCAAGGGTACAGCAGCAGTGTCCCCCACCTGGGATTGAACCCACGACCCTCCGGTCAAGAGTCCAGAGCCCCTAACCACTACTCCACACAGCTGCCCTATAAACATGGGGGGTCTGTAAAGCTGTGCCTTGTAATTTGTAATTTATTTGTGTTTTTTTTCTAAAGGTTTAGCTGTAAAGAAACGCGATATATTGCACCAGTCCCGTTTAAGGTCGCTCCGCCCGGTCCGAATCGCTTCTATAACGCGCTGCTTTCTGTGTCCCCCCTCCTAGGAACCGCGGAGCGCCGGAGCAAAGGGTCGCTACCCGGGACAGGGGCGCTAGCATGTGGAAGAATTGCGCGGAGTTCAGTAAACCCCAGGCCGTTAGCCATAAAATGCTAGCTAGATGCGACATGAGCGGTTAGTCCCCTTTTTCTTAATACAGTAAATATTAATATAATAAATAAATAAATAAATAAATAAATAAATAAATAAATACATAAATATTTAAGAATTGTTTTGGGGAGGGGGGATATATATATATACACATCGTGTTTATCAGAATTAATACCTAACGGAACATATATATATATATATATATATATATATATATATATATATATATATATATATATATATATATATATATATATATATATATATAATGTTCCTTTAGTTATTAATTCTGATCAACGCAATGTATCCTCAGTTTTATGTACCTAAAGAACATAAGAAAGTTTACAAACGTTTAAAAAAAACATAAATTATATATATATATATATATTTTTTTTTTTTTACTTTTTCGACCTGAAAGAAGAAACAAGGACCAGGGGTCACAAATGGAGATTAGATAAAGGGGCATTCAGAACAGAAAATAGGAGGCACTTTTTTACACAGAGAATTGTGAGGGTCTGGAACCAACTCCCCAGTAATGTTGTTGAAGCTGACACCCTGGGATCCTTCAAGAAGCTGCTTGATGAGATTCTGGGATCAATAAGCTACTAACAACCAAACGAGCAAGATGGGCCGAATGGCCTCCTCTCGTTTGTAAACTTTCTTATGTTCTTAATCATTAACTTCGTAGAGAATGACATCACAAGCACATTAATAGATTTGCATGTGACTTTGGTAACCATGGCATCCAAACCCTCCCTGTTTGTTTTCAAACACGCTTTCCGTTGGGAAAGGCGTGTTAAACACAGCGGAACGGTGGGAAGTCGGCTCTTTTGAGCAAAAAAAAAACTTTATCTGATAACTCCCCGCGTTTGAACGATGTCGGACTGCCGTGGACGCGCAATGCAATGCAGTGCTGACGGTTTGAAACTTCTCTCTCAAAGCGCCGCGCTCTGAAGGGGTTAATCAAAGCGGCGCTTTAATCTTTAAAGATCAAACAAGCCAGTCTTCCCGAACGCTACAAATCAAAAGAACGCGCTCTGATTGGTCGCGCTAAACCGTACAGCCACCCCTCGCTTATAAGCAGCCAGCGATCCGAGGCAGGTCTCTCTGCCCTTGTGACTGCGCTCGGACTGTGTGCCCGCCCAGCGGGATCGCCATACCTGCTGTACGCTGCTGACGGCGGCGCAGCTCTGTGGGTTATTCTCCTCAAGGTCAAAACCGAGAGGCTGTGTGTCGAGAAACCGTCACCTGAGGAAACTAAGGGCGTTGTGTACCTGAGAGAGAGGCAGAGAGAGAGAGAGAGAGAGAGAGAGAGAGAGAGAGACCTTATAGAAATGCCCCCTAAAAGCACAGCGCAGTGTAATATAGCACAGTGAAAGCATGGTAAAGCATAGTGAAGCATTGTAAAGCACAGAGAGGTGTGGTAAAGCATAGGGAAGCATTGTAAAGCACAGAGAGGTCTGGTAAAGGATAGGGAAGCATTGTAAAGCACAGAAAGGTCTGGCAAAGCATAGGGAAGCATTGTAAAGCACAGAGAGGTCTGGTAAAGCACAGGGAAGCATTGTAAAGCACAGAGAGGTCTGGTAAAGCATAGGGAAGCATTGTAAAGCACAGAGAGGTCTGGTAAAGCATAGGGAAGCATTGTAAAGCACAGAGAGGTGTAGCTGTATGATCCCCCATAAACACTGAACAGTGCTGAATTTCGAAACACGAAAAGAAACTTAATTCAATGACAAACTTTTTGACCGCAAGTTTTTTTCAATGTCTACTTGTCTGCCTGTGTGTCTGTCTGCGTGCCCGTGTGTGTGCGTGTCTGTCTGCGTGCCCGTGTGTGTGCGTGTCTGTCTGCGTGCCCCTGTGCGTGCCCCTGTCTGCGTGCCCCTGTGTGTGTCTGTCTGCGTGCCCCTGTCTGCGTGCCCCTGTGTGTGCGTCTGTCTGCGTGCCCCTGTGCGTGCGTCTGTCTGCGTGCCCCTGTGTGTGCGTCTGTCTGCGTGCCCCTGTGTGTGTCTGTCTGCGTGCCCCTGTGCGTGCCCCTGTCTGCGTGCCCCTGTGTGTGTCTGTCTGCGTGCCCCTGTGTGTGTGTCTGTCTGCGTGCCCCTGTGTGTGTGTCTGTCTGCGTGCCCCTGTGTGTGTCTGTCTGCGTGCCCCTGTGTGTGTCTGTCTGCGTGCCCCTGTGTGTGTGTCTGTCTGCGTGCCCCTGTGTGTGTGTCTGTCTGCGTGCCCCTGTGCTCCTGTATCTTCGAGGCTTGTTGACTCATATCTCTCCCTCCCCCCCCCATCCCCCTCAGGCCATGGCGGTCTTAACCAACTAGGCGGAATGTTTGTGAACGGCCGGCCGCTGCCCGAGGTGATCCGCCAGCGCATCGTGGACATGGCGCACCAGGGCGTGCGGCCCTGTGACATCTCACGACAACTACGGGTCAGTCACGGCTGCGTCAGCAAGATACTGGGCAGGTGAGCCACCGGGGGACTGGGAGAGGGACTGGGGGAGAGAGAGGAGAGGGAGAAGTGGGAGATACTGGGCAGGTAAACCACCAGGGGGGGGACTGGGAGAGGGACAGAGTGGGAGGAGAGAGGAATTGGGGGGGGGAGACAGAGAGGGGGTAAGGGATTGGGAGGAGAGGGGGAAGTGGGAGATACTTATGCAGGTGAGGCACTGGGGAGACTGGCAAGACTGGGAGAGAGAGAGTGAGAGAGATAGAGAGAGAGAGAGAGAGAGAGAGAGAGAGAGAGAGAGAGAGAGAGAGAGGGATTGAACCACTCTCAGAAGAAATGTGAAGAACAAAACACTACATTCTAATACTTTATCAGTATCTTGGAGACTTGGGGGAAGTCCTTGAAAACATCCACTAACTAATCCCCCCCCCCCCCACCTCACCCCACAGGTACTACGAGACAGGAAGCATCAAACCGGGGGTGATTGGCGGGTCCAAGCCCAAGGGGGCCACGCCCAAAGTGGTGGACAAGATCGCCGACTACAAGCGTCAGAATCCCACGATGTTCGCGTGGGAGATCCGGGACCGGCTCCTGGCGGAGGGGGTGTGCGACAGCGACACAGTGCCCAGCGTGAGCTCCGTCAACCGGATCATCAGAACCAAAGTGCAACAACCCTTCATCCTGCCCCTGGAGGGCAAGGACCTGAACCCAGGACACGGCCTGAGTGAGCATTATTACTATTACTAGCATTATTACTACTATTATTAGTATTAGTATTACTATTAGTATTATTATTAGTATTATGATTATGATTATTGATCATTGATTAGTCATTTAGCAGAGGCTTTTATCCAAAGCGACTTGCAGAGACTAGGGGGGTGAACTCTGCTTCATCAACAACTGCTGCTGCTGCTGCTGCAGAGTCACTTCCAATAGGAGCTCGTTTGTTTTACGTCTCATCCGAAGGACGGAGCACAAGGAGGTTCAGCGCCAAGCCTCCTACCAGCAGGGCGGCGCCACACTGGAGCCCAGGGAATGCAAGGGTACAGCAGCAGCGTCCCCCACCTGGGATTGAACCCACGACCCTTCGGTCAAGAGTCCAGAGCCCCTAACCACTACTCCACACTGCTTCATTCATGAAAGGGTTAAGCTCATAGTGAAACCAGGAGTGGATCAAACTGCTCTGCAACGGGAGTCGTATTCCCATCCCTGCAATAATAATAATAATAATAATAATAATAATAATAATAATAATAATAATAATAATAATAATACTAATGGGGATGGAAAGAAGATAGATTCCTGGTTTTATTCCTGCCATGATTAGCCACAGTGTGTCCAGGTAGCAAGCTCAGGTGTGTCTGATTAACATCGTTTTTATTGGCTAAACTTTGGTAGTCTCTTGGTGATGTCATTAGGAATCATTAAATCGTGGTTTTGATGAAGCGAAGTGGCCTCAAACTAAGAGTCCATATGAGTTTAATAATCAGACACATCTGAGCTTGTTGCCTAGACACACTGTGGCTGATCAAGCTGGTAGTAAAACCTGGACTGGGTGACACTGCTGTGCAATAGGAGGCTGTCTGGCTGCAGTACTGTGCTCACATGTTGTCGTCGTTCCCCCCCAGTCCCCAGCTCCGCGGTGACCCCCCCAGAGTCACCCCACTCCGACTCGCTCGGCTCCACCTACTCCATCAACGGCCTGCTGGGCATCGCGCACATGGGGGGAGAGGGCAAGAGGAAGCACGAAGACAGTGAGTACCACCCAGACCTCTCTGTGCTTTACAATGCTTCCCTATGCTTTACCACACCTCTCTGTGCTTTACAATGCTTCCCTATGCTTTACCAGACCTCTCTGTGCTTTACAATGCTTCCCTATGCTTTACTAGACCTCTCTGTGCTTTACAATGCTTCCCTATGCTTTACCAGACCTCTCTGTGCTTTACAATGCTTCCCTATGCTTTACCAGCCCTCTCTGTGCTTTACAATGCTTCCCTATGCTTTACCAGACCTCTCTGTGCTTTACAATGCTTCCCTATGCTTTACCATCCCTCTCTGTGCTTTACAGTGCTTCCCTATGCTTTACCAGACCTCTCTGTGCTTTACAATGCTTCCCTATGCTTTACCATCCCTCTCTGTGCTTTACAGTGCTTCCCTATACTTTACTAGACCTCTCTGTGCTTTACAGTGCTTGCCTATGCTTTCACTGTGCTGTATTACACTTTGCTGTGCCTTGACTGTGGGACACTTTTATAAGGTTGAGTACCATCCATCCATCCATCTATCTGTCTGTATCTTTCTCTCCTTCTCTTTCTCCTCTCTCTGCGGTCCTGAACTGTGCTTCCTCTATGATCCTGACTGACCCCTCTCCCTCTCCCTCTCTCTCTCCCTCCCAGGTGATCAGGAGAGCTGTCGGTTGAGTGTGGACTCCCAGGGCAGTGTGGGGAGCGCCCCCCGGAAGCAGCTCCGAGGGGAGCCCCCCTTCTCCGGCACGCTGGACTGCGGCTTCGACAGACATCCCTACCCCCCTGAGGCCTTCGCAACGGCCAATCACAGCAAGGCTGAGCAGGTACAAGCCCCGCCCACAGAGCACAGGAACACAACCTCAACCGGCCAGCTAGGACTTTAAAATGCATTTCAAAACATGCTCCCCAATCGTGCTAGATAGAGGCTGCTGAACGCAGCGGTGTACAGTGTTTATTCAACAGCACGCTGGACTGGAAGCAAACACACTGGAAACTACAGCTCTGGCCAAAAGCATTGCATCCCCCTGTAGAACTCATTGTGCTTCATGACGAGAAATGAAAGCTGCTGAATAATGTTACGCTAACATAGTGAATTGCACACCGCTCTGTAGTTTTCCCATAAAACGAAAAAACTGACATTTCGAAATCTAACATGAAATACTGTTATGTCTTCCGGTAGACTTTTTATTTATTTTTATTTTTTTTGCGATATTTTGTAGTTTCTTTGATGTTAAATAAAAGATCTAAATTATGCTTATATAGTTTGTTTGTTTTTTGATGTCACAATCACGATGGAAAACTTTTTGGCCAGAGAATGTCATCTCAACTTAAGTAGAGTGAAAAAAAAAAAATCTAACTATTATTAGTTTATTTAGCAGACGCCTTTATCCAAGGCGACTTACAGAGACTAGGGTGTGTGAACTATGCATCAGCTGCAGAGTCACTTACAACTACGTCTCACCCGAAAGACGGAGCACAAGGAGGTTAAGTGACTTGCTCAGGGTCACACAATGAGTCAGTGGCTGAGGTGGGATTTGAACCGGGGACCTTCTGGTTACAAGCCCTTTTCTTTAACCACTGGACCACACAGCCTCCTCCAGCTAAATGTAGCCACGCTTCTGGTATCAATATTTCTACACACAGAAACATTGAGAAAATCTCTCTCAACCAGAATCTCTGATCAGTCACGGGCAGTGTGTCCACTGGATAGTAGTCAGAAGTATTTGTTTCTCGTTTCATTTTTTGCTTGTTCTATAACGCCCTTTGGGGGTGGCTTACCATGAAAGGCGCTATATAAAAAGAAATGGATAGATTGATTAATGAGTGGTCAGTAATAGGAGTAGTGGTTAGGGATCTGGACTCTTGACCGGAGGGTCGTGGGTTCAATCCCAGGTGGGGGACACTGCTGCTGTACCCTTGAGCAAGGTACTTTACCTAGATTGCTCCAGTAAAAACCCAACTGTATAAATGGGGAATTGCATGTAAAAATAATGTGATATCTTGTAACAATTGTAAGTCGCCCTGGATAAGGGCGTCTGCTAAGAAATAAATAATAATAATAATAATAATAATAATAGCTGATAGAGCACTTCTGTGGTGTTTCAGAGCAATAGGAGAACTTGTTGATTTCCCCCTAACCCACTCTCCCCTCTCCCCTCTCCCCCAGGCTCTGTACCCCCTCTCCTTGCTAAACAGCAGCATCGAGGATGGCAAGCCCCCCAGCGCTGCCATTGGTCGAAATCTCAGCGCCCATCAGGGATATTCTGTGGTATCAGGTAAGAGTTGCCGTGGCGACAGACGTCAATCAACAAACACGCGCACACACAGACACACAGAACCTCACACACACACACACCACACACAATCTAGCTCCCGTCAGTATCATATATCGTGCAAAGCAATCCTTTAATCAATGAGCTCTGAAATCAGTCAGATTCAGGGATGGGAATAAGACTCCTATTGCACAGCACTGTCACCCAGTCCAGGTTTTACTAGCAGCTTGATCAGCCCCAGTGTGTCTAGGCAACAAGCTCAGGTGTGTCTGATTATTAAACTCATAGTGAAACCAGGACTGGATCACACTGCTGTGCAACGGGAGTCTTATTCCCATCCCCAATGTAGACCCTGTTTATCTACCAGCGCGGATAGTTAAGCTCTCTTCGTAGACCCCCAAAACAAAACCCTCGCTTTTTAAACTTTTCAAAAGGAAGGGGGGCATTTCCAATCACATTATCCAACATCTTCATCATTTGATTTTTTTTATTTTAAAATTTGCGGTCCTTACTTTAAACCATATATATATATATATATATATATATATATATATATATATATATATATATATATATATATATATATACAGTACTGTGCAAAAGTTTTAGGCAGGTGTGAAAAAATGCTGTAAAGTAAGAATGCTTTCAAAAATAGACATGTTAATAGATTATATTTATCAATTAACTAAATGCAAAGTGAGTGAACAGAAGAAAAATCTAAATCAAATCCATATTTGGTGTGACCACCCTTTGCCTTCAAAACAGCACCAATTCTTCTAGGTACACTTGCACAAAGTCAGGGATTTTGTAGGCATATAGTCAGGTGTATGATTAAACAATTATACCAAACAGGTGCTAATGATCATCAAGTCAATATGTAGGTTGAAACACAATCATTAACTGAAACAGAAACAGCTGTGTAGGAGGAATAAAACTGGGTGAGGAACAGCCAAACTCAGCTAACAAGGTGAGGTTGTTGAAGACAGTTTACTGTCAAAAGTCATACACCATGGCAAGACTGAGCACAGCAACAAGACTCAAGATAGTTATACTGCATCAGCAAGGTCTCTCCCAGGCAGAAATTTCAAGGCAGACAGGGGTTTCCAGATGTGCTGTCCAAGCTCTTTTGAAGAAGCACAAAGAAACGGGCAACGTTGAGGACCGTAGACGCAGTGGTCGGCCAAGGAAACTTACTGCAGCAGATGAAAGACACATCATGCTTACTTCCCTTCCAATCGGAAGATGTCCAGCAGTGCCATCAGCTCAGAATTGGCAGAAAACAGTGGGACCCTGGTACACCCATCTACTGTCCGGAGAAGTCTGGTCAGAAGTGGCCTTCATGGAAGACTTTGGCCAAAAGCCATACCTCCGACGTGGAAACAAGGCCAAGCGACTCAACTATGCACGAAAACACAGGAACTGGGGTGCAGAAAAATGGCAGCAGGTGCTCTGGACTGATGAGTCAAAATTTGAAATATTTGGATGTAGCAGAAGGCAGTTTGTTCGCCGAAGGGCTGAGAGCGGTACACGAATGAGTGTCTGCAGGCAACAGTGAAGCATGGTGGAGGTTTCTTGCAAGTTTGGGGCTGCATTTCTGCAAATGGAGTTGGGGTTTGGTCAGAATTAATGGTCTCCTCAATGCTGAGAAGTACAGGCAGATACTAATCCATCATGCAATACCATCAGGGAGGTATCTGATTGGCCCCAAATTTATTCTGCAGCATGACAACGACCCCAAACATACAGCGAAAGTCATTAAGAACTATCTTCAGCGTAAAGAAGAACAAGGAGTCCTGGAAGTGATGGTATGGCCCCCACAGAGCCCTGATCTCAACATCATCGAGTTTGTCTGGGATTACATGAAGAGAGAGAAGCAACTGAGGCTGCCTAAATCCACAGAAGAACTGTGGTTAGTTCTCCAAGATGTTTGGGCCAACCTACCTGCCGAGTTCCTTCAAAACTGTGTGCAAGTGTACCTAGAAGAATTGATGCTTGATGCTGTTTTGAAGGCAAAGGGTGGTCACACCAAATATGGATTTGATTTAGATTTTTCTTCTGTTCACTCACTTTGCATTTAGTTAATTGATAAATATAATCTATTAACATGTCTATTTTTGAAAGCATTCTTACTTTACAGCATTTTTTCACACCTGCCTAAAACTTTTGCACAGTACTGTATATATATAGGTTCTTTTCCGTTTCATTTCATCTCATCTCACTTCATCTCTGGCCCCCGCAGACTACCACAGCGCCCCCTTGTGCATGAAGCAGGAATCCTCTTCAACCTCAGAAGCGACACACGCAGGCTCCTCCCCCAACGGGCTGCCAAACACCGCCCTGCTGGAGCTGCAGCCAATCCAGGCTGCCGTCCCAGTGAACGGCTCCGCCCACATGAGCCCCTTCAACGCGTTCACACCACACCCTCCCCACACGCCTCTGTACGGGCAGTTCATCACGCAGCCCCTCCGGACAGGTAAGCGTGGGGCAGCGGGACCCGCACGCAGTCACCAGCGTCCCATTATCAGGGTCCAGCGCTGCGCAGGCCAGGGGCACTGCTGTCCACCGGGCTGACTCACCCGTTCAGAGTGAAACGAGAAACAGCAGTTGGGGTTTGTGTGGATCGCTGCTCTCCACAGTCCTGAATAAAAAAAGCAGCAATCATCACAAACCCAAGCAGCTGCTTCTTCATTTCACTCTGATGGCTGGATCACATCAATATCAGGGTCTAGTGCTGTATATTATAAAGACATTTCAGAGGGCTGGATCGCATCAATATCAGGGTCTAGTGCTGTATATTATAAAGACATTTCAGAGGGCTGGATCACATCAATATCAGGGTCTAGTGCTGTATATTATAAAGACATTTCAGAGGGCTGGATCGCATCAATATCAGGGTCTAGCGCTGTATATTATAAAGACATTTCAGAGGGCTGGATCGCATCAATATCAGGGTCTAGTGCTGTATATTATAAAGACATTTCAGAGGGCTGGATCGCATCAATATCAGGGTCTAGCGCTGTATATTATAAAGACATTTCAGAGGGCTGGATCACATCAATATCAGGGTCTAGTGCTGTATATTATAAAGACATTTCAGAGGGCTGGATCGCATCAATATCAGGGTCTAGTGCTATATATTATAAAGACATTTCAGAGGGCTGGATCACATCAGTATCGGTCTAGTGCTGTATATTATAAAGACATTTCAGAGGGCTGGATCGCATCAATATCTGTTTCTATATGCATTACAGTGGGGGTGTTGTGTTTGTAATGCATGCTGTCTGTGTTCCTGTAGGTCGGGACATGGTGGGCTCCACTCTTCCGGGGTACCCCCCCCACATCCCCAGCAGCGGGCAGAGCGCATACAGCATGGTGGCAGGTAAAGAGTTAATACAAAGACTGTCCCCTAGAACAAGCACAGCACAGTGTGATACAGCACAGTGAAAGCATAGGGAAGCACTGTAAAGCACAGAGAGGTCTGGTAAAGCCTAGGGAAGCATTGTAAAGCACAGAGAGGTCTGGTAAAGCATAGGGAAGCACTGTAAAGCACAGAGAGGTCTGGTAAAGCATAGGGAAGCATTGTAAAGCACAGAGAGGTCTGGTAAAGCATAGGGAAGCATTGTAAAGCACAGAGAGGTCTGGTAAAGCATAGGGAAGCATTGTAAAGCACAGAGAGGTCTGGTAAAGCATAGGGAAGCATTGTAAAGCACAGAGAGGTCTGGTAAAGCACAGGGAAGCATTGTAAAGCACAGAGAGGTCTGGTAAAGCATAGGGAAGCATTGTAAAGCACAGAAAGGTCTGGTAAAGCATAGGGAAGCATTGTAAAGCACAGAGGTCTGGTAAAGCATAGGCAAGCATTGTAAAGCACAGAGAGGTCTGGTAAAGCATAGGCAAGCATTGTAAAGCACAGAGAGGTCTGGTAAAGCATAGGGAAGCATTGTAAATCACAGAGAGGTCTGGTAAAGCATAGGGAAGCATTGTAAAGCACAGAGAGGTGTGGTAAAGCATAGGGAAGCATTGTAAAGCACAGAGAGGGATGGTAAAGCATAGGGAAGCATTGTAAAGCACAGAGAGGTCTGGTAAAGCATAGGGAAGCATTGTAAAGCACAGAGAGGTGTGGTAAAGCATAGGGAAGCATTGTAAAGCACAGAGAGGTCTGATAAAGCATAGGGAAGCATTGTAAAGCACAGAGAGGTCTGGTAAAGCATAGGGAAGCATTGTAAAGCACAGAGAGGTCTGATAAAGCATAGGGAAGCATTGTAAAGCACAGAGAGGTCTGGTAAAGCATAGTATAACCATGGGAAAAGCATGGGTGGCAAACTTGTGGGGAACGAAAGGCGAGAGAAAAAGAGAAAGAAGATGAAAGCGATTCAGTCTGCTCTCCTCTGCTCCCTCGTTTTCTGTTCTCTGCTGTAGTTGATTAACTTGAACCGGTTCTGGAAAGCTGGCTGGCTGGTTAATCAGTACCCCCCAAATCGCAGAGACAGGCCCGCAGTTTCGGGGATCACCGGCTCCGACCAATCACAGCCGGCCTGCTTGTTGACAGCTTGTTGTCATGGAAACAAAGGGGCCGCAGGGTTCCATTTCTGGAGGGGGGTGGGGGTACCTGCCCTTTGAAGCGCGAAATTAGATCGTCTGATTTATTTTTTCGGGAGGGGAAGGGGGGTTGGGGGGTTATACACGGGAACTCACGGAGGGTGACATTCAATCTCTTCTAATTAATTACCAATTAAATATTGGAATGTTTAAAAAGAAAGGAGGAGGGAGGGAGGGAGGGAAGGGAGCAGGGAGAGCCTGCAGCGAGGGTGGAAGCAGTGTTAAAGACTCAGCTGCACGCATCACTGCTCCCCTGGATCTGACCCCCAGCTCTCCAGCAAGCAGGGAAATGAATGTTTACAAGGAAGCGGACTGAACTGGTACTGAGAGAGGAGCCGAGTGCAAGCAGGGACTTAAACACACACACAAGCAAGCGCAGACACACACACACACACACACACTGAAACACACACACACACACTGAAACACACACACACACAAGCAAGCACAGACACACACACACACACACACACACACACACACACACACACACACACACACACACACACACACACACACACACACACACACACACACACTGAAACACACACACAAGCAAGCGCAGACACACACACACACACACACACTGAAACACACACACAAGCAAGCACAGACGCATACACACACACACACACACACACTGAAACACACACACAAGCAAGCACAGACGCACACACACACACACACACACACACTGAAACACACACACAAGCAAGCGCAGACACACACACACACACACACTGAAACACACACACAAGCAAGCGCAGACACACACACACACACACACACACACACACACACACACACACACACACACACACTGAAACACACACACAAGCAAGCGCAGACACACACGCACACACACAAGCAAGCGCAGACACACAGGCACACAGAAACACACACAGGCACACAAACACACACACGCACACAGAAACACACAGACACACACAGAAACAGACACACAGATAGACACACAAGCACACAGGCACACACACAAGCACAAGCACACAGGCACACATACACAAATACACAGGCACACCCACTGAAACACAGAAACAAACACACACACACACAGTTTTTCTGTGCAGTGAGTATTCATACTAGACAAGACCTGAGTTTGACAATTGTAACACTAATAACAACAGCAACAGCAGCGCCAGTGGTACTAGTGATTGTATTGACAGCCTGTTCTCTTTCCTCTTGGAAATTCATAGTAGACAAGATCTGTGTTCAATAATAATAATAATAATAATAATAATAATAATAATAATAATAATAATAATAATAATAATAATAATAGGTATTGACTGCCTGCTCTCTCCCCCTGTCTCCGCAGGCAGCGAATTCTCCAGCACTGCGTACTCTCACTCCCCCTACACCTCCTACAGCGACGCCTGGAGGTTCACCAACTCGGGGATCCTCGGTAAGACTCAGCCAGGCTTGAGAGCTCCTCGCTGGGGAGCAAGGGAGAGCAGCGCCCCTCAGATCAGATTGCCTGGGCCGGGGGAGGGGAAGGGGGCGGGGGCTCTGATTGGGTGGACAACATTGAGAAAAAAATTGAGAAAGACTTCTTGTCAAAATGTTTGTCATTGAATATACACTGAGAAAGACTTCTAGTGGAAACGTTTGCCATTGAATTTACACTGAAGACGCTGAGAAAGACTTCTAGTGGAAACGTTTGCCATTGAATTTACACTGAAGACGCTGAGAAAGACTTCTAGTGGAAACGTTTGCCATTGAATTTACACTGAAGACGCTGAGAAAGACTTCTAGTGGAAACGTGTGCCATTGAATTTACACTGAAGACGCTGAGAAAGACTTCTAGTGGAAACGTTTGCCATTGAATTTACACTGAAGACACTGAGAAAGACTTCTAGTGGAAACGTTTATAGTTGAATGTATTTCTTTCAGTATTTCTAAAGTGTGATTATAACCGAATCCGGACTGTCACTAATCCCGCCTCTCTACCTCCCTCCTCAGGCTCACCCTATTACTACAGCTCTGCCGCCCGGACCGCCCCTCCCTCCAGCGCGGCCACAGCCTACGACCACCTCTAGTCGCCATGGAAACGGCCATCCCACAACCAGGAGGGACAGGAAACCAGGAGCAACACAAAAAAAAAAAAAACTTTATTTATAAAAAAAAATAATAATAATAATTAATAAATAAATGAAAAAGGAGGAGGTGAATGAACACTGAACCAAGAAGCGACGACTCGGAAACTCTGAAACCGACACGGCCAGGATCGGCCCTCAGTGTGGTTCTGAAGCAATGAAACTTTTTGTCTTGTTCTGTTAACTGTTAAAAGTCTTGCTTGAGTCTTTGGTTTGTTTGTTTTTTTGTTTAAAAGTGATGCTCAGACTTTTTTTTTTTTTAATGTAACCCTGAAATACACTGCAGGGGACCAGGAGATCTGATTTGGTTTATCTAGTTCAGTCACCACAGTGATGGGAATAAGACTCCCATTGCAGAGCAGTTTGATCCCTTCCTGGTTTTACTGTGAGTTTAATAATAAAACACACCTGAGCTTTTTTTTTTTCAAATTTTTAAGTCGTCGCCATTGTTTTTTGTTCCAATTTTCTCCCCAATTTGGAATGCCCAATTATTATTTTGTTCCCGGTTCACCGCTGCATCCCCCTAGCGACTCGGGAAACGGAGGCTGACACTCGTCCTCCGAAACATGTTCCTGTCAATCCATCATTTTCCACAGCGAAGCCACCAGACCTACAGTGCCGGAAGACAACACATATCTGAATGGCTCCACTGCAGACCGCAGGCGTCCTATCGGCCACTGGGGTCGCTGGTGCCCGGTGCCCTGCCGACCTGAGCCCTCCCTACCCGGGCGGCGCTCGGCCAATTGTGCGCCGCCCCCTGGGAACCCCCGGTCACGGTCGGCAATGACGTAGCCAGGATTGGAACCTGCGCTCTCCAGGCTAGAGGGCGCATCCTGCACTCCACGCGGAGCGCCTTTACTGGATGCGCAAACCTGAGCTTGTTAGCTAGACACACTGAGGCTGATCAAGCTGCTAGTAAAACCTGGACTGGATGACGCTGCTGTGCAATAGGAGTCTGATTGCCCGCCTGTGCTGAGCATGTTTGCGACAGGCAGTCTTGCTTGTTTGGTTTAAATACTGGAAACGAGACAAATCGAGAAACTCTCTCCTCGAACCGCACTGGTCAGGTGTAAGAAACACACGACGTTTTGAAAAAGTTTTTTTTTTTTTTTTTTAAGTTTTTTTTATTATTATTAAGTTTGTAAAAGTTGTTGTTGAAATGACCGGAGAGCGCGTCCGCTCTCAATACCGCTTGTGTTTGTTTGTTTTTTTTCTCGTGGTCTTTATTAACGAGGATGTAAATAAATGATTTCTATAAGAAGTATTTTAATTAAAATAAAGCATGTTACGAAACAGCCGCTGTGTTGTGTTCATATTGTTCTGATGGAGAATGTGTGTGTGCGTGCGTGTCCGTGTGCGTGCGTGCGTGCGTGCGTGGGGCTCTCTCTGATAAAAGCATTCCTCTCTTATTAAAAAAAAAAAGTAAGCAACCAGGGGTGTGTTGGTGCACTAATGTAATGATACATATCACGATATACAGGTCGCGATACTATACGCATCACGACACTGTGGACCGCAGGAAGCAGCACACACGGGGGTGCTGAATTTTAAAGAGGATACGAGCTGCGGCTTAGTGTTGGTGTTCCTGAAACTCAGGTGCGAATCCCGATGCAGAAACCATTTAAAAAACAAAATAATATATCATGCAGAGAAAGCATCACGATTCATCCATACACACAGTGACTCGGTAGCGCCCTAGCTGTGACTACAGTTCCCAGCATGCCTCTTGACCTGCGGCGGGGGGGAGGGATGCTGGGAGCTGTAGTTTTTGTTAACAATACAGACCAGACACGGGGTCAGCTATATAATTACAATGACAGCACGAGTGTTAGCAGTGCAATAGTGCAAGGATAGCGCATCAGCTGAGGATCCAGTAACGTGGTGCTGAGGGCAGGCGAGTCCAGCGCAGAGCAGGAGGGGCGGAGCAGGAGATCTACAAGCGCAAACAGGGGGGTCTCGGAGGCGGCGGAACGGAAGGCAGCGAGAGACGGAGCGGTCCTGAGGTCCTCCGGTCGCTGGTTCCCTCCCTCCCCGGCCCCAGATTGAAGGGGTGGAGAGGGGCAGGGATACAGTATTTTTGGGCATTATGCAGTTTTAGAAAAAGCGCCTCCCTTGAGCTGTAACAGTTTTTGTAAAAGGGATTAATCGCGGTAATCCAGTAAGGAACTGTCTGGCTGCGGGACACAATGAAAGCAGATTTAATCCATCTTGACTGGCTGGGACCCTGCTGGGGGGGGGGTATAGGCTACACACCCTGTCTGACTGACTGAGGCATGACACCAAATACATGACATGGGAAGAGGACTTCCGATCCTGGTTTCACTAGGAGTTTAATAATCAGACACACCTGAGCTTGTTAGCTAGACACACTGGGGCTGATCAAGCTGCTAGTAAAACCTGGACTGGGTGACGCTGCTGTGCAATAGGAGTCTTATTCCCAGCCCTGTTTCAATACTAAACTCATGTGTGAGGTGAACAATAAAGAAAAATAAATTCCACTGGAAGTCTTTCTCAGCGTCTTCAGTGTAAATTCAATGACAAACGTTTCCACTGGAAGTCTCTCTCAGCGTCTTCAGTGTAAATTCAATGGCACACGTTTCCACTGGAAGTCTTTCTCAGTGTCTTCAGTGTAAATTCAATGGCAAACATTTCTCAATGACGTTGAAGACATCTTTAAAAAAATCTTCCAGTCAAAAAGTTTGTATCTATCGGATCAAGGAATACAAAATGTAAAAAAATATATATATATTTGCTGTAGAATAAAACATATTTAAAATGATCTTTTCTGTGGAAGTCTGGTGCGTGTCGTCATCAGAACAGCAGAAACGTTCTGGAATGAGAAAACGCCGTTCGGCCCATCAAGGCTCGTGCCTCGTTGGCACACCATTGAGAGGAGTGGCTCACTTACAAGCGAGGAATCCGACCGCTGTGATATTGCACCCGGTTCCCAGTAACAGCCCAGCAGCAGACGTGTCTTGTAGTTTTTTTTGTTTGTTTGTTTTTTCCCTAGCAAATCGTTGTGTAGAAACCCCGCCATGCTGCCTCTGCCTCTGCACAGTTTCAGAGAGAAATCTCAGCGCCTTAACTTTCCATTGTAGCACAGCAACGCCGCTGAAACACGGACATTGCAATGAAGAGAGACTGCAGGGGATATGCATGAAATAAATACATGAATGAAAAGGAGCAAAACAGAAATAATAATAATAATAATAATAATAATAATAATAATAATAATAATAATAATAATAATAATAATAATAATAATAATAATAATAATAATAATATTGGAGGTTGTGTGGTCCAGTGGTTAAAGAAAAGGGCTTGTAACCAGGAGGTCCCCGGTTCAAATCCCACCTCAGCCACTGACTCATTGTGTGGCCCTGAGCAAGTCACTTCACCTCCTTGTGCTCCGTCTTTCGGGTGAGACGTAGTTGTAAGTGACTCTGCAGCTGATGCATAGTTCACACACCCTAGTCTCTGTAAGTCGCCTTGGATAAAGGCGTCTGCTAAATAAACAAATAATAATAATAATAATAATAATAATAATAATAATAATAATAATAATAATAATAATAATAATAATTCAAGTCGCGGGTTTAGTATATGTCTGCACAGCTCCTGTGTAAAGTCAGCAATTTTCTACCCCCCCCCCGCCACAAAATAAACGAATGAAAGGAAAGACAGGACTTGGTCGCTGATCCCGAAAGCACGCGCATCTGTTTAATCTCGCTGCTATTTTCTGCCTCGCGTGGTTTTATTTGCAATTACCCCCCCTTATCTCTCCCGGTCTCATTATATTCGGCTATAACGAGGTTCCGCTCGGTGACGCGACGCGCCGCACCTGGACTCTGAGCCGGGGAAGCGAGTCCGCGAGCCCGCATGATGGATTATCAGTTTAGCGGAGGCGACACTCTGTTCCGAATGAAGGCGATGCAATGCAACATAAATCGTCGCTTCGTTTAAATTTTTATCGTTTTTATTTTTTATATATTTTTTTTTAAGCTAGAAAAGTATTCATTTGCCACTAACGACATTTTCTTTGGAATAGCACAGACATTGGATAATCGCATAATAAAACCACAGCACAGTGTGGTAAAGCACAGAGAGGTGTGGTAAAGAATAGGGAAGCATTGTAAAGCACAGAGAGGTCTGGTAAAGCATAGGGAAGCATTGTAAAGCACAGAGAGGTCTGGTAAAGCATAGGCAAGCATTGTAAAGCACAGAGAGGTGTGGTAAAGAACAGGGAAGCATTGTAAAGCACAGAGAGGTCTGGTAAAGCATAGGGAAGCATTGTAAAGCACAGAGAGGTCTGGTAAAGCATAGGGAAGCATTGTAAAGCACAGAGAGGTCTGGTAAAGAATAGGGAAGCATTGTAAAGCACAGAGAGGTCTGGTAAAAGAATAGGGAAGCATTGTAAAGCACAGAGAGGTCTGGTAAAGCATAGGGAAGCATTGTAAAGCACAGAGAGGTCTGGTAAAAGCATAGGGAAGCATTGTAAAGCACAGAGAGGTCTGGTAAAGCATAGGGAAGCATTGTAAAGCACAGAGAGGTCTGGTAAAGCATAGGGAAGCATTGTAAAGCACAGAGAGGTCTGGTAAAGCATAGGGAAGCATTGTAAAGCACAGAGAGGTCTGGTAAAGCATAGGGAAGCATTGTAAAGCACAGAGAGGTATGGTAAAGCATAGGGAAGCATTGTAAAGCACAGAGAGGTCTGGTAAAGCATAGGGAAGCATTGTAAAGCACAGAGAGGTATGGTAAAGCATAGGGAAGCATTGTAAAGCACAGAGAGGTCTGGTAAAGCATAGGGAAGCATTGTAAAGCACAGAGAGGTCTGGTAAAGCATAGGGAAGCATTGTAAAGCACAGAGAGGTCTGGTAAAGCATAGGGAAGTATTGTAAAGCACAGAGAGGTCTGGCAAAGCACAGGGAAGCATTGTAAAGCACAGACAGGTCTGGTAAAGCATAGGGAAGCATTGTAAAGCACAGAGAGGTCTGGTAAAGCATAGGGAAGCATTGTAAAGCACAGAGAGGTCTGGTAAAGCACAGGGAAGCATTGTAAAGCACAGAGAGGTGTGGTAAAGCATAGGGAAGCATTGTAAAGCACAGAGAGGTCTGGTAAAGCATAGGGAAGCATTGTATAGCACAGAGAGGTAAGGCAGGGTATAACCGTGACTAATCATAAATCCTCCCTCTAAATAATTGTTTTTTTAAAAGACAAGTTAAGTTAATTGGATCGGACCCATTGTGAAATTAAACCCCTTGAATAAATCTTCTGGCAGCAAAACTTAAATAAAAATAAAGGCAGCAATGAACCAGATCATTAGATATTCATTAGGGACCCCCCCCCCAGCCTCCTCTCCGCATCAATTAAAGGAAGTTTAGACAACAGCCCGCCCTCCCCCCGGTGTTGCAACGCTAACAGCAATTTAGTGAAAACAAAACCTGCAGGAAGGGGGCAACCGGGCCCCTACTGTGAGTCCTTTGAGCCCCAGAGCCTGTAGGGGGGCAGCGAGGGTCCGTCCACCCCCAGAGCTGCACCCCCAGAGCAGCGGGGCTCCTCTAAGTGACCGATCTGCCCATTAGTGCAGCCTGGCTCCCTCTGAGAGGAGGGAGCAATAAACACAGCAGCACAATACAGGCATCCAGCCGGAACAGAGAGCTGGCAAGACAGAGAGATGAGAGAGGAGAGAGGAGAGGAGAGAGAGAGAGGAGAGAGGAGAGAGGGAGAGGAGAGAGAGGAGAGGAGAGAGGGAGAGAGAGAGAGAGAGGAGAGAGAGGAGAGAGAGAGAGGAGAGGAGAGAGAGGAGAGGAGAGAGGAGAGAGAGAGAGAGGAGAGGGAGAGGAGAGGAGGGAGGGAGGAGAGGGAGAGAGAGAGGAGAGGGAGGAGGAGAGAGAGGAGAGGAGAGAGAGAGAGAGGGAGGAGAGGGATCACACAGTCAGGGGTGCGCAGGTTCTCAGCTCTGTGCAGAGCGGAGTCACAGTCAGGGAAGCTCAAGGGGGTCACACAGTCAGGGGGCAGGTTCTCAGCTCTGTGCAGGGCGGGTCACACAGTCAGGGAAGCTCAAGGGGGGGGTCACACAGTCAGGGAAGTTCAAGGGGGGGGGTCACACAGTCAGGGGTGCGCAGGTTCTCAGCTCTGTGCAGGGCGGGTCACACAGTCAGGGAAGCTCAAGGGGGGGGTCACACAGTCAGGGGAGCGCAGGTTCTCAGCTCTGTGCAGGGTGGGTCTCACAGTCAAGGGAGCGCAGGGGGGGGGGTCACACAGTCAGGGGAGCGCGGGTTCTCAGCTCTGCCAAGCTTCTTTTTTAGGGTCTCTGAAATTCACAACATTTCGATCCCACGCGCTGGACTCCTGAACTATCTGTGCAGCACCGAGCGATGCAGGCCAGGGTTCAAGGCATGGAAACTGCCGCTGGCCGCGGATTTCAGATCAGGACTGCCCCGCAGATTCACTGCGAGGGGGCTGTGCTTCCAGCTACAGGGGAGGGGATTTTAAAAGCTTAGTGAAGGGATAAGTGTTCAGTGGAGTCTGCACTTCAACACCATTGCTATCTCTTATGAGTGTTTAAGTTGAGGTAAAGTTCTAGAACTGTCCCGAGTGCGTCTAACCCTTCCAACCCCTCTCCCCTCCCAGCGGGATGAAGACCCCCCCCGGGATCTTTCCTTTTTCATTTCTTAACGAGCCTGAAGGATTTGCTGAAGACCCTCATGCAGAGAGACAGAGAGAAAGGAAAGGTTTTCAGGGGGCTGTGCTGTTGGGGTTTGACAAAAGAAAACTTTCTTTTTTCCATTTAATTCTTTCTTTCTTTCTTTCTTTCTTTCTTTCTTTCTTTACTTCTTTTCTTCTTTTTTTTTAAATGTCAAAGAGACTCCCTGCAAACAGTGAGAGGGCTGACTGCTGCTGCTGCTGCTGGCCACCTCTGTGTTTACCAAATACCCCCCGAACATGACATTATAAAAATAAACAGAAAGAGACAAATCGTTCAAAACAGGAAGAGCGTTCAAACTATCATTAAAAACAGCAATGCAAAATAAAATGTGTGTGTGTGTGTGTGTGTGTCAGTGCTGTGCTGTGTGTGTGTGTGTGTGTGTGTGTGCTGTGCTCTGTGTGTGTGTGTGTGTGTGTGTGTGTGTCAGTGCTGTGCTCTGTGTGTGTGTGTGTTTGTGTGTGTGTGTGTGCGCGTCGGTGCTGTGCTCTGTGCTGTGTGTGTGCTAGTGCTGTGCTCTGTGTGTGTGTGTGCTTGTGCTGTTCTGTGTGTGTGTGTGTGTGTGTGTGTCAGTGCTGTGCTCTGTGCTGTTCTGTGTGTTAGTGCTGTGCTCTGTGTGTGTGTGTGTGTTAGTGCTGTGCTCTGTGCTGTGCTGCACACTCACAGCCAGGACTTCGCAACACTGCTTCGAGTTTAAATAAACATTTATTTCGGAGCAATTTTAAAAAGGTTTTGTGACATCCATCTCAAGGGTTAACCTGTAAGTGCTTGAATAGAACTCCCAGTGAGAAGATTTACATCTCAAAGCAGGTTCGAGTTTACACACACAACAGATGGGAATAAGACTCCTATTGCACAGCACTGTCACCCAGTCCAGGTTTTACTACCAGCTTGATCAGCTCCAGTGTGTCTAGCAAACAAGCTCAGGAATGTTTCTGAAAACACAAAGGTCTGGTACCATAGCAACGGTAAGCATTGTAAAGCACAGTGAGGTCTGGTAAAGCATAGGGAAGCATTGTAAAGCACAGAGAGGTCTGTAAAGCATAGGTAAGCATTGTAAAGCACAGAGAGGTCTGGTAAAGCATAGGGAAGCATTGTAAAGCACAGAGAGGTCTGGTAAAGCATAGGGAAGCATTGTAAAGCACAGAGAGGTCTGGTAAAGCATAGGGAAGCATTGTAAAAGCACAGAGAGGTCTGGTAAAGCATAGGGAAGCATTGTAAAGCACAGAGAGGTCTGGTAAAGCATAGGGAAGCATTGTAAAGCACAGAGAGGTCTGGTAAAGCATAGGGAAGCATTGTAAAGCACAGAGAGGTCTGGTAAAGCATAGGGAAGCATTGTAAAGCACAGAGAGGTCTGGTAAAGCATAGGGAAGCATTGTAAAGCACAGAGAGGTCTGGTAAAGCATAGGGAAGCATTGTAAAGCACAGAGAGGTCTGGTAAAGCATAGGGAAGCATTGTAAAGCACAGAGAGGTCTGGTAAAGCATAGGGAAGCATTGTAAAGCACAGAGAGGTCTGGTAAAGCATAGGGAAGCATTGTAAAGCACAGAGAGGTCTGGTAAAGCATAGGGAAGCATTGTAAAGCACAGAGAGGTCTGGTAAAGCATAGGGAAGCATTGTAAAGCACAGAGAGGTCTGGTAAAGCATAGGGAAGCATTGTAAAGCACAGAGAGGTCTGGTAAAGCATAGGGATGCATTGTAAAGCACAGAGAGGTCTGGTAAAGCATAGAGAAGCATTGTAAAGCACAGAGAGGTCTGGTAAAGCATAGGGAAGCATTGTAAAGCACAGAGAGGGCTGGTAAAGCATAGGGAAGCATTGTAAAGCACAATATTTATTTATACATTTTTAATATTTTTTTTTTTATTAAAAACTGTTTGTGATTCATTCCATTCCAAATGCGTAATTTTTCATCTTTCCTGAACTAAACCTTGTCATTGAGTCCATAATAACAAAAAACAAACAAACAAACACAACCCCCACAGCGTACCTACCTCCCGCAGCACGGCTGCGCAACATCGTGCCATGTCCTGTGTTTGTTAGTGTATGCACTGCACGCCTTACCTTTACTAGAATACCCTTAATCTTCATCATCATCATCTTAATCATCATAACACAGTCTGAAGCTGTCACTCCGGATACGATAAGAACGCTAGATACTAGCTCGCAGAGACGCCGGTCCGGCGGATTCCTCAGGTATCGCCGCGTCCTCATCACGTACAGGTGAACCGGCAGCGACCGGAGCGAACTTCTACAGCGCACGGGAGACATCTTGTGGTAGCATTGTGTATGATCGGTATTTATTTGTCCTATTAACTTGAAGGCGCTGTGTAACAGGTGCATGCAGGTGCATCGCTTAACGCTTCTTCTTAGTTTATTATTATTATTATTATTATTATTATTATTATTATTATTGTTATTAGTGGTAGTATTAGTATTTGTTGTATTTTAGGGTGTTTGTAGTCATTCCGTTATTATTGCAATTGATCAAACAGTTTTTATTTGTGTTTGTTCATAAATCTGTGTCAAGCTTCTTTGATTGTGAGTTCAGGAGCTGCTCTTCGGGTCCAGCTGCCTGCCATAGACGTGTGTAACACAGGCCAGAGCAGACAGACAGACAGAGAGAAGGAGAGGCACACAGAGAGACAGAGAGACAGACAGACAGACACACAGAGACAAACACACAGACAGAGAGACACAGACAGACAGACAGACACACAGAGACAGACAGACAGACACACAGAGAGACAGATAGAGAGACACAGACAGACAGACAGAGAGAGAGATAGATAGACAGACAGAGACAAACAGACAGACAGAGAGATAGATAGACAGACAGAGAGACAGACACACAGACAGACACACAGACAGAGACAGACAGACACACACACAGAGCGACAGACAGACAGACAAACAGACAGACAGAGAGACAGACAGAGAGACAGACAGACAGACACACAGAGCGACAGACAGACAGACAGACAGACAGACAGACACACAGAGAGCGACAGACAGCAAGACAGAGAGACACACAGAGAGACAGTGAGACAGACAGAAACACAGAGAGACACACTGACAGAGAGACAGCAAGACAGACAGACAGAGAGAAAGACAGACAGAGAGAGAAAGACAGACAGACTCACAGAGAGACAGAGACAGTGAGACAGACATGAGGGCTCAACACAACACAAGGCTCCACTCTTTTTTTTTTTTTTTTTTAACGAGAACCTCCAAAAAATAACATAAGAAATACAAACGCAGCTTTAAAAAAAAAAAATATCTATTTCAAAATGAACAAACAGGAGTATCGATCGTATCGCAATGTAAACTGGTCTCCAAAACTTCAGAAGCACAGTCCCTGTAAACTCTGAGACACAACAGAGTTAAATAAGAATTATATTAATTATATCAATAATAATAATAATAATAATAATAATAATAATAATAAAAAAAAATACACAACAGACAAATACGTTCAGCAGACAGCCCCCCCCCCCCCTCGTGCTGGGAGGTTACAGTACAGGCAGTTTCAATAACAATAATTTCTAATCTTTGAAGTTCCCTTATAAAGCTCACTCAAGTAAAATAGCACAGAAATTTTGCAAACTGTGCTGTATTACACTGTGCTGTGCTTTTACTAGGGGGCGCTTTTATAAGGGGAGTCTAATGGAGGTGTGTCACTGGAAAGAGGCCAGTATAAATGTGACCACTAGGGGAGCTGTGCAGCAGTAATTGCTTCCCCTTGAAACAGTGAGTTTCAGTCATTTTATCCCAAACTATCAATCCCTTCAGGTAGACAAGCAATGGAGTAGCTGTTGAAGTGGTCTTCCTCTGATAAATGCATTTGATTCTGGTCCCGGTCCGGTTCTGTCCCGGTCCTGGTTCTGTCTCCTCACAGCTGCTCCCTGCTCCTCCGCGGCACAATGATCCTCCGGTAGGTTCTCCTCTCGGAGATGTTCCTCTTCACCCTCACGACCGGAGTCTCACTGTCCTGATTGAGGGAGGGGCTGGAGTGAGATTTGGTGAGGGTGCCTGCGTCGCCCTCCAGCCCCTCGCACACCAGGGCCTCGAAGCGGGCCAGGTCGTCAGAACCGAGACGGAGCCGGGCCTGCAGGAGCTTCACGTAGGAGTCGTAGCGCATTGTCTGAGAGGGAGAGAGAGAGGGAGAGAAAGAAAGAGAGAGAGGGAGAGGGGATTAAACAGTGCATCTTTCATTCGCTTCTAGTGTTTCTCCCCCTCTCCTTCAGTCTGTACTCCTCCCATTCACTATCTCTACATCCCTCTCTCCCTCTCTCCCCTGTCTCCTCATCTCTCTCCTCCCCTCTCCCCTCCTCTCCTCTCTCACCTTGTGTTGCAGGTACTCCTCTCTCCTCTCTCCTCTCTCCTCTCTCTTCACTCCTCCTCTCTCCTCACTCCTCCTCTATCCTCTCCCCTCTCTCCTCTCACCTTGTGTTGCAGGTACTCCTCTCTCTCCTCTCTCTCCTCCTCTCTCCTCTCACCTCGTGTTGCAGGTACTCCTCTCTCAGCCTGTACTCTTCCTGCTCCCTCGCTCTCCCCCTCCCTCTATCCGGTTGGTTCTGTTGATGCTCCGCGAGGTCCTGAGAGAACGACTCCATCCAGCGCTTGTGAGCCTCCAACTGGTCCTCCTGCGGAGAGAGAGAAAGAGAGGGAGAGGGAGAGAGAGAGAGAGAGAGGGAGAGAGGGAGGAATCAGTCCCTGGCACTTAAACCATTTCCTACGTAGCATCCCTCTCCTCCAAAACTGACATTTACACCCAGGAGAGCCCTGGCGCACCAGCCAGGAGGCACTGAACCAACACTAGGCTCTGCCCTGGCAGAAAACTACGCCCTCTACTGGAGAGAAGAGATTCAATATCAAAACAAACTCCACCTCAACAGAGAATACACCCTGGCAGAGAATCTAACTATCATCAAGAACCACAAAAACAAACACCGAGTAACTAAATACTGAACCAGTGACCACAAACTGGCCATCGAAACGGGCAGCACAGAGACACAGTGGAGAGACTGAGACCCACTTCACCCTCCACTGAGAGAGGCACAGAGAGCGATACTCCCTCGGGCTGGCACACAGAATCGAGCTTCTACCCTCTGGCCCTCCCCCCTCCCCCCCGGGGTACCTCAGCTCCCGGTCCCCACCCCCAGTAGCCCTAGTACCTGGCAGTTGCTGGAGCAGGAGGCTGGCAGGATGGGCCTGACGAATCGACGCTGAGAACCAACAGCAGCGGGGAAGGGAGGAGAGGAGAAGAGAGCAGCCACCAGGTTAATACGACACACCCAGGAGAGCATCTCCTCTGAGCTCCTGAGAGAGAGAGGGAGAGAGGGGGTGAGAGGAGAGGAGAAGAGAGGAGGAGGAGGGAGGAGGGAGGAGAGAGCAGCCACCAGGTTAATACGACACACCCAGGAGAGCATCTCCTCTGAGCTCCTGAGAGAGAGAGGAGAGGAGGGGAGAGAGGAGAGGAGAAGAGAGGGAGGAGAGGAGAGGAGAGGAGGAGAGAGAGAGGGAGGAGGAGAGAGGAGAGGAGAAGGAGGAGAGGGGAGGAGAGGAGAAGAGAGAGAGAAGAGAAGAGAAGAGAGAGAGAGAGGAGGAGAGAGGAGGAGAGAGGAGAGGAGGAGAGAGAGAGAGAGGAGGAGGAGAGGAGGAGGAGGGAGGAGGAGAGAGAGTTAGGAGCAGAGGGAGAGGAGAGCTCACTGAGCCTGGAGAGAGGAGAGAGAGTCCAGTCCAGAGAGAGAGAGAGAGCGGAGAGGGAGAGGAGCGCAGAGAGGAGGAGAGGAGCGAGGAGCTGAGAGGAGCAGAGGAGAGATGACCACCTCCTCCGAGCGAGGCCACTGCACCAAGGAGTCGCTCTGAGAGAGAGGGGGAGAGAGACAGGAGTTACTATCCCCGCACACGCTGACCACCTCCTCCGAGCGAGGCCGCTGCACCGAGGACTCTCTCAGAGAGAGAGGGGGTGAGAGGCAGGAGTTAACTACCCAGTGACACGAGTGAGACCTCCTGAAACCCAGTGAGACTGCAGTGAGACTTTGAGAGACTCAGTGAAGAGCCAGTGAAACTAGTGAAACTCAGTGAAACTTAGTGAAACTTTATGAAACTCAGTGAAACCCAGTGAAACTTTATGAAACTCAGTGAAACCCTCTGAAACTCAGTGAAACGCAGTGAAATCCAGTGAAACTTTGTGAAACTCTGTGAAATCCAGTGAAATCCTGTGAAACCCAGTGAAACCTAGTGAAAATTTGTGAAACCCAGTGAAACTTTATGAAACTCAGTGAAACCCAGTGAAACTTTATGAAACTCAGTGAAACTTTATGAAACTCAGTGAAACTTTATGAAACTCAGTGAAATCCAGTGAAACTCTGTGAAACCCAGTTTACCTTCTGCAGGTAGAGCACCATCCCCTTCAGAACCGCATAGAAAACCTTCCAGCTCCTCCGACCCCAGGGAGCTGAGAGAGGGGCACAAACACAGAGCCGTTATTGATGATGGCGTCGGCGCGTGCTGTGAGCCCGGGCCCAAGCCCTGGCCATCTGGATTGATTGATTATTGATCACTGATCACTCACTCTTCTTGCCGTCAATGTCGGCGTGTGCTTTGCGGCTCAGGAAGCCCTGCTTGAACTGGAGGGCCTGCTGGTCGTGCGCCAGGTCCTGGAAAGGGTTACTCTTACTGCGCAGCGACCCGCAATCCCCCCGCTCGCCACCGGGGGGCAGCAGAGAGTCCTGTAGCTCAGAGTCTGCCCTGCAGAGACAGACATGGGGTTAGAGGGAGAGAGAGAGAGAGACAGAGAGAGACCGACTGTCTGT
>CM060283.1:533273-565773 GCA_030684275.1 Acipenser oxyrinchus oxyrinchus
AACAACTGCTGCTGCTGCTGCTGCTGCAGAGTTACTTCCAATAGGAGCTTGTTTGTTTTACGTCTCATCCGAAGGACGGAGCACAAGGAGGTTCAGTGACTTGCTCAGGGTCTCACACACACACACACACACACACACACACACACGCACACACACTCACACACACACACGCACACACACAGGGAGTCAGTGGCTGAGCCGGGATTTGAACCTCCTGGTATCGAAACCCTTTGTTGTAATCGCTGGACCACTAAGCCTCCTATAATTATAGGTTTTTAAAACCTTGGTTATCAGTTGTTGTTTTATTTGTTCTTAATAAATTCAAATGTCAAAATGATATGAATAATGATATTGTATGAAACCGTTTCCTACCTCTCTATATCAGCGGCGTCGCTGTCCAGTCCTTCAAAGTACATCACAGGGGTGAGATCTCCTGGCTCCGCCCCCTCCTCCTCCCCCTCCCCCTCCCCCTCCGAGGCATCACCATGGTTACCGCTCGCTCCGTCCTCCGTGACCAGGGGCCTCTCGACCGGGCCACACAGGGGCCCCTCAGCAGCTGAGGGGTTAAAATGATGAGATTCATTCCGTCGTTCTTTTCAACATTTCTAAAAATTAGCACACTTAAGATCCGAGGGACATGTGTGTGTGTGTGTGTGTGTGTGTGTGTGTGTGTGTGTGTGTGTGTGTCAGTGTGTGTGTGTGTGTCAGTGTGTGTGTGTGTGTCAGTGTGTGTGTGTGTGTGTCTGATCGGTCATCCGAATTGTCAGTTTCCTCCTCGTGATACTTGAGTCACCCTCAAATGGATTTTTAAGAAGAAACCATCTGAACAAACGCTAGCATATTAAAAGCACAGCAAAGAGTAATAAAGCATAGGGAAGCATTGTAAAGCACAGAGAGGTCTGGTAAAGCATAGGGAAGCATTGTAAAGCACAGAGAGGTATGGTAAAGCATAGGGAAGCATTGTAAAGCACAGAGAGGTATGGTAAAGCATAGGGAAGCATTGTAAATCACAGAGAGGCATGGTAAAGCAAGTAAGTGACTCTGCAGCAGCAGCAGCAGCAGCAGCAGTTGTTGATGATGCATAGTTCACCCCCCCTAGTCTCTGTAAGTCTGCTAAATGGCTCATTGATATGAATCTTGCAGTGCTTCAGTGCCAGTGCTCATCAGCCCATCAGCGGTCTGTGTGTGAAAGCAGTGAAAGGGCGCAGCATTACCTCCAGTGCTGTCTGCAGTGTGGATTTCTGCAGCTTGTGTGAGAGGAGTCTCCTCAGGGCTGGAAGAGGGACAATCCTGGAGACAGAAACAAGAAGGTTACAGAGAAGCCCCAGAGCTAGAGAGACTCCGAGAGCAAGCACAGCACAGTGTGATACAGCACAGCGAAGCACAGGGGAGCATTGCAAAACACAGAGAGGGGTGGGAAAGCATAGGGAAGCATTGTAAAGCACAGAGAGGTCTGGTAAAGCATAGGGAAGCATTGTAAAGCACAGAGAGGGGTGGGAAAGCATAGGGAAGCATTGTAAAGCACAGAGAGGTCTGGTAAAGCATAGGGAAGCATTGTAAAGCACAGAGAGGTCTGGTAAAGCATAGGGAAGCATTGTAAAGCACAGAGAGGTCTGGTAAAGCATAGGGAAGCATTGTAAAGCACAGAGAGGTATGGTAAAGCATAGGGAAGCATTGTAAAGCACAGAGAGGGGTGGGAAAGCATAAGGAAGCATTGTAAAGCACAGAGAGGTACTGTATGATAAAGCATATTTTAATCATGGTAACTGCATAGTTAATTATCATGCAAATGAAGCGCAGTAAACATTTGTAAGGGCTCAAGCAGTCGCTGTGTTGAGGTATTTGTGGTGCGAGGGAGTCATGTGCTTCTGATCTCATGATAACGTTACAGAAACATTTCCTGTCCAGACTTCTTATTAAAAGGCTTCTTTATAAAACAGCTGCATTTCCTGTTTATAAAAATACCAGTCAGTGTGTGTGTGTGTGTGTGTGTGTCAGTGCTGCAGTGTGTGTGTGTCTCAGTGTGTCTCAGTGTGTGTGTGTGTCTGTGTCTCAGTGTGTGTGTGTGTCTCAGTGTGTGTCTGTGTCTCAGTGTGTGTGTGTGTCTCAGTGTGTCTCAGTGTGTGTGTGTGTCTCAGTGTGTGTGTGTGTCTCAGTGTGTGTGTGTGTCTCAGTGTGTGTCTGTGTCTCAGTGTGTGTGTGTGTCTCAGTGTGTCTCAGTGTGTGTCTGTGTCTCAGTGTGTGTGTGTGTCTCAGTGTGTCTCAGTGTGTGTCTGTGTCTCAGTGTGTGTGTCTCAGTGTGTGTGTGTGTCTCAGTGTGTCTGTGTCTCAGTGTGTGTGTGTCTCAGTGTGTCTCAGTGTGTGTGTGTCTCAGTGTGTATCAGTGTGTGTGTGTGTGTGTCTGTGGCTCAGTGTGTCTGTGTCTCAGTGTGTGTCTCAGTGTGTCTCAGTGTGTGTGTGTGTCTCAGTGTGTGTGTGTGTGTCTCAGTGTGTGTGTCTCAGTGTGTCTCAGTGTGTGTGTGTCTCAGTGTGTGTGTCTCAGTGTGTCTCAGTGTGTGTGTCTCAGTGTGTGTGTGTGTCTCAGTGTGTGTGTGTCTCAGTGTGTCTGTGTCTCAGTGTGTCTGTGTCTCAGTGTGTCTCAGTGTGTGTGTCTGTGTCTCAGTGTGTGTGTCTCAGTGTGTGTCTCAGTGTGTGTCTGTGTCTCAGTGTGTGTGTCTCAGTGTGTGTCTCAGTGTGTCTCAGTGTGTGTGTGTGTGTCTCAGTGTGTGTGTGTCTCAGTGTGTCTCAGTGTGTGTCTGTGTCTCAGTGTGTGTGTCTCAGTGTGTCTCAGTGTGTGTGTGTGTCTCAGTGTGTGTCTGTGTCTCAGTGTGTGTGTGTGTCTCAGTGTGTGTGTCTCAGTGTGTCTGTGTGTGTCTCAGTGTGTCTCAGTGTGTGTTTGTGTCTCAGTGTGTGTGTTTGTCTCAGTGTGTCTCAGTGTGTGTGTCTCAGTGTGTCTGTGTGTGTCTCAGTGTGTCTGTGTGTGTCTCAGTCTGGCTACACAGCTAAGTGTAATAGGCTAGCATTGTAAAGCACAGAGAGGGAAGCTGAACAGCATGCCGTGGTGAACGTTTCTAAGGGGATTCATGCCTGACAGCGGCTTCCTGATTGTGAAACAATGCAGTAATTACCTGGGCCTCTCGTTCCTGTTCCTGCACGCTGCTCCCCTCCTCTCTCTCTCCCACAGCCCCTCCCTGCACAGGACCGCCCTCTCCGCTGGGTCCTGGAGAGCCTGGGATAAGAGCCGGCTCACTGACCTCCTCACGGTCCAAACCACTGTGCCCTGTCTCACTGTCCCCTGTCACGCTGTCCCCTGTCTCACTGTCCCCTATCACACTGCCCTCTGTCTCTCTGTCCCCTGTCATGCTGTCACCTGTCTCTCTGTCCCCTGTCATGCTGTCCCCTGTCTCGCTGTCCCCTATCTCGCTGTCCCCTGTCTCACTGTCTCTAACACCCCCCTCTCTGTCCCCTGTCTCTCTGTCCCCTGTCTCTGTGTAACAGTCTGACTGGTTAACAGCAATAGAAGCTGGGGAGGGAGAGGGAGAGGGAGGAGGAGAGGGGGAATGAGAAGGAGAGGGGGAGGGAGGAGAGGGGGAAGGAGGAGAGAAAGAATGAGAAGGAGGAGAGGGGGAGGGAGGAGAGGGGGCAGGAGGAGAGGGAGAGTGGGATGTGGAGAGCGATGGAGGAGGAGACGGGGAAGGAGGAGAGGGTGAGGGAGGAGAGGGGGGGTGGGATGCGGAGAGCAATGGAGGAGGAGAGGGGGAAGGAGGAGAGAAGGAATGAGAAGGAGGAGAGGGAGAAGGAGAGGGGGAAGGAGGAGAGGGAGAGTGGGATGCGGAGGGCGAGGGAGGAGGAGAGGGGGAAGGAGGAGAGAAGGAATGAGAAGGAGGAGAGGGGGAAGGAGAGGGGGGAGGAGGAGAGGGAGAGTGGGATGCGGAGGGCGGGGGAGGAGGAGATGGGGAGTGAGAGCCCTCAGCCCCCCCCTCTCTCCCCCCTTCTCCCCGGCTCAGCGGGTTGTCAGTCCACGTCACGCTCAGCTCATCCAGGCTGCCCCCCCCCACGGAGCTGCCCCGCTCCCCCGACGCAGCAGAGCGCTCCAGCGGCTCCTCGTCTGTGCCACTCGAACCCGAGTCCCATGGAGGCTGGTCCAGCCCCTGCAGGGGCGACTCACCCCAGGATTCTGCAGGGTCCTGCCCCCCTCCCTCCCCTCGCTCACTGTCCTCCACCGGACCCCTCTCCTCTCCGGGATCCTGCCCCAGATTCGGATCCCCACCCTGGGGCTCCCAGTGTCCTGCCGCTTCTTCTGTGTCCCTTCCTCCCTCCCTTCTTTCTCCCACTCCTTCAGCCCGGTTCCCTCCCCTGTCCCAACCCCTCTCCTCCCCTCCTCCTCCTCCCTGACTCTGGGCTCCCGAGTCCTGGTTGTCCAGCGGCTCCCCCTGGTGGAGGGGTTCAGAGTCTCTCTCCATAAATAAATTTAAAAAAAAACTAAAAAATCTGGAAATAAATAATCAGGTTTTGGTTGTTCCAGGTTTTGTGTTTTTGGGTTCTGTTATGGTTCCGGTTTCCGACAGCAGGTTTCAGGTTCTGTTCGGTCCGAGGCCCACGGGACTGCAGGTGTTAGCTGGTTGCCATGGTTACTACAGCGATGCCTCCATCAGCAGCAGGCTGGAGAGAGAGAGAGAGAGAGAGAGAGAGAGAGAGAGAGAAAGAAAGAAAGAAAGAAAGAAAGAAAGAAAGAAAGAGAGAGAGAGAGAGAGAGAGAGAGAGAGAGAGAGAGAGAGAGAGAGAGAGAGATGTTTAAATACAGTGTATATTATTTATCAGGCAGACCCCTTTATCCCAGGCGACTCACACAGGTGTTCCAGGGCAGCACAGGGTTACAATGCAAGCTTCATATTTAAACACAGTGTAGTTTACAGTCAGTGCAAATAATAATAATACTACTAGAATACAATATGAACCAGGATGCAGCCAGTTAGGATTACAAATTACCTTGGAGTTTACATATGTGTTTGTTTTATTATATAAGAAAGAAAGAAAGAAAGAAAGAAAGAAAGAAAGAAAGAAAGAAAGAAAGAAAAGAAAGAAAGGAGACCGCATATGACTGTTGATCTGGTCAGTTTCCTGGTCACTGGCAGACTCCATTCCTGTTCAGTACACTGCCTGCGCTTGACCAGAGACCACCAAGCTTATACCTCTATTACAGAACATTAATAATCAATAGAGATGTCAACGCTTTGAAAACACAGGCCCCCCTGGACTCTGAAAAGCACACAGCTCCCACGGACCCCCAGGGTGTCAGCTTCAACAACATTACTGGGGAGCTGGTTCCAGACCCTCACAATTCTCTGTGTAAAAAAGTGCCTCCTATTTTCTGTTCTCAATGCCCCTTTATCTAATCTCCATATGTGACCCCTGGTCTTTGTTTCTTTTTTCAGGTTGAAAAAGTCCCCTGGGTCGACATTGTCTATACCTTTTAGGATTTTGAATGTTTGAATCAGATCGCCGCGTAGTCTTCTTTGTTCAAGACTGAATAGATTCAATTCTTTTAGCCTGTCTGCATACAACATGCCTTTTAAACCTGGGATAATTCTGGTCGTTCTTCTTTGCACTCTTTCTAGAGCAGCAATATCCTTTTTGTAACGAGGTGACCAGAACACAATATTCTAGGTGAGGTCTTACTAATGCATTGTAAAGTTTTAACATTACTTCCCTTGATTTAAATTCAACACTTCTCACAATATATCCGAGCATCTTGTTGGCCTTTTTTAGAGCTTCCCCACATTGTCTAGATGAAGACATTTCTGAGTCAACATAAACTCCGTCTTTTTCATAGATTCCTTCTTCAATTTCAGTATCTCCCATATGATATTTATAATGCACATTGTTATTGCCTGCGTGCAATACTTTACACTTTTCTCTATTAAATCTCATTTGCCATGTGTCTGCCCAGTTCTGAATGCTGTCTAGATCATTTTGAATGACCTTTGCTGCTGCAAACAGTGTTTGCCACTCCTCTTATTTTTGTGTCGTCTGCAAATTTAACAAGTTTGCTTACTATACCAGCATCTAAATCATTAATGTAGATTAGGAATAGCAGAGGACCTAATACTGATTCCTGTGGTACACCACTGGTTACCCTTTAAGAGCTGAAATTCTCAAAGCTATTTCCTCCAAATCGTCATTACCACATTTTTTTTTAAAAATCTGACAGCAGCACAAAAAATATCAGCCACATATCATTTGCATTCTCTTTAAACGAATAATCAACAATTTCAGACGAATCACAAGCTCCCCCCCGAATTAAAAGCCTGAATTGAAATGGTAACTTTGTTGGGTGCGTTTCTGCCGTCTGAAAAAAAAAATAAAACAGACCGTTCTGATGACATCCGGACCGTTTGAGAATCCGGAACGAAATGCAAAAAGCAGCGGAACGCCTCAGAGAGACGTCCGTCCTTCATCAGAGCAACAAGACGATCGAGTCGAGATCTGGAGCAAGGCTTTCATAATGCTCACCCTCCTCCCTCCCGTCTCCCAGGAGATTACTGAAGGGATCTCAGGGCTGCCCCCCCCCCCTCCTCTCTTCTTCGGCTCAGCTTCTAGTTTCCGGTGTAGCCCTGCCACCCCAACACCACCTCCACCCTGCTCCGTCCCAAACGCCTCGCTTCAGAGAAACAGCTTCAACACTCAATACAGCGGCACAGCAAACTCACCCAGCTTCCCAGTCTAATCCCAGTGTGGCACCAACTCCTCTCTGTGTAAGTGTATGTGTGTGTCTCTCTCTCTCTATCTGTCTTGCTCTCTCTCTATCTCTCTATCTCTCTGTCTCGCTCGCTCTCGCTCTCTGTCTCTCTCGTGCTCTCTTTCTCTCTCTCTCTCTCTCTCTCTCTCTCTCTCTCTCTATCTCTTTCTCTCTCTCTCTCTCTATCTCTATCTCTCTGTCTCGCTCTCTCTCTCTCTATCACTCTGTCTCGCTCTCTCTCTCTCTCTATCTCTCTCTCTGTCTCGCTCTCTCTCTCTCTCGTCCTCTTTCTCTCTCTCTCCTCTCTCTGTCTATCTCTCTCTCTGTGTCTCTTTCTCTCTCTCTCTGTGTCTCTTTCTCTCTCTCTATCTCTTTCTCTCTCTATCTCTCTCTCTCTCTCTGCTGTTTCACTCTGTTCTTCCCCTCACAGGTTGTCAAATGGACGCTCTTTGGTTTTGAAAATTTTTTTTTAAGGTCTCTATATCTCGACTCGAGCGCAACTTCCTGCCCACAGAGAGAGAGAGAGAGCGAGAGAGCGAGAGAGAGAGAGAAAGAGAGAGAGAGAGAGAGCGAGAGAGAGACAGCAGCATCCAACACACTGAATTGCTTTTCTCTCAGTTTGCTAAATGGTTTTGTTTGCTGCTTGTTTGAGAGGATCAGTTGGTTTGCATCTTTCCTTTCTGATGAGAGGCAGAAAGGAAAAAGGAGGAGAGAATTTCTCTCCCTCTCTCTCTCTCTCTCTCCTCTCTCCTCTCCTCTCTCTCTCTCTCTCCTCTCTCTCTCTCTCTCTCTCTCTCTCTCCTCTCTCTCCTCTCTCTTTCTCTCCTCTCTCTCTCTCTCTCTCTCTCTCTCTCTCTCTCTCTCTCTCTCCTCTCTCTCTCTCTCCTCTCTCTCTCCACCTCTTCTCTCCCCTCTCTTCAGTTCATTTCCTGTGGTTGCAATCTGTACACCGGATGTTTGATCAAGCATTGCAAATGCTGCCTGCAAATCCACAACAGGTAGGAGAGCTTCCCCACCACAACGACAAACGATTCATGACTGTGACAAGACTGATTCAACTAAGATTAACGCACAGAAGTCTTCAGAGAGACACTGCCCAGTCGAAACGTTTACTGTGCGATTGTGCTAACAGGGACATTTTTTATTATTATTAATAATTAGTCATTTAGCAGACGCTTTTACCCAAAGCGACTTACAGAGACTAGGGGGGGTGAACTCTGCTTCATCAACAACTGCTGCTGCTGCAGGGTCACTTCCAATAGGAGCTTGTTTGTTTTACGCCTCATCCGAAGGACGGAGCACAAGGAGGTTCAGTGACTTGCTCAGGGTCACACACACACAGTGAGTCAGTGGCTGAGCCGGGATTTGAACCTCCTGGTCTCGAACCCCTTTCTTTAACCACTGGAGCACCAAGCCTGCTATGGTCTTACACTTTGGTACATGGATTCATATATAAGTCTGTGGGTCTGCGTCTGAGTAAAACTGAAAAACGTCCACGAAAAAAAAGGCTTTATCCAAGTGTGGTAGCACCAGATACCACGTTTACAAAAGATTCACAGGGCTGCACGTCTGAGGCTGGTGTAACAAAGGGTGCTCACCCAGCCAGCCAGTCAGCCAGCCAGTGAACCAGGCAGCCCGCCAGCCAGCCAGCCAGCCAGCCAGCCAGCCAGCCAGCCAGCCAGCCAGCCAGCCAACCAGCCAGCCAGCCAGCCAGCCAGCCAGCCAGCCAGCCAGCCAGCCAGCCAGCCAGCCAGCGAACCAGCCAGCCAGCCAATCAGCCAGCCAGCCAGCCAGCCAGCCAGCCAGCCAGCCAGCCAGCCAGCCAGCCAGCCAGCCAGCCAGCCAGCCAGCCAGGTTCATGGATTGTTTTGTCGGCTTCGATCTCATTTCAAGTCTCGCTATCGAGTCTCGCCACACCTGCATGCGGACAGCCTGACTCTGTCACCTTGGCAACGGCCGCGGCGCAGGCAGGAAACAGGAAGCGCGCGTTCTCAGACAGGAAGCAGGGACAGAAGCACACGCCGGGCTTGACGTGAGTCGACTGTGTATCACCCAGACTGCGGTGTGTGTGGGGGTTTAACAACAGAACATCAGCAAGCAGTGACATCATCATCATCATCATTATTTTTACGTGATGTCAACGAGTCACTGCCCACTCACTTTTTAAACAGGCGGGAGGGGGGCGAGTTTATGTGTGGCAGCGAATGTTGCTGCATTCGTCATCTTGTAACACTATAGAACTGTTTAAACATTTGTTACCATTTCATAAGAACATAAGAAAGTTTACAAACGAGAGGAGGCCCCATTCGGCCCACCTTGCTCGTTTGGTTGTTAGTAGCTTATTGATCCCAGAATCTCATCAAGCAGCTTCTTGAACGATCTCAGGGTGTCAGCTTCAACAACATTACTGGGGAGTTGATTTCAGACCCTCACAATTCTCTGTGTAAAAAAGTGCCTCCTATTTTCTGGTCTGAATGCCCCTTTATCTAATCTCCATTTGTGACCCCTGGTCCTTATTTCTTTTATATATATATACCGCTATACAAAAAAAAATTGATTTCATTTGATTTGTCTAATGAGATTTAGAAACACAGTTAATGTATTATGGGTCGCCTTGGATAAAGACATCTGTCAAATAAATACATAATAATAATAATAATAATAATAATAATAATAATAATAATAATAATAATAATAATAATAATAATTACCGTCCCGGAATGCAGAACACAGTATGACATCACACCGGCGCAGGTGCTGCTTCTGTACAGTAAGCAGGTTTACAAAGTGCCTCACAATAGTTTCTAGCGCTGGTCTGCTGAATCCTCGTTTCTTCAGTCCTGCACTCCGGCAGTCTCACCTACCAGACCGCTGTGGCGATCTCAGCGATGCAAACTTCAGCGAAGATAAAGTCAAACAAACAAACAAACATGGCTCTCGCTCTCGTTCCCCGGGTTGTTGCGAGGTCCTGTTTTTGAGACAACAGTCCCCTTCTGTGACCAGGAAGCAGGGAGAGGAGTGGCCAGCCAATCAGCGCTGAGCTCCGGCCCCCCGGGATGCAAACACAGGTGTGATAGAGGGAGGGAGACGGAGGAGAGAAACGCGACACTGCCAACATCACCCGACAGGAAAGCAGAGAAGAGAATGAACCAGCACCCCCCCTTCTCAAAGTGTAGTAAAACACAGAGACTGAACCAGCCCCTTCTCAAAGTGTAGTAAAGCACAGAGAATGAACCAGCCCCTTCTCAAAGTGTAGTAAAACACAGAGACTGAACCAGCCCCTTCTCAAAGTGTAGTAAAGCACAGAGGAGACTGAACCAGCCCCTTCTAAAAGTGTAGTAAAGCACAGAGACTGAACCAGCCCCTTCTCAAAGTGTAGTAAAGCACAGAGACTGAACCAGCCCCTTCTCAAAGTGTAGTAAAGCACAGAGACTGAACCAGCCCCTTCTCAAAGTGTAGTAAAGCACAGAGACTGAACCAGCCCCTTCTCAAAGTGTAGTAAAGCACAGAGAAGAGACTGAACCAGCCCCTTCTCAAAGTGTAGTAAAACACAGAGAAGAGACTGAACCAGCCCCTTCTCAAAGTGTAGTAAAGCACAGAGAAGAGACTGAACCAGCCCCTTCTCAAAGTGTAGTAAAGCACAGAGAAGAGACTGAACCAGCCCCTTCTCAAAGTGTAGTAAAGCACAGAGAAGAGACTGAACCAGCCCCTTCTCAAAGTGTAGTAAAGCACAGAGAAGAGACTGAACCAGCCCCTTCTCAAAGTGTAGTAAAGCACAGAGAGGAGAGAGATCCAGCCCCTTCTCAAAGTGTAGTAAAACACAGAGAAGAGAATGAACCAGCCCCTTCTCAAAGTGTAGTAAAGCACAGAGAAGAGACTGAACCAGCCCCTTCTCAAAGTGTAGTAAAGCACAGAGACTGAACCAGCCCCTTCTCAAAGTGTAGTAAAGCACAGAGAATGAACCAGCCCCTTCTCAAAGTGTAGTAAAGCACAGAGACTGAACCAGCCCCTTCTCAAAGTGTAGTAAAGCACAGAGAAGAGAATGAACCAGCCCCTTCTCAAAGTGTAGTAAAGCACAGAGAATGAACCAGCCCCTTCTCAAAGTGTAGTAAAACACAGAGAAGAGAATGAACCAGCCCCTTCTCAAAGTGTAGTAAAGCACAGAGACTGAACCAGCCCCTTCTCAAAGTGTAGTAAAACACAGAGAAGAGAATGAACCAGCCCCTTCTCAAAGTGTAGTAAATCACAGACTGAACCAGCCCCTTCTCAAAGTGTAGTAAAGCAGAGAATGAACCAGCCCCTTCTCAAAGTGTAGTAAAGCACAGAGACTGAACCAGCCCCTTCTCAAAGTGTAGTAAAGCACAGAGAAGAGACTGAACCAGCCCCTTCTCAAAGTGTAGTAAAGCACAGAGAAGAGACTGAACCAGCCCCTTCTCAAAGTGTAGTAAAGCACAGAGAAGAGACTGAACCAGCCCCTTCTCAAAGTGTAGTAAAGCACAGAGAAGAGACTGAACCAGCCCCTTCTCAAAGTGTAGTAAAGCACAGAGAAGAGACTGAACCAGCCCCTTCTCAAAGTGTAGTAAAGCACAGAGAAGAGACTGAACCAGCCCCTTCTCAAAGTGTAGTAAAGGTGGGAATTACGTCATCCACACTTGAGACGCGCGTCTTTTTTTTTGGAAAGTCCTGCAGGCTTTTCTCACGCGTCTGTCACCTGAAATCGCATGGGGTCGGAGAAGGTTGAAAAACGTCCACGTTCGCTGCGTGGTCGGAGTGAAGCTGCGCCGCTTTTTGTAGCTGCCTGTTGCCCTGACGTGTCGCAGTTAAACCGGAAAGGGTTTTATTTATTTTTTTTGCAATTTCCCCACGCTTACTTCTGTATTTGGTTTATCGAGTGGGGACCCCTTTTCCTTTTCACGCAGAGGGCGGTTCACGCTGCGTGTGGCATTTCTGTACTTCCTAAAGGACCTCGCTGGTAAATCTGTGAAAACGAGTCTGTCTCCCTCTGGTGGACACTGAAAAGATTGACACTAACAGTCAGGTGACTTCAAATTATTATTATTATTTATTTATATATTTATTTGTCAGACGCCTTTATCCCAGGTGTTCCAGAGCAGTACAGGGTTACAATGCAAGCTTCATATTTAAACACAGTGTAGTTTACAGTCAGTGCAAATAATAATAATACTACTAGAATACAATATGAACCAGGATGCAGCCAGTTAGGATCACAGCAAGTTATATCTACAGTGACATGTTAGCAGTGCAATAGTGCAAGGATAGCGCATCAGCTGAGGATCCAGTAACGTGGTGCTGAGGTCAGGCGAGTCCAGCGCAGAGCAGGAGGGGCGGATCAAGAGATCTAGAAGCACAATCTATACAGGGGGTCTTCCGGCGGAGGTGGCGGAACCGAAGGCGTTGAGAGAGGAAGAATTTTTGCCGTTCTCCAGCACTTGGTTTCTTCATAGAGTTCCTAGGGAAGAGAAGGATTGGCAGGGGTGACTCAAATGTTCAATCTAGCACACAGAGGACACTGAATGATCGTCCGTGCTGCAGTGTAGGGTTTTAAACCGTGAGCCAGGAGCTGCTCTCCGGTTGAAGTCCTCAGCCACAGACACGCAGTATGTGGTAACAGCTTACATCAGTACCATTGTCTTTATAGAGGGAAGAGACAGCGCCATCTAGCGAATGATCTGTCCTGTCGCAGGGAAATCACTAGCTGCGCACTAGAGGGCGCTGGCGCGTACTAATAGAAAGATTGGCTGATCAAGCCAGGAGGTTAAGGTGTTTCTCTATGTTATCTCTATGTTGATTCGCTGACTGCAAGTTTCGGGGGGGGCGCTGGATTTAAGTCTCGCGCAGGGTGCCATCACGGATCGGTATGAGCGTGCTTGGTACTTACGTGGGTGATGAGAGACGAAACAGGGTGACGCGTCCTGGGGAGTTTTGCCCGTTACACATGGCCACTGTGAAATAGTCCAAACAGATGTGGTTGCTGATAAACCAGCCGGGGAACAGAGCGGACTCGAAAGCGGTGGTGTTGCCGCTGTCTCGCCTGTAAAACAGGAACCGGGCCGTGTTGCTGCTCGTGCTGATCGGACCCTCTACCAACTAAGAAATAAATAATAATAAAAAAAAACAGGTTAGAATTCCAATCACGGTAAAACGATACAATGAACTACTTCCGGTCATCTGTGGTTGTGTGTGTGTGTGTGTGTGTGTGTGTTGTCTCTCTCTCTCTCTCTCTCTGTCTGTTTTTTTTTCTTTTAGTATTAATATTGTCCTTCATAAAATAACCTCAATGCATGATCAATTAATCTGCCAGCCAGTGTGCAATAAACCAATCGCCAATATCAGAGACACGAGCAAGCTGTGCTACCAGCAAATGGGACAAAGGAAAGGCTCCATTCAAGATTAAAATGAATGAATTAATAAATACATAAATAATAAAGAAAATAATGTTTGTGAGTGTCTCCTCTCTCTCTCTCTCTCTCTCTCTCTCTCTCTCTCTCTCTCTCTCTCTCTCTCTCTCTCTCTCTCTCTCTCTCTCACCTCTAGCTTCAGGGCGGGTGAGTTGGACGAGCCGCTGCAGGACAGGAAGTAATTAGTGTCCTTGATGCCCAGAACCACGAGCTGCCCCGATCCGGGGTTGCTCTGCGGTATGTAGGTGGAGATGAGGAGAGTCACTGTGGGGAGAGGAGGGGGGATTACAATTACATTTTCATTTTGCCTCATGTTGCAGTGATGAGACCGAGGTCCTGTTGTAAGTGACTCTGCAGCAGCATAATGAACGTCACTGCTTCTTCATTTGGTTGATCATTATCATCAGGTTCTAGTAAATCTATTCGTTTTAATTTTTCCACTCTGTTATAAGCCGTTGTTAAGGTGGTATTGTTATAGCCTCCGGATCAAAAACGCTTCTGCATCTGCAAAGTTTCAATTTCATAAGCTGATGTTTCCCTGCAAATCCATCTTAAGCATAAGAATTGCCCCTAAGGTATATTAGAAATCATAAGTTTGGAGGATCACTTTGCGCATGCAGAATCGTGTTTCGATCAGTTGCTATATTGTGCAACTTTTAGGTTCTTTTAAAGTCTTTAAAAAAAATACATAAAATTGGTATGCCTTTTTTTCTGCTTTTTGGTGTTGTAAAATATGAAATGTGAAAGTTCAAATCATTGTGTGAAAGGAAGTGTTTGACAGCGCCTGGACACACAATCATTACACCACAGAAGTACTGGAGTTTCTTTTTAATGTGGTGCTGGGAACGCAAAGGGTCTTTTTATTTATTATTGTTATTAATTTCTTAGCAGACGCCCTTATCCAGGGCGACTTACAATTGTTACAAGATATCACATTATTTTTACATACAATTACCCATTTATACAGTTGGGTTTTTACTGGAGCAATCTAGGTAAAGTACCTTGCTCAAGGGTACAGCAGCAGTGTCCCCCACCTGGGATTGAACCCACGATCCTCCGGTCAAGAGTCCAGAGCCCTAACCACTACTCCACACTGCTGCCCTTGTGTGTGTGTGTGTGTGTGTATATATATATATATATATATATATATATATAGATAGATAGATAGATAGATAGATAGATAGATAGATAGATAGATAGATAGATAGATATAGATATAGATATAGATATAGATAGATAGATAGATAGATAGATAGATAGACAGACAGACAGACACACACACAGACACACACACACACACACACACACACACACACACACACACACACACACACACCAGAATATAAACATTCACGTTTGAATTGAACAATTCAAACTTTACAGCGAATAGTAAAGGTATATAAAATACAACATCAATACGACACGAATATAAATACTGCGGTATTTGTGCACGTTTAGTATTACTTGATTACTTAAAGGGTTTTGTATATATTTGTAGTACGTGCCTCCACCCCACCACCCCCCCTTACCTTGCATTGACATGTAGGGATACGGCAGCATCGTGGCTGTCAGCGTCGGGGGTAGGCTGTTCCAGTGCTGCAGCACCCAGTACTTGTAATGCACATCGTAGATCTCGTGGGGCTGGTCAATGAAGCCCGGGCTCAGATCCCCGAGAGAGCTGATCGAGTATCTAGAGCTGTCCGGGGACGTGCCCGGGAACGGAGTGCTGTCCGGGTACCAAGAGAGGTCCACGTACCAAGACCTGGCTGAGTACCAGAGGATGTCCAAGTACCAAGAGTTGTCCCATTTCTGAGAGTTGTCCGAGTTCCAAAATATGTCCAAGTACCAAGGGCGGTCCCAGTCCAGAGAGCTGTCCGAGTCCAGAGGCACCTCCAGGACGGCCTGATCTGAGGGGCGGGGCAAGACAGCATTACCATCCACGCGCTCAATTCTCGCAAAGGGAGGAAATGCATGAGGCGGATTGATACTATTCAATTATTATGATGTATCTGTTTATAAATGACGGACCTTTCGTCACCCTGTTTGTAAAGTAACAAGAAAAACACGTTCCTATAAATCAGCGTCACGTGGCTATGCCTGTTAAGCCCGCTGCACACAGCCCGACTCAAGCCATCCCAACTCATCTCATTTGAGCATGCACAGATTTTGCGATCAGTTGTGCTCAGTTGTGGTTTGATGTCACAATTGAGTTTTTCCCGACTGGGTGTCGCACACTGCTAAGACTGAATTAGAAGGACCACAACTAGATCCTGGTGATTACTATGTATGCAGATTTAATTAATACTACCCTGTGCACATTTTTGTATGAACTTAGCCCAACATAGCGACCCTCATATTATGCATGGCATGGTATGCTGATTAGACGGCGGAGACAGCGCCGCGAGGCAAACAAAAGAAGCGCTTAGCCTTAATTAATTGCCCATTTACACCGTGCAAACGTTTCAGGCAGTGTTTGACTTTTTTATATATCTTGTCTACTACACTTTAGCCTGTGGTTAATAAAATCCAACCTGTTGATTTTTCATTTGACTGGCGTTTTTTTTCTCATGTATTTTCTCAGACTAATGAATTTTTACCTGTGGAACTAAAGCTGTCAATATTCTGCCATCTTGTGACAAGTTACATGACAAGCTACGTCACTTAAACCTGCTTCACCACTGGTTGACACCCTCATGACTAATCGGTCTCGGTCAGTCTTGGTCGGCAACCGCCGCGCACAGACAGACTGATCACATCTGAACGAAACTGCGTCTGAAAAAGATGTTCAATCTTCAAATCTGAAGACATCCCGACTGAAATCTGCATAATCTTGGTTTTAAAGTCACGCACACTGCTACGATTCATCCAAACTCTGTATGGCCAGTTGAGATGAGATGAGTCAGGACGGCTTGAGTCCGGCTGTGTGCGGCGGGCTTTAGGTGTGGAACGAAATGACATCACCGTCATGCAGTGACGTCATTGCGCAGACAAAAACAGCTGTATAATGGTAGGATGGCTAATTTACCCCAAGAAAGCGCATTGAACAAAATCAGAGCTGCTGTTAACGACTTTAATCGATATTTAACACATTTTTTTTCCCCTTCAAGTTTATAATATCGTCCAAGAAAAATATTTGTAACTATTAATTGATTAAAACATTTTTTTTTTTTACAAAATGAGTCCAGTAGTGTGGTCCTACCTTCCATCACGTGCTTCATCAAGGACCCCTTCGGTCTCTTCATCTTCTCTGCGATCAGGACCAGCGTGACTGCCTCTCGCACCTTGCGCGCATACCCGGACACCCGCAACTGGAGACCGCTGTGGCACATGCCGCGGGGTATCCGCCGCCGCTCAACTTCCATTCTCTGCGACAAGAAAGATTGCGTTTAATTATATTACATTAAACATCATTACTATTATCTTTACTGTGAGGCAGAATTGCGTTTAATATAATGACATTGCGTGTGATTTACTGTAACTTTAACAGTGCTATTATCTCTAGTCTTTATGTGCTATATAGGGCAGCAGTGTGGAGTAGTGGTTAGGGGCTCTGGACTCTTGACCGGAGGGTCGTGGGTTCAATCCCAGGTGGGGGGGACACTGCTGCTGTACCCTTGATCAAGGTACTGTACCAAGACTGCTCCAGTAAAAACCCAACTGTATAAATGGAGAATTGTATGTAAAAATAATGTGATATCTTGTAACAATTGTAAGTCGCCCTGGATAAGGGCGTCGGTTAAGAAATAAATAATATATATTTAATTATAATAATATTAAACAGAACGTTTTTTTATTTATGACGTATGTTTTCACTGAAATTATAAACTATTTGTTTGATCATTTACGAATAAATAGCATGGCAGGTATATTGTTTACAGCTTATATCCTTATTATTATAAATAATACATAAAAAATTACATAATTAAACATTCACAAAATATAACAGAAACGGAGTGAAACTTGATTTGTATTTATTTAAGTGCTTACCTTGTCCACCAGGGGGCAGTCTGCTTCAAAATCCAAGAAGACACTACAGAACAGAGAGACAGAGCACGTGAGAACACCGCTGAACGCAACACTGTCATGCTATTCAAAAAAAACTAATAATAATAATAATAATAATGCTATTAAAAATTATGAAAATGTATTATTTTGAAAATACAGTACGTCTGTCTTACCTGAAGATTTTTTTTGTCAGGTCAGAAGATACATATTTGTTGTTGCTCATTTTCACAAACTACACAGGGAACAAAAAATAAAGTATACTGAATTAAAACCTACAAACTTATATGTGAAACGGTACTATGCGAATTCATAGGCAGATCTAGCGAGTGGATTGGGGGGGGGGGTCCTGGAGGTCGGGATCCCCCCCCTCTTTCATTAAAAAACAAAACCTTTGTATAACAACATTAAAAGAAATTGTTACTGGACTGATTTTCATTACAACTGAATTAAAATGAGCATGAACGAGGTTATTTCAATGACAGGAATCATGACATCGAGTAGCGATTTTTTATTTTATTTTTTATTTTTATTTAGTCGTTGCCAAATATTTTTATAATTTTCTCCCAATTTTGATATGTCCAATTATCTCAGGGGTCGCTGGTGCGCGGTGAGCCGAGAGCACCCTGGCCGACCTAAGCCCTCTTCAGAGAATATTATCCGGCGATCCATAGTTCGATCATTACGTCAGTGGCTTCTGGAATTTTAAAAGATGTATGGAATTTCGAATAGCTTGCTGTTCCAATACACGGGGACCCGCATTTCCGTGTGTTCGATACCCGAACGCTATCCTTGTTCTTACGCTCACAAGAATAAAAGGCCAATGAAACACGGCGCAGCCTCTTCTTTTAAAATGCATAACACGTGAACACAATGTATTGCCAGATAGAGGGGGGAGAGGGGGGGTTGTAAAGTTACTATTAAGAAGAGAACACTATTGGATATTCACTCTCAGACGGAACCGGATGATCTCAATGAACGATTGGATTTGAGTTCTTATCTTTAATTGATACGGTGTAACTATTCATTATAACAATTGCGATTATCAATGAATCTGTTTCGATTGCTTCCCATGTTGATTGAATTGTTCTGCAAGATGAATTAAAACGAGAAGCTAATGTGATATTACGAGCTGTTTTTATGTTTAGTATTCTTAACAGATGCATGGAATTGATAGCATGCAGATCGACTAATGATCTTACACATTGGATTTCTAATTGTGATCATTTCAGACATGACTCAATAATGCTAATTAATAGACATCGAGACGCGTGCAGTTAATTGAATGGTTGGATCATCTCCGGTGGGTCCCTTTGAAAAGTCGTAATAATTAACTACCTGTCCAAGACACGTCCTGGCGAAACGCGGCGTGCTTTTTCTTTGTTCAGTAAAATATATTTTAATCAGAAATGGACAGAGTGTGCGACCAAGTGTGTCTGAGTTGGCGGATCGCAGCAAAATCGACAAGGAAAAAAAAGGTTTGTTCACTCGCACGAAATTCATGCTTGTGAGCAACATTCAATTGAGACAGTTTCTATATATATATATATATATATATATATATATATATATATATATATATATATATAGTACAGCACTTCACCAGTCAAGGACATGACAAGAATGATGTAAAGTTTGTAGTATAAAATTAGACAATGCGACCATATAGAAGAATAAAAGAAAGTAAATGGATAAATAGACTGAACACGATTATGCCAGCGGGACTCAACAGAAAAGAATGAACTAATTAACTTCAATAGATATATAACATTTAAATAAATAAACAAAATTCATTCAAAAGTTGTGCATGCTGATGCGCTGGGGAGGCCAAATCAAGACTGATCCTCAGAGCCAGCATTGCATGATATAATAAAAATATAAATTTATACAAAGTAATGTTAATTAAAATTAATACAGATTCAAAGATAGAAGTAAAAATGATGTCACAATATATAGAACAGCTTTACATCATGTAAGAATAAATCATAGATTTGAATGTAAACAATAACAAGTAGTTGTCATGCGTCAAAAACCTATAAATACCTCGAATGTTTTGATTCAAACACAGGCTCCCTTGAGAAAGACATGTGCAACATATCGAAACGTTGGGCAGCTGGCTCTTTGAGCTAATATATATATATATATATATATATATATATATATATATATATATATATATATATATATATATATATATATATATATATATGCAATGCTATGAGAGTGGAGATCGGGACTCCAAGCCCTTCTGCAGCTGGATGGGAGAAGCAGCGCTGAAAACAAGCTGCAGCTATAAACGAGCTGTCCTTCAAGATGAACGTCCAGCGGGATGATGATGTCACGATGACGTCACCACACACTCTTCAATCCAAGAGGTTCCAGAGTGCTTCATTGGAAAACGGATTCGCGTTCTTTATGCTTTCATGTATATGTATGTGTATGAATACCATGATGCCTGAAGGGTTCAATAGAAACCAACGCAGCCGCGGATCGTTACATCCTTAACTACGTAATCAATGACATCACAAGCGCATTCACAGACTTAAATAGACTGGTGGGCATTTTCAGCAAGACATCGCACAGCAAACACAGGAGCGATGAGAATGTTTAAATGAATGAGAGGGCATTGATTGGATGATTTTCTAAACACTTTCCCATAGAATATACCACTGCTAATAATAATAATAATAATAATAATAATAATAATAGTAAAATCTCAATAGTGCAGCTAAGTATACTAATAGCGCCCGTCATATTCATGTTAATAACAGCACCATAGCAATTGCATAAGGAGTTCCTGTACCTGATGTGGCGCTGTGTGTCGTTATGAAGTATATTGCAGTGCAGCTGCGTCGCTTCGCTTTGCTTTGCTTTGCTTTGCTTTGCTTTGCTGGCGGTATTGTGCTCCGTGGATTCGCTTTGTGTTCCTCTGTCCGGAGCGACGCTATATATTCAGCGCGGTCGGAAATTCCTTGCCGTGGCGTGGCATGGCGTGGCTTGGCGGTGCTGAGTGTATTAGAACATTCCAATCATTAATTATTGCAACATTTACACATAACATAACACCTGCTTGTGTTTTTAATATTGGCATTTATTGATTATTTTTCCAAATCTGTCAAGTCGTCAAACGACTGGAGAAACACACACACACACACACACACACACACACACACACACACACACACACACACACACACACACACACACACACACACACACACACACACACACACACACACACACACACACACACACTGACACACACTCACGGACACACACACACTGACACACACACACACACACACACACACACACACTGAAACACACACACACACACATACACACTGACACACACACACACACACTGACACACACACACACACACACACTGACACACTGACACACTGACACACACACACACACACACACACACACACACACACTCACACACACACACACACACACACACACACACACACACACACACACACACACACACACACACACACACACACACACACTGACACACACACACACACTGACACACACACACACACACACTGACACATCACACACTGACACACACTGACACACACACACACACACCTGGACACACACACACACACACACTGACACACGCACACATACACACACACACACATTGACATACACACACACTCACACAGACAGACACACACACAGACACACACACACACGTTTTTAATCATTTCAACCTTTTGTGTACATAAACAAAACAAAACAAGTTTAATTTATCTATAGCACAACGTATATGAGATCGCAACAGGCTGATAAGCGACGAATCTTTATCAACTCTGTGGAGGCTGTGTGGTCCAGTGGTTAAAGAAAAGGGCTTGTAACCAGGAAGTCCTCGGTTCAAATCCCACCTCAGCCACTGACTCATTGTGTGACCCTGAGCAAGTCCCTTCACTTCCTTGTGCACTGTCCTTCGGGTGTGGCGTTACTGTAAGTGACTCTGATGCATAGCTCACACACCCTAGTCTCTGTAAGCCTTGGATAAAGGCGTCTTCTAAATAAACTAATAATATTAATTAAAATGAAAACTAAAGTATTTATGCTGGCGCACTTTATTATAATCATTCTGCCTGACTGTGTTCACATTAATAAAGACGAGTCGCTTCTGCTTTGAAATGACACAGTAAGACTTGCGATCCATGTTACTATGAGCGCGTTTCTCAGCTGTGATTGAGATTCGCGAGAGGCTGAACAGGGATCCATTGAATTCTTAAAGGAGAGGAGAACAGTCGGCGGAAAACACCGAAAACAGAAGCTCTAGAACGTGTGACTGGAAGTTATTTAAATATCTGACCGTCTGTCCCCTTGTCAAAGTCTACCACAGGACATCTGTGTGCTCCTTTCTGCATTTTCCCTCGTGCTTTTCCTCTGGCTGGACTATAAATGTACCCTTGTGTGTTTTAAAAGCTGCTTTACTTCTGAGCTTTACAATGCTTCCCTAGGCTTTACCAGACCTCTCTGTGCTTTACAATGCTTCCCTATGCTTTACCAGACCTCTCTGTGCTTTGCAATGCTTCCCTATGCTTTACCAGACCTCTCTGTGCTTTACAATGCTTCCCTATGCTTTACCATCGCTCTCTGTGCTTTACAATGCTTCCCTATGCTTTACCAGACCTCTGTTTGCTTTACAATGCTTCCCTATGCTTTACCAGACCTCTCTGTGCTTTACAATGCTTCCCTATGCTTTACCAGACCTCTCTGTGCTTTACAATGCTTCCCTATGCTTTACCAGACCTCTGTTTGCTTTACAATACAGTGCCTATAGAAAGTCTACACCCCCTTGAACTTTTTTCACATTTTGTTGTGTCGGTGCCTCAGAGTTTCTACACACCATACTCTGCACTGTTAAGGGGGAAAAGGATTTTAATTGAGAAAAAAATGATAATTAAAAAAACAAAACTGAAAGATCGTAATTGGATAAGTCTCCACCCCCCTGAGTTAATACTTTGAGGAAGCAGCTTTGGCAACAATTACAGCTGTGAGTCTGTATATATATTGTGATAGATTCGATTACATTAGAATATTGGACAGGATAGAACGACACAGTGGCGATGAGTATTAGAATTAATGAAACTGGAAAAATCACTTTTGTTTGTTTCGGTGTTTTGTTCTTTCTGCGGCGCTAATAATAATCATTCATAATTACAGGGCAGCATAATTACAGGGCGGCATTCGGCCAAGCGACTTACCTGAATGTGTGTGTGTGTGTGTGTGTGTGTGTGTCACTGTGTCAGCGTGTGTGTGTGTGTGTGTGTGTGTGTGTGTGTGTGTGTGTGTGTGTGTGTGTGTGTGTGTGTCAGTGTGTCAGTGTGTGTGTGTGTGTGTGTGTGTGTGTGTGTGTGTGTGTGTGTGTGTGTGTGTGTGTGTGTGTGTGTGTGTGTGTGTGTGTGTGTGTGTGTGTGTGTGTGTGTGTGTGTGTGTGAGCGTGTGCCAGGAAGTAGGTTTATTTATTTAAATAGCGCCGGTCATACACAGTGTCTCAAAGCGCTTTACAAGTCCATAAAAACACAATAACATGAATGTGTGTCTGTGTCTGTGTCAGTCAGTGACACACACAGAGTGAAACAGACACACACACACACACACACGCGCACACATACACAGACACACACAACACACTGACACACCCCTACACACAGACACACACGCACACACACACAGACAGACGCACACACACACACTGACACACACACCCACACATTCACACACAGACACACATAGACAGATACGGATCATTGTGCCGCGGAGGAGCAGGGAGCAGCTGTGAGGAGGCTGTGCGATCCAGTGGTTAAAGAACAGGGCTTGTAATCAGGAGGTCCCCGGTTCAAATCCCACCTCAACCACTGACTCATTATGTGACCCTGAGCAAGTCACTTCACCTCCTTGTGCTCCGTCTTTCGGGTGAGATGTAATTGTAAATGACTTTGCAGCTGATGCATAGTTCACACACCCTAGTCTCTGTAAGTCGCCTTGGATAAAGGCGTCTGCTAAATAAACAAATAATAATAATAATACACACACACTATGGGAGGCCACCTGGGTCAAAAATGCGTTATTTTGTGAGGGTTCATATATTTAGTACAGAATTGATTTGGACCAATCAGAATAAATAAAATACTACCTGTTCTAAATGAGCTCTGCGTGTTCTGCGTAGGGACGCGTCATTGTGCAGGCATGCAGCGTAATTACAAGAGCAGCCAATCACAGTCAGACATTAATTACAGACATTATTATTATTATTATTATTATTATTATTATTATTATTATTATTATTATTATTATTATTATTAAATTGTTTAGCAGACACTTTTATCCAAAGCGACTTACAGAAATGAAACAAAATATTACAGGCAATATTACAGATTGCTAAATATTATGACGTATTACAGGCGATACAAATGCAAAACCAACACATCTATACAATGATTACAAAATAAATATAAAGCAAGGAAAATACATCGAGGTATATAAATAGGAATTTACACATACAGGTTGAAGACGAGTGTTTGAGAAGACTGCGGAAAGCAGTGACACTGCCGCCCTGAGGAGAACCGTGTAACTGCTTCCACGAGATACGCGAAAGAGGATTCAAAACAAATCAAATCAAGGCGGGGTTGCCGCTGAATTAAAGCGATTTCCGAGGCTCTCAAACCACCGGTTGATGCTCGTCTCGGAGGTTCCAGACCAGCAGCGTACCAAAACCTGACCCGTGTAATGTTAGAAAGTGGTACGCTGTCAGATTTTGGTACAGGTTTTGTCAAGCAGAGGTACATTTACCAACCATTATGTGTTATTTTTTGCAAACCATTAATTATACTTTTTTTTTTTTTTGCAAACTTAAACTGGAAACAGACAATCATTCTCTCTAAAAAGAAAAATAAAAAAAATTCAAGACAGAATGAGAAGTCCACCGGAAATTTGCACACGTAAAAAAAAAATGCACACGACCCAATGTATTGCAAGTGATAAATATCTGCATACTATTTTCATAATGGTGGAACAATATGATAAATTCAATATGAAAAAAAAACAGCGTGACGTACCAGATTTGAATGAGCGCTTCCCTGCTTTCTTAGCGAGAGTTGCTTATGTGAAAATAAGACTCGGGTCTATCCATCTTTCACTACTTTACCCAATGCCATGGACGTATTAAAGGACCGGGGGGGCGCTATACGATAACCCATAGGAGGCTGTGTGGTCCAGTGGTTAAAGAAAAGGGCTTGTAATCAGGAGGTCCCCGGTTCAAATCCCACCTCAGCCACTGACTCATTGTGTGACCCTAAGCAAGTCACTTCACCTCCTTGTGCTCTGTCTTTCGGGTGAGACGTAGTTGTAAGTGACTCTGCAGCTGATGCATAGTTCACACACCCTAGTCTCTGTAAGTCGCCATGGATAAAGGAGTCTGCTAAATAAACAAATAATAATAATATTTTGGGGGCTCTATGCATATTATGGTATGGCAGTGTGCCCCGCCCCTATGTGTGTTTTATAGTTGCGAGTGGTATATTAATGTTGGTGTATATTGGTGCATGGGATATAATGTGGGATTATGCAGCACGCGTGTTATAAAGTTTATATTTGTGTTGAGACACGAGGATGGCACAGGCACGTCACGAGCAGATTAAAAGGGGTATTTGTATGGAAGCAAAGTAGTTCACGTGCAGATGTACCGAGATTCCAATTGAATGACTGATTGATTAATTCAATTAAAAGGGTGAATGTTTCACTCACTCGGGGTTGTGTTTTTCAGGGCGAAAGAACGGGAGAGTTAGGAGTAATAAAAAAAAAGAGATAGAGACACGCAATTAAACGTGCCGGAGGACCAGCACGATACTTGTTTGTTTGTTTCGTCCACTGTTTGTTTGTTTTGTGCAAACCTTTCATTTCTTCAGTGTATTATTATTTACAAGAATAAAAAACGCAAACAGCGCATTCATCACTCCAATCTGCCGTGGACTCCTTTCGTTTCCCTCGTAGTGCTGCTGTGTGTTTGTTCGGGGTCTGACGTCACGCTTACACATAAGGGGAATGATGTTATTGACATATTAGTTAATCCGGCCCTGGGTTGGGGGGCAGGCGAAGGTTCCTAATTACTGATTGGTGCTGAAAAAAATGCTACATTGAAAATAAAGTAAAAATGAGGAACTATCATCTTGCAATTAGCAGGGTACGATGTCGTGCACGGTCTACTCTCCTCTTTCAAACTTTACATATGATTCGCATCAAAGGGAACTCAGAGCAAACCCACGAGTGAGTCTCAACGGTGCAGCGCTATAACATAGACACATATATCAAGTGCAACGCCAGTCCCATTGAATATAAAAGCTATTTTTATAATGCAATTCTCAAGTCTGCAAAACATAAGTGCCTCATTTTGTTTTGAAACGGGATCATGGGCGGTTACCATGGGAAGTACTGTGCAGTGAGTGTATCTGTGTGGAGTAGTGGTTAGGGCTCTGGATTCTGGATTCCCGTTTTTTTTTCGTATTTATTTTTGTATTTTCATTGTTAAAGCGGAAAGGGTTTTATATTTTTTTTTTTGCAATTTCCCCACGCTTACTTCTGTTTTTGGTTTCTCGAGTGGGGACCCCTTTGCCTTTTCACGCAGAGGGCGGTTCACGCTGCGTGTGGCATTTCTGTACTCCCTAAAGGACCTCGCCGGTAAATCTGTCTCCGAGTCTGTCTCCCTCTGGCGGACATTGAGAAGGTTGACACTAACAGTCAGGTGACTTCAAATTATTATTATTATTTATTTATATATTTATTTGTCAGACGCCTTTATCCAAGGCGACTCACAGGTGTTCCAGGGCAGTACAGGGTTACAATGCAAGCTTCATATTTAAACACAGTGCAGTTTACAGTAAGTGCAAATAATAATAATACTACTAGAATACAATATGAACTAGGATGCATCCAGTTAGGATCACAGCAAGTTATATCTACAGTGACATGTTAGCAGTGCAATAGTGCAAGGATAGCGCATCAGCTGAGGATCCAGTAACGTGGTGCTGAGGTCAGGCGAGTCCAGTGCAGAGCAGGAGGGGCGGAGCAGGAGATCTAGAAGCACAATCTAAACTGAGGGGTCTTCCGGCGGAGGTGGCGGAACTGAAGGCGTTGAGAGAGGAAGAATTTCTGCCGTTGTCCGGCACTTGGTTTCTTCATAGAGTTCCTAGGGAAGAGAAGGATTGGCAGGGGTGACTCAAATGATCAATCCAGCACACAGAGGACACTGAATGATCATCCGTGCTGCAGTGTAGGGTTTTAAACCGTGAGCCAGGAGCTGCTCTCCGGTTGAAGTCCTCAGCCACAGACACGCAGTATGTGATAACAGCTTACATCAGTACCATTGTCTTTACAGAGGGAAGAGACAGCGCCATCTAGCGAATGATCTGTCCTGTCCCAGGGAATGCACTAGCTGCGCATTAGAGGGCGCTGGCGCGTACTAATTGAAAGGCTGGTCTAGCCTGTGTGGCACATGTCTGTGGCAGTGCAGCTGGAACCGAAGAGCAGCTGTTGAGATCGTAATCGAAGCAACACAGCCTGATCAAACAATAACAAAACAAAAACCAAGAACACAATCTCTCAAGTAATTACAACACTTTTGGACAATGAATCGTCTGACCTAAATTATTTCAATTACATTTCGAATCAATAAAAGACGAAATGCGAAAACAACACCACCCCGGGCTCGTTTTGAAGTGATTCGATTTGCAACTCGAATGACGGGTCCAGTCTAGTGAATGAATGGCGTGTGCAGACAGTCACCCCAACAGAGATCTTCCACTGAAGTTTTATTTTGCCGGGGGTACAATGACTGGCGTTTGCAGTCCACTGTGACGTCACCGCGCTGAAGAAAATCAACGTTCTGAACGTTATGACATCACCACACACCTAACTACAAAGCGGTGTGCAATTCAATATGTTAGCGTAACATTATTCAGCAGGTTTCATTGGACTTTATGAAGCAGAACGAGTTCATTCTATAGGGGGATGCCAAACTTTTGGCCACCACTGTACAATACAAATATATATTTTATATAGTGCCCTCCCTTCACGCCACGGCATCCCAGAACGCGATACAAACTTCAAAACAAACCTACAGAGAGCTGACATATAATGATTTCCATTACATGAGAGTAGGTGTTAAAACTTCATGCTGGTCGCAAGCTGTACACCCTGAGAAGAAGGGGTCCTAGACTGAAAAAGGGGTCCCAGACTGAAAAAGGGGTGCCAGACTGAAAAAGGGGTCCCAGACTGAAAAAGTTTGAGAACCCTCGCCATAGAACAACAACAATGACGGAACACGGCCACTAGATGTGGAAAAACTACCGCAGCATGAACCGCATTGAACATGAATAAGTGTTGGGTTTTTATCATCATCATCATCATCATCATCATCATCATCATCATCATCATCATCATCATCTCGATGTTTCCAGTACTTCCAGGAACGCTTGTACAATCTAGGCATTATATCCATTGGCCAACTCTCTGAACTGTGACCGCGCCATCAGTGACGTTGCATCACCGACGGCAAGAAAAGCACATTTGAAGGCTCCAGTGTTCTTCCATGGGACATTTACATTTTGAACCCTTTCTTTTTTTTATTTGATTCGCTGACTGCAAGTTTCGGGAGGGGCGCTGGATTTGGATATCGCGCCATCACGGATCGGTACGAGCGTGCTTGGTACTTACGTTATGCTTGAGAGATGAAACAGGGTGACGCGTCCTGTGGCCGCTGTTCCGTTACACATGGCCGCTGTTGAAATGTCCTTATTTCTGTCGTTGCTGATAAACCAGCCGGGGAACAGAGCGGACTCGAAAGTGGAGGTGCTGCCGCTGTCTTGCTTGTAAAACAGGAACCGGGCCGCCTCGCTGCTCGTGCTGATCGTCTTCAAACTCTTAGCCGGATCCTCTACTGTCTAAGAAATAATAATAAAAAAAACAAGTTAGAATTCCAATCATGGTAAAACGAAACAATGAACTCTATAACTTTTTTTTGTGCGTGTTTTCTTGTTAATATTTATATCGTTTTTCATAAAATAACCTCAATGCATGATCAATTAATCTGCCAGCCAGTGTGCAATAAACCAATCGCAAATATCAGAGTCACGAGCAAGCTGTGATACTAGCAAATGGGTCAAAGGAAACGCTCAATTCAAGATTAAATAAATATATAAATTAATAAATACATAAATAATAAAGAAAATAATGTTTGTGTGTGTGTGTGTGTGTGTGTGTGTGTGTGTAGTGATGACTCCTATTGCACAGCAGTGTCACCCAGTCCAGGTTTTACTAGCAGCTTGATCAGCCCCAGTGTGTCTAGCTAACAAGCTCAGGTGTGTCTGATTATTAAACTCCTAGTGAAACCAGGAATGGATCAAACTGCTATGCAATGGGAGTCTTATTTCCATCCTGTAAATAATAATAATAATAATAATAATAATAATAATAATAATAATAATAATGTAAGTCTCTCTCTCTCTCTCTCTCTCTCTCTCTCTCTCTCTCTCTCTCTCTGTGTGTGTCAGTGTGTGTGTGTGTGTGTGTGTGTGTCAGTGTGTGTGTGTTTGTGTGTGTTTCAGTGTGTGTGTGTCAGCGTGTGTGTGTTTGTGTCAGTGTGTGTGTGTGTGTGCCTTCTCTCTCTCTCTCTCTCTCTCTCTCTCTCTCTCTCTCTCTCTCTCTCTCTCTCTCTCTCTCTCTCTCTCACCTCTAGCTTCAGGGCGGGTGAGTTGGACGGGCCGCTGCAGGACAGGAAGTAATTACTGCCCTTGATGCCCAGAACCACGAGCTGCCCCGATCCGGGGTTGCTCTGCGGTATGTAGGTGGAGATGAGGAGAGTCACTGTGGGGAGAGGAGGGGGGATTACAATTACATTTTCATTTTGACACATGTTGCAGTGATGAGACCGAGGTCCTGTTGTAAGTGACTCTGCAGAAGCATAATGAACGTCACTGCTTCATTTGGTTGATCATTATCATCAGGTTCTAGTAAATCTATTCGTTTTAATTTTTCCACTCTGTTAGAAGCCGTTGTTAACGTGGTATTGCTATAGCCTCCGGATCAAAAACGCTTCTGCATCTGCAAAGTTTCAATTTCATAAGCTGATGTTTCCCTGCAAATCCGTCTTAAGCGTAAGAATTGCCCCTAAGGTATATTAGAAATCATAAGTTTGGAGGATCACTTTGCGCATGCAGAATCGTGTTTCGATCGGTTGCTTTTCTGAAAACAGAAGTATTCCGCGTTCCATTGCAATTAATCAAAAACAAGCACATCAAAAAAAAAAATCCTATTTCTGATTGACTGTGTTCCATTGTAAATTTTAAATTCTATTGACGTATTCGCTAAACAGTCCATACCCTCAAAATGTCATCAAGACATCGTTTTGAGAGGATCTCTCTTAATTGATACACAGGATTTCCCAAGAGCCCAGAGATTTTATTAATCGCAATATATGCATGTTGAAGTGCCCGTGTGGCTTGGCGTATATTGGACAAACAAAACGAAACTTAAAAAATGAGAACAGTAGAACTTAAGACAGCCATTCGGAAAAATAATCTGGAATATACAATTGCCAGACGATGCAACATGGCTCAGTTTCTATTGTGAAATGTATTGGCTTGGAAAGAGGAAAGAGTGGCGCATCCGGTAAAGGCGCTCCGCGTGGAGTGCAGGATGCGCTCTATAATCTGGTCGTTTTAATTCCGTACGTGGTCTTCTAGCAGTGCTAAAATATACACTCCCTTTTTTTTCTTTACCTCGCTTAATATAATTTTATTAAATGACATGTCAGCACTGTACTTGCATCCAGAGCGCGTCTGGCGATGAAAATAACAATACGGCTAAAAACAAAACAGTATTCGGTTCAACAGAGACAGTTAGTAACTTAAAAACAAATAAGCGAAATGCTCCGTGTCTGTCTGTAGTTTTTGAAATTTGAATGTGCCGCCCCTGCTTGCTCTGCGACGCTCAGCCAATAGTAAGGGACGGGACGTGGAAAAGAATTGGGCAGCAGTGTGGAGTAGTGGTTAGGGGCTCTGGACTCTTGACCGGAGGGTCGTCAGTTCAATCCCAGGTGGGGGGGACACTGCTGCTGTACCCTTGAGCAAGGTGCTTTACCTAGATTGCTCCAGTAAAAAAAACCAACTATATAAATGGGGAATTGTATGTAAAAAATAATGTGATATCTTGTAACAATTGTAAGTCGCCCTGGATAAGGGCGTCTGCTAAGAAATAAATAATAACATTCAAATTGAAAACTACACGGAGCAGTACAGTGCTGACATGTCATTTCATAAAACTATATTAAGCGAGGTTTCGGGTAAATATATAAAAAAGGCAGTGTATATTTGAGCACTAGTACAACAAGACCATGTGCCGAATTAAAATGAATGGACTAAATAAAAGAAATTGTTTTGTTTCCATAAACTAATGTTCACAGAAAGTAAATACAAAAAGAGAATTTGGACAAAAGCTGCCGCTGACGCACTGTAGTTGAAAGTGAAAACGCTTCCCACGTAACGTTTTTTCCCCCTAGAAAAAAGAAATGCAGAATCTGTTGACGTTTCTCTCGTGAGACTGGATTGAAATGCAATGCACACCAGAATATAAAAAAATTAATAATTCAGACTTTACATGGAATAGTAAAGGTGCATTATATACAACATAAATACGACACGGATATCAATACTGCGGTATATTGTGCTGTGTTTTGTGCACGTTCAGTGTTACTTGAAGGTTTTTGTAATACCTTGCTTTGACATGTCGGCATACGGCAGCATCGTGGCTGTCAGCGTCGTGGGTAGGCTGTTCCAGTGCTGCAGCAACCAGTACTTGTTCTGCACATCGTAGATCTCGTGGGGCTTGGCAATGAAGCTCTGGCTCAGATCCTCCCGAGAGCTGTCCGGGGACGTGCCCGGGAACGGAGTGCTGTCCGGGTACCAAGAGAGGTCCACGTACCAAGACCTGGCTGAGTACCAGAGGATGTCCAAGTACCAAGAGTTGTCCCATTTCTGAGAGTTGTCCGAGTTCCAAAGTATGTCCAAGTACCAAGGGCGGTCCCAGTCCAGAGAGCTGTCCGAGTCCAGAGGCACCTCCAGGACGGCCTGATCTGAGGGGCGGGGCAAGACAGCATTACCATCCACGCGCTCAATTCTCGCAAAGGGAGGAAATGCATGAGGCGGATTGATACTATTCAATTATTATGATGTGTCTGTTTATAAATGACGGACCTTTCGTCACCCTGTTTGTAAAGTAACAAGAAAAACACGTTTCTATAAATCAGCGTCACGTGGCTATGCCTGTTAGGCGTGGAATGAAATGACATCATCAGCAGCAGCAGCAGTGTGGAGTAGTGGTTAGGGCTCTGGACTCTTGCCCGGAGGGTCATGGGTTCAATCCCAGGTGGGGGGGACACTGCTGCTGTACCCTTGAGCAAGGTACTTTACCTAGATTGCTCCAGTAAAAACCCAACTGTATAAATGGGGAATTGTATGTAAAACTAATGTGATATCTTGTAACAATTGTAAATCCCTGGATAAGGGCGTCGGCTAAGAAATAAATAATAATCATGCAGTGACGTCATTGCTTAGACTAAAACAGCTGTAGGATGGCTAATTTACCCCAAGAAAGCGCATTGAACAAAATCAGAGCTGCTGTTAACGACTTTAATCGATATTTAACACATTTTTTTTCCCCTTCAAGTTTATAATATCGTACAAGAAAAATATTTGTAACTATTAATTGATTAAAACATTTTTTTTATTTTTTATTTTAAAACGAGTCCAGTAGTGCGGTCCTACCTTCCATCACGTGCTTCATCAAGGACCCCTTCGGTCTCTTCATCTTCTCTACGATCAGGACCAGCGTGACTGCCTCTCGCACCTTGCGCGCATACCCGGACACCCGCAACTGGAGACCGCTGTGGCACATGCCGCGGGGTATCCGCCGCCGCTCAACTTCCATTCTCTGCGACAAGAAAGATTGCGTTTAATTATATTACATTAAACATCATTACTATTATCTTTACTGTGAGGCAGAATTGCGTTTAATATAATTTCATGACATTGCGTGTGATGTACTGTGACTTTAACAGTGCTATTATCTCTAGTCTTTATGTGCTATATAGGGCAGCAGTGTGGAGTAGTGGTTAGGGCTCTGGACTCTTGACCGGATGGTCGTTGGTTCAATCCCAGGTGGGGGGCACTGCTGCTGTACCCTTGAGCAAGGTACTTTACCTAGATTGCTC
>CM060283.1:570773-635773 GCA_030684275.1 Acipenser oxyrinchus oxyrinchus
CTTTACAATGCTTCCCTATGCTTTACCAGACCTCTCTGTGCTTTACAATACAGTGCCTATAGAAAGTTTACACCCCCTTTCAAAATGTTCACCTTTTGTTGCCTTATAGCCTGGAATTAAAATGCATTAAAATAGTTTTTTCATTTATCTACAGATCCTACCCAACAACTTCCAAGTGAAAAAAATATTCTAGACATTTCTAGAAAATTAATTAAAAATAAAAACTGAAATAGCTTGGCTGGATAAGTGTCCACCCCTGTTGTAATAACAATCCTAAATTAGCTCAGGTGTAACCAATCGCCTTCAAAATCACACATCAAGTTAAGTGGCCTCCACCTGTGTTAAATTGTAGTGATTCACATGATGTCAGGATAAATTCAGCAGTTCCTGTTGGTTTCCTCTGCTGGGTAGTGCATTTCAAAGCAAAGACTCAAACATGAGCACCAAGGTGCTTTCAAAAGAACTCCGGGACAAAGTTGTTGAAAGGCACAGATCAGGGGATGGGTATAAAAAATATCAAAGGCCTTGAATATCCCTTGGAGCACGATCAAGACGATTATTAAGAAGTGGAAGGTGTGTGGCACCACCAAGACCCTGCCTAGATCAGTCCGTCCCTCCAAACTGGATGACCGAGCGAGAAGGAGACTGATCAGAGAGACTACCAAGAGGCCAATGGCAACTTTGCAAGAGCTACAGGCTTTTATGGCCAAGACTGGTCAAAGTGTGCATGTGACAACAATATCCCAAGCACTCCACAAATCTGGCCTGTATGGTAGGGTGGCAAGAAGGAAGCCATTACTCAAGAAAGCCCACCTTGAAACCCATTTGAAGTGTGCAAAAAAACACTCAGGAGATTCTGCAGCCATGTGGCAAAAAGTTTTGTGGTCTGACGAAACTAAAATGGAACCTTTTGGACTAAATGCAAAGCGTTATGTTTGACACAAACCCAACACAGTGCATCACCCAAAGAACACCATCCCTACTGTGAAGCATGGTGGTGGCAGCATCATGTTATGGGGATGTTTCTCATCGGCAGGGACTGGGGCACTTGTCAGGATAGAAGGGAAGACGAATGGAGCAAAGTACAGAGAAGTCCTTGAGGAAAACCTGCTGCCCTTTGCAAGAAAGCTGAAACTGGGACGGAAGTTCACCTTTCAGCATGACAACGACCCAAAGCACACAGCCAAAGCTACACTGGAGTGGCTAAGGAACAAAAAGGTAAATGTCCTTGAGTGGCCCAGTCAGAGCCCCGACCTAAATCCAATCAAAAATGTGTGGCATGACTTGAAGATTGCTGTCCATCAGCGCTCCCCAAGGAACTTGACAGAGCTTGAACAGTTCTGTAAAGAAGAATGGTCAAATTTTGCCAAATCTAGGTGTGCAAAGTTGGTAGAGACCTATCCCAACAGACTCACAGCTGTAATTGCTGCCAAAGCTGCTTCCACCAAGTATTACCTCAGGGGGGTGGAGACTTATCCAATTACGATCTTTCAGTTTTGTTTTTTTTGTGTCAGTGTGTTGTGTGTGTCTGTCTGTGTGTCTGTGTGTCTGTGTCTCAAAGCACTTTACAAGTCCATAAAAACACAAATGACAATAAAATGAATGTGTGTCAGTGTCTGTGTCAGTGACACACACAGTGAAACAGACACACACTCACACACAGACACACACACAGACAGACACGCACACACACACTGACACACACGCACACAGACAGACAGACTCACACGCACACACACACAGACAAACAGACGCACACGCCACACACACACACACACACACACACACACACACGCAGTATGGAAGTACATCTGGGTCAAAGACGCGTTATTTTGTGAGGGTTCATATATTTAGTACAGTATTGATTTGGACCAATCAGAATAAATAAAATACTACCTGTTCTAAATGAGCTCTGCGTGTTCTGCGTAGGGGCGCGTCATTGTGCAGGCATGCAGCGTAATGATAATAATAAGCGTTTGAGAGACTCGGAAATCGCTTTAATTCAGCGGTAACCCCGCCTTGATTTGCAATTGTCTTTATTCTTGATTTGTTTTGAAGCCTCTTTCGCGTATCTCGTGGAAGCAGTTACACGGTTCTCCTCAGGGCGGCAGTGTCACTGCTTTCCGCAGTCTTCTCAAACACTCGTCTTCAACCTGTATGTGTAAATTCCTATTTATATACCTCGATGTATTTTCCTTGCTTTATATTTATTTGTAATCACTGTATGGATGTGTTGGTTTTGCATTTGTATCGCCTGTAATACGTCATAATATTTAGCAATCTGTAATATTGCCTGAAATATTTTGTTTAATTTCTGTAAGTCGCTTTGGATACAAGTGTCTGCTAAACAATTTAATAATAATAATAATAATAATAATAATAATAATAATAATAATAATAATAATAATAATAATAATAATAATAATAATAATAATAATAATAATAATAATAATAATAATACTTATTATTATTATTATTATTATTATTATTATTATTATTATTATTATTATTTATTTCTTAGCAGATAATGTCTGTAATTAATGTCTGACTGTGATTGGCTGCTCTTGTAATTACGCTGCATGATTGGTCCAAATCAATACTGTACTAAATATATGAACCCTCACAAAATAACGCGTTTTTGACCCAGGTGGCCTCCAATAGTGTGTGTGTGTGCGTGTGTGTGTGTGTGCGTGTGTGTGTCTGTCAGTGCGTGTCTGTGTGCGTGTGCGTGTGTGTGTCTGTGTGTGTATGTCATTGAATGACACAGACACTGACACACATTCATTTTATTGTCATTTGTGTTTTTATGAACTTGTAAAGCGTTTTGAGACACGCTTGTATGACAGGCGCTATATAAATAAACAAACGAACTTATTGAGTGCAGCGTGGAGTAGTGGTCAGGGCTCTGTACTCTTGACCGGAGTGTCGTGGGTTCAATCCCAGGTGGGGGACACTGCTGCTGATCCCTTGAGCAAGGTACTTTACCTAGATTGCTCCAGTAAAAACCCAACTGTATAAATGGGTAATTGTATGTCAAAATAATGTGATATCTTGTAACAATTGTAAGTCACTCTGGATAAGGACGTCTGCTAAGAAATAAATAAGAATAATACTGACACAGGCACACACACACCGCAGTTCATCTGTGCGTGAGATCGCTCTTGTGTTTGTGTTGTGCTGCACAGTTTTAATTAGGAGGCTCATTTCATTGTCATACAATGTCATGCATGATACAGGGTGAGGCGTTTCTCTGAATGTCGCCCTGTAATTATGAAGGATTATTATGAGCACTGCACAAAGAACAAAATACAAAAACAAAAAAAAAAGTGTTTTTCCAGTTTCATTCGATTTAATATTTATAAATACATATATTTTAATTCTAATTCTCGTCCCCGGCACTATTATCTCGTTCCATCCGGTCCAATATTCTTATGTAATCGTATCACAAGTGTCCGGAAATATTCGACATTGTTTTTTCTTTTTTCCCAGATATTAAAACATATTAAATATTTAAAAAGAAAAGAAAATCAATGTATACAAATCGTAAAGCACAGAGAGGTCTGGTAAAGCATAGGGAAGCATTGTAAAGCACGGAGAGGTGTGGTAAAGCATAGGGAAGCATTGTAAAGCACAGAGAAGTCTGGTAAAGCATAGGGAAGCATTGCAAAGCACAGAGATGTCTGGTAAAGCATAGGGAAGCATTGTAAAGCATAGAGAGGTCTGGTAAAGCATAGGGAAGCATTGTAAAGCACAGAGAGGTCTGGTAAAGCATAGGGAAGCATTGTAAAGCACAGAGAGGGATGGTAAAGCATAGGAAAGCATTGTAAAGCTCAGAAGTAAAGCAGCTTTTAAAACACACAAGGGTACATTTATAGTCTAGCCAGAGGAAAAGCACGAGGGAGAATGCAGAAAGGAGCACGCAGATGTCCTGTGGTAAACTTTGACAAGGGGACAGACGGTCAGATATTTAAATAACTTCCAGTCACACGTTCTAGAGCTTCTGTTTTCAGTGTTTTCCGCCGACTGTTCTCCTCTCCTTTAAGAATTCAATGGATCCCTGTTCAGCCTCTCGCGTATCTCAATCACAGCTGAGAAACGCGCTCATAGTAACATGGATCGCAAGTCTTACTGTGTCATTTCAAAGCAGAAGCGACTCGTCTTTATTAATATATATATATATATATATATATATATATATATATATATATATATATATATATATATATATATATATATATTATTTGTTTATTTAGCAGACGCCTTTATCCAAGGAGACACTTACAGAGACTAGGGTGTGTGAACTATGCATCAGCTGCAGAGTCACATACTGTAACGCCACACCCGATGGACGGAGCACAAGGAAGTGAAGGAAGTGAAGTGACTTGCTCAGAGTCACACACAGCGAGTCAGTGGCTGAGCTGGGATTTGAACCCGGGACTTCCTGGTTTACAAGCCCGTTTCTTTAACCACTGGACCACACAGCCTCCACAGAGTTGATAAAGATTCGCCGCTTATCAACATGTAGCGATCTCATATACGTTGTGCTATAGGCTAGATAAGTTGTTATGTTTATGTACACAAAAGGTTGAAATGATTAAAAACGTGTTCGTGTGTGTGTGTCTCCGTGTCTGTGTGTGTGTGTGTGTGTGTGTGTGTGTGTGTGTGTGTGTGTGTGTGAGAGGGATTATTATAATAATCAGTAAACGCCAATATTACACAAGCAGATGTTATGTTGTGTGTAAATGTTGCAATAATGAATGATTGGAATTTTGTAACGCAGTCAGCACCGTCACGCCCCCCCAGCGCAATTTCCGGCCGCGCTGAATATATAGCGTCGCTCCGGACAGAGGAACACAAAGCGAATCCACAGAGCACAATACCGCCAGCAAAGCAAAGCAAAGCAAAGCAAAGCAAAGCAAAGCAATATACTTCATAACGACACACAACGCCACATCAGGTACAGGAACTCCTTATGCAATTGCTATGGTGCTGTTATTAACATGAATATGACGGGCGCTATTAGTATACTTAGCTGCACTATTGAGATTTTACTATCATTATTATTATTATTATTATTATTATTATTATTATTATTATTATTAGCAGTGGTATATTCTATGGGAAAGTGTTTAGAAAATCATCCAATCAATGCCCCCTCATTCATTTAAACATTCTCATCGCTCCTGTGTTTGCTGTGCGATGTCTTGCTGAAAATGCCCACCAGTCTATTTAAATCTGTGAATGCGCTTGTGATGTCATTGATTACGTTGTTAAGGATGTCAGGATCCGCGGCTGCGTTCGTTTCTATTGAACCCTTCAGGCATCATGGTATTCATAGACATACATATACATGAAAGCATAAAGAACGCGAATCCGTTTTCCAATGAGGCACTCTGGAACCTCTTGGAATGAAGAGTGTGTGGTGACGTCATCGTGACATCATCATCCCGCTGGACGTTCCTCTTGAAGGACAGCTCGTTTATAGCTGCAGCTTGTTTTCAGCGCTGCTTCTCCCATCCAGCTGCAGAAGGGCTTGGAGTCCCGATCGCCACTCTCATAGCATCTCAGCTCTGTTGTAGACCGTTTTAATGATTGTGCAATTATAACCTCTTGCGAGAAAACGCTTCTGCATATCGAGAGCTTTCATAATCGGATGTGTTTATTACATACGCGTTTTAAACGTAGAAATTGCCCGTATGGTGTGTTTTCGATCACGTGTATCGGGTTGTCGCTACTAGCCTGCAAAATCGTGTTCCTGTCGGTTCATTTGTCTTCTTTTAAGAGGCATAATGACAAAGCTTCTAGCGCCCCCCTGTGGGGCATATCGGAATGCAAACTTTCAACATCAAACGTCGCAAGTAAAGCATTACTGGGAACTGAAATCCGTGCCAATAATTTGATACGTCCCTGGTGATAAAAAAAACGATGATAACTGTACGTGGTTTTAATAAAATAACCAACAAACTGACTTAAGGGTTGAGAAATCGAATTATTTCCTGGTATTATAGGTCTTCCCGGAGGCTTCAATGAATCTTTATGAACTTTAGGTTTTAAAAAAAAATGGTGTAATTGGATACTCTATAATTTCGCATGCAGGAAAGTCACAGCTTCCGATAACTCAATGCAGTTCTCTATGGCCTCGATTATCTTTCGACCCATCCACTCTTGCATAATCCAACATGCTTTTGGAGTTTGCTCATGCTGTCCGAGTTTACAACACACTTTCCTTCCTCTAGGAAACGCTGACGTATCGGTGATCTGTTGAGAAACATAAAACCCGCTCGTTGATTTTTGCCGTACACTCTGGATCACGTGATGGAAGGTAGGACCACACTACTGGACTAGGCTTAAAAAAAAAAAAAAAATGTTTTAATCAATTAAATATATTGTTTGGTTACAAATATCTTTCATGCACGATATTATAAACTTGAAGAAGAAAAAAAAAGTGTGTTAAATATCTTTTAAAGTCGTTAACAGCAGTTCCGGTTTTGTTCAATGCGCTTTCAGGGGGTAAATTAGCCATCCCGCCATTATACAGCTGTTTTAGGCTAAGCAATGACGTCACTGCATGGTGGTGATGTCATTTCGTTACTTTACAAACAGGGTGAAGAAAGCATCAATCCGCTTCATGCATTTCCCCCCTTTACGAGAATTCAGCGCGTGGATCGTAATCTTCTCTTGCCCCGCCCCTCAGGTCACGGGGTCCTGGACTCGGGCGCCTATCGGGAATCGGGCCAGCTGATCTTGGGACACAATGCCTCGCCCCACTCGATCTGCGACGTGTGTAACAAGTACTGGGTGCTGATAGGACTGGACCGGTACCGCCCAGAGCTGACAGCCATGATGCTGCATCCTCTCAACATCTCACAGCAAGGTAAGGGGGGCGGGGCAGGGCGGGGCAGGGCGGGGCGGGGCGGGGCAGGGCGGGGCGGGGCAGGGCGGGGCGGGGCGGGGCGGGGCGGGGATTTATGATGTATTTGTGAATTTCATCATATGGAATTCGAATGTCTGAATATTCTTCACGTGTAAGCTTCAAAATTACAGTTTCAGACTCTTGAGTGTTTAAGAATGAAAGAGCCGGTGAGATTATGAATACCTCTCTTGAATCCTGTTCAGAACTCATTAATAATGCAATAATTATGACATGGGTCTTTTTTTTTTAAAGCTGTAAACCCTAAGTGAATCTAATGAATTGATTCATTGCGATTAACAATGAGATGTATAAATAGAGATTGTGTTCCCGACGAAGACTCTTGTAGTCGAGGCGCGTAGTCGTGCACCGTGGATGCGGCAGTTTTTATATGTTTTTGAAATGTTTGTGTAATAAAAATGAATTTTGGGCTTGTGAGTGGTGTGGATGATGAAGAAAAATCACAAAGTGTGCGAGCAGGTTTTAGCTCTGCAGAGCTGAACCTCATTAATAAAGTTTGTTTGAGAGGGAGAGAGGGGGAAGGCATATGCATATATATCAACAACTGCTGCTGCAGAGTCACTTACAACAGGACCTCGGTCTCATCACTGCAACATGAGGCAAAATGAAAATGTAATTGTAATCCCCCCTCCTCTCCCCACAGTGACTCTCCTCATCTCCACCTACATACCGCAGAGCAACCCCGGATCGGGGCAGCTCGTGGTTCTGGGCATCAAGGGCACTAATTACTTCCTGTCCTGCAGCGGCCAGTCCAACTCGCCCGTCCTGAAGCTAGAGGTGAGAGAGAGAGAGAGAGGCACACACACTGAAGCTTACATTATTATTATTATTATTATTATTATTATTATTATTATTATTATAGCAGGGCTGGGAATAAGACTCCTGTTGCACAGCAGTGTGATCCGCTCCTGGATTCACTGGGAGTTTAATAATAAGACTCACCTGAGCTTGTTAGCTAGACATACTGGGGGCTGATCAAGCTGCTAGTAAAACCTGGACTGGGTGACACTGCTGTGCAATAGGAGTCATCACTACACACACACACACATTATTTTCATTATTTATGTATTTATTAATTTATATATTTATTTAATCTTGAATTGAGCGTTTCCTTTGACCCATTTGCTAGTATCACAGCTTGCTCGTGTCTCTGATATTGGCGATTGGTTTATTGCACACTGGCTGGCAGATTAATTGATCATGCATTATAGGTTATTTTATGAAAAACAATATTAATACTAACAAGAAAACACACACACGCAAAAGTAGAGTTCATTGTATCGTCTAATTTTTATTTCTTAGACAGTAGTGGAGCCGGCTAAGAGTTTGAAGACGATCAGCCAGAGCAGCGACGCGGCCCGGTTCCTGTTTTACAAGCGAGACAGCAACATAACCTCCTCTTTCGAGTCGTTTCTGTTCCCCGGCTGGTTTATCAGCAATGACAGAAATAAGGAGCGTATGAGAGTGGCCATGTGTAACGGAACAAAGGACCCAAGACGCGTCACCGAGTTCTATCTCTCACGCATAACGTAAGTACCAAGCACGCTCGTACCGATCCGTGATGGCGCGATATCCAAATCCAGAGCCCCTCCCGAAACTTGCAGTCAGCGAATCAAATAAAAAAAAAAAAAAAAGAAAGGGTTCAAAATCTTTGTAAATGTCCCATGGAAGAACAGAAACGAAACCTGGAGCCTTCAAATGTGCTTTTCTTGCCGTCGGTGATGCAACGTCACTGATGACGCGGTCACAGTTCAGAGAGTTGGCCAATGGATATAATGGCTAGATTGGACAAGCGTTCCTGGAAGTACTGGAAGCATCGAGATGATGATGATGATGATGATGATGATGATGATGATAAAAAACCCAACAGTTATTCATGTTCAATGCGGTTCATGCTGCGGGAGTTTTTCCACATCTAGTGGCCGTGTTCCGTCGTTGTTGTTGTTCTATGGCGAGGGTTCTCAAACCTTTTCAGTCTGGGACCCCTTTTTCAGTCTGCATCCCTTTTTCAGTCTGGGACCCCTTTTTTCTCAGGGTGAACAGCTCGCGACCCCCAGTAATCATTCAGTGTCCTCTGTGTGCTGGATTGAACATTTAAGTCACCCCTGCCGCTCCTTCTCTTCCATAGGAACTCTGTGATGACACCAGACGCCTGCCCTGTTTAGATTGTGCTCCAAGATCTCTTGATCCGCCCCTCCTGCTCTACACTGGACTCGCCTGACCTCAGCACCACGTTACTGGATCCTCAGCTGATGCGCTATCCTTGCACTATTGCACTGCTAACATGTCACTGTAGATATAACTTGCTGTGATCCTAACTGGCTGCATCCTAGTTCATATTGTATTCGAGTAGTATTATTATTATTTGCACTGACTGTAAACTACACTGTGTTTAAATATGAAGCTTGCATTGTAACCCTGTGCTGCCCTGGAACACCTGTGTGAGTCGCCTTGGATAAAGGCGTATCACAAATAAATACATAAATAATAATAATAATAATAATTCGAAGTCACCTGACTGTTTGTGTCTACTTTCTCAGTGTCCACCAGAGGGAGACAGACTCGTTTTCACAGATTTACCAGCGAGGTCCTTTAGGAAGTACAGAAACGCCACACGCAGCGTGAACCGCCCTCTGCGTGAAAAGGAAAAGGGGTCCCCACTCGAGAAACCAAATACAGACGTAAGCGGGGCTAAGACAAACTACATTTAGTCTTGACGGTTGTTTGGAATATGGGCGGCGATGCACACAGACATTTAGTAGTACTATATTATTTATTCAAAAGCACTTACAAGAGCTGTGTTGATCGCCTTAAACAACTAGGCTAACAATCTTTGTTTTGCAGGTTGTGTTTTCGAGTTGTACAAGACCTTGGATAGTCGTGACTGGGAGTTGTTAGAGGATACTAAGAAAATACACAGAGATCAAGGCTTTTCTGAACTGAAAAAGATTCCGAAGCATTTGAGTGTTACCATTATTATTTGTTTATTTAGCAGACGCCTTTATCCAAGGCGACTTACAGATACTAGGGTGTGTGAACTATGCATCAGTTGCAGAGTCACTTACAACTACGTCTCACCCGAAAGACGGAGCACAAGGAGGTTAAGTGACTTGCTCAGGGTCACACAATGAGTCAGTGGCTGAGGTGGGATTTGAACCGGGGACCTCCTGGGTACAAGCCCTTTTCTTTAACCGCTGAACCACACACGGTGTGAGCACCTATTTGACATTTTGTATGCGTGCATTTTGTCTACAAACACTCATGTATCCAAAATAAAAATGCAAATATATCTATAGATTTAAAAAAAACACAACCAAATACTTTACGCAGATGTTAAGCATTTTCTTAGTAAAGAATAATTTGTGAAGGGATCCTAAATTCACTTTTAAGATTTTTTTCTTGGTTTCCAAATCGACTTGTTAGAACAGAGTGTTTAATGAATGATAAAGCATGAGGGCTCTTCATTAACATGTCATCAACTCGTGGCTATCTTATAACACAATTATAACACGACTGAAGTAAAATAGAGAAACTAGATGCCAATGTCACCTCCATGAGTATAGTATGCTTAATGTACATGATCAAATTGTATCTAATGCTCATTATACTACAGCAGTGTGGAGTAGTGGTTAGAGCTCTGGACTCTTGACCGGAGGGTCGTGGGTTCAATCCCAGGGGGGGGGCTGCTGCTGCTGCTGCTGCTGCTGCTGCTGCTGCTGCTGTACCCTTGAGCAAGGTACTTTACCTAGATTGCTCCAGTAAAAACCCAACTGTATAAATGGGTAATTGTATGTAAAAATAATGTGATATCTTGTAATAATTGTAAGTCATCCTGGATAAGGGCGTCTGCTAAGAAATAAATAATAATAATAATTATATTTAAGTAGAAAACACAGGCAGTAGACAGAACACAGATATGCACTGGTAAACTGAAACCTGTTATTTTTTGTTGGCTCTAACAATGCTTGGAGAAGCACTTTTAGCAACCAGGGGCATTGGGTCACAGCCAAGTAAGATGTATGGTACAGTTTACAGAATATACACCAAGTAATATAATGTATTACAATCCTTTCTAGGCTGTTTGTTTAGGGATGTAACTTCATCTAAAAATAAGTTACAAGCATTCTTCTTTGTGAAATCCCAATATACCAAATAATAATAATAATTTACATTGAGCAATTTATCACATGTATTTGTGTTCTGCTATAATCGTTTCAATGTCAGCTAGAAATGAAGTCACTACAAACGCACACAGTACAAAAGAAAATGTCTCTGTCATCCATACAAGCTTGGGGTGGTTCTAGAGCCTAGGGGCTTAAGTTTGGAATAAAGAGGATCCCTGGTTCAGATATCGCTGGAGAAGTTTGTTTGTGGCGTAGTCAATTCAACTGATGGAAAATTTGTTTCAGTATTTCCAACAGTTTCTAAGATGCATCTCAGAATGATTTTGAAAAGGACAGAGAGAGAGATTAACAGACGGACACTTTTAGGCTGCAAACCCATTGTGACCAAACATTCCCTCGCCCCTGCATGTGGAAAACAGCGCGTTTATTTAAGTGTTGGGGGCGTCCTGAAGCCTGACGCTTGTCACAACCTCAGCAATTAAGATAACAGACAATTCTGCTGCTGAGCAGAGACACCAACAACCGAGGATAAATGAACCACCCTAAAACTTAACGCATTGATAATCTGAATGCTACTTAACCATGGGCAAGCACTAGGTTCAAATGCATTGGTTCAAATACACAAGGGTAACGTGTTTAAATGATGTGGTTAACAGACGATGATACTGAAGAGAATGTGTCTGTCAGAAAATATCAAATGCAGGGATATCATAGATTCAAAAGACAAGTGTCAAACGGGTAAACATGCTGTTTATCATTCATGAATAAACTTGTTTTGCTATTAAACTAATATGAACAATGAAGATGCCTAAAGCAATTGTAACAAACTACCGTGAGAAAAGGCGTAGTCTATGTTCATTAATACTTGGACCGACCGTCTTTTTTTAATGTCTTGCATGGAAACCGCTTTGTTTGTCCTGGGGGCGTTTCTAACGGGGAATGGTTACAGTTATTACAATGGTTATTATTATTATTTATTTTTAGCAGACGCCCTTATCCAGGGAGACTTACAATTGTTACAAGATATCACATTATTTTTACATACAATTCCCCATTTATACAGTTGGGTTTTTTACTGGAGCAATCTAGGTAAAGTACCTTGCTCAAGGGTACAGCAGCAGTGTCCCCACCTGGGATTGAACCTACGACCCTCCGGACAAGAGTCCAGAGCCCTAACCACTACTCCACACTGCTGTCTAGGGGTTTCCTCAGCTATAAACAATGTCCTGCATTTGTCGAGATATCAGAGTTTGTTCACTTCATCCGCCACACAAACTGGTTAGCTGTCAAACGCTGCAGCGTCCATGTGTTAACATGTCTGTCGATGCCTCTGCCGTACATCGCAATCCTGAGATTATTAACTCGATGTGCAACATGAGCCACCTCCAGACCCTCATCTCTCCCTACACCCCCACTCGACCTCTCCGCTCCGCCTGCACTAGAAGACTGGCTCTACCTCCTCCTACGCTCCCCTGCCTCAGAGCCGCTCCTTCTCCACCCTCGCCCGCAGTGGTGGAATGACCTTCCACAGATGTCAGGACTGCCCAGTCCCTGACCACCTTCCGGCACCTCCTCAAGACTCACCTCTTCAGACAGCACCTGTAGAAACTCCTCTTTTCCCTCTGACACTTTATCACTCTTCCTTAAATGCGCTTTTACTTGCTCTTATCTGCCCCCTATTTTACTGCATTTAATCCTGTACTTTAGAGTACTGTAATCTGTCACAAGTGTTATTTAATCTGTAGTATTTTGTATTTAATTATATCCTGATGTAACTATCACTGACACATAGAAAGTTAGTGTATGTATGTAGTTAGTGTAGTGTGAATGTTTTCTTCGATTAAGAGGCATAATGACACAGCTTCTAGCGCCCCCCTGTGGGGTATATTGGAATACTAACTTTCAACATTTCCCAGTATAGTATTACTGGGAACTGATAATCGTGCCAATAATTTGATTACGTCCCTGGTGAAAAAAAAAACAAACAAACATGGGAACTGTTTTACATGTTTTTAAATAAAATAACCAACAAACTGACTTAAGGGTTCAAAATGCAGAAAAGTCACAGCTTCCGACAAATCAATGCAGTTCTCTATGGCCTCGATTTATCTTTCGACCCATCGAGTCTTGCATAGTCCAACACGCTTTTGAAGTTTGCTCATGCTGTCCGAGTTTACAACACAATTTACCTCCTCTAGGATAACTAGTTTTTTTGTTTTTTTTTTAATGTTCAATTATAACCTTGAAGAAGGAAAAAATGCTGAGACGGGAAGGCGATGGCCAGCCCATGTCGATCAACGACGACCAGGACAAACACTGGGTGGCGGTCAAGCAGAACGAGCAGGGCGCTGAGCTGATAGCCATGTCACTGCAGGGTCCGAACATCTCGCAGCAAGGTAAGGAAGGGGCGGGCTGGCGGGTTGGGGGCGGGTAGGATTTATGATGTATTTGCTGCTGCAGAGTCACTTACAACAGGACCCGGTCTCATCACGGCAACGTGAATCAAAATGAAAATGCAACTTCCTACACCCCCCCCCTCTCTCTCTCTCTCTGTCTCTCTCTCTCTCTCTCTCTCTCTCTCTCTGCAGTGACTCTACTCCTCTCCTGCTACAAGCAGACCAGCGATCATGGATCAGGGCTGCCCGTGGTTCTGGGCATCAAGGGCACTAATTACTTCGTGTCCTGCAGCGGCCCGTCTGACTCACCCATCCTGAAGCTGGAGGTGAGAGAGAGAGAGAGAGAGAGAGAGAGAGAGAGAGAGAGAGAGAGAGAGAGAGAGAGAGACACACACACACACACTCACTCACGCACACACACACACACACACACAGATAACCAGAAGTAGTTCATTGTATCGTTTTACCGTGATTGGAATTCTAACCTGTTTTTTTTGTTGTTGTTTTTTTTATTTCTTAGACTGTAGTGAATCCGGAGGAGAGTTTGAAGACGATCAGCACGAGCAGCGACATGACCCGGTTCCTTTTTTACAAGCGAGAGGATCAAATCGGAACCTCGGCTTTCGAGTCGTTTCGGTTCCCCGGCTGGTTTATCAGCAACGACGGAACTACCACACGCGCGAAAGTGGCCATGTGTAACGGAAGACAGGCCATAGGACGTGTCACCGACTTCCACATCCACGCAAGCACACAGTAGGGGAGACAAGGTCACACTTTCATATTGTTTCATATTTCATAACTGTTTCATATTTTCCTCAACCTGGTAACATTCTGCGAGGTTCTGTTCCTCGTTTTATTGAAGAATAACTCTTCAAGTACAAATTGGTGGGTTTTTTTTTATTTTTTATTTCATGTGATATTTAGACAGTTGAAAATGCGCCGGTCACCTGTGACAGCTTGGGTTGTCTCAAAGTATGTTCTTGATTTTTGCTCAGGCTGTGTTGCTTCGATTACGATCTCAACAGCTGCTCTTCGGTTCCAGCTGCACTGCCACAGACATGTGCCACAAAGGCTAGACCAGCCAATCTTTCAACTAGTACGCGCCAGCGCCCTCTAATGCGCAGCTAGTGCATTCCCTGCGACAGGACAGATAATTCACTAGATGGCGCTGTCTCTTCCCTCTATAAAGACAATAGTACTGATGTAAGCTGTTATCACATACTGCGTGTCTGTGGCTGAGGACTTCAACCGGAGAGCAGCTCCTGGCTCACGGTTTAAAACCCTACACTGCAGCACGGATGATCATTCAGTGTCCTCTGTGTGCTGGATTGAACATTTGAGTCACCCCTGCCCATCCTTCTCTTCCTTAGGCAACCTCTGTGATGAAACTCTGCGCTTGTAGATCTCCTGCTCCGCCCCTCCTGCTCTGCACTGGACTCGTCTGACCTCAGCACCACGTTACTGGATCCTCAGCTGATGCGCTATCCTTGCACTATTGCGCTGCTAACATGTCACTGTAGATATAACTTGCTGTGATCCTAACTGGCTGCATCCTAGTTCATATTGTATTCTAGTAGTATTATTATTATTACACTGACTGTAAACCACACTGTGTTTAAATATGAAGCTTGCATTGTAACCCTGTGCTGCCCTGGAACACCTGTGTGAGTCACCTGGGATAAAGACATCTGACAAATAAATAAATAAATAAATAAATAAATAAATAAATAAATAAATAAATAAATAAATAAATCGAAGTCACCTGACTGTTAGTGTCAACATTCTCAGTGTCCACCAGAGGGAGACAGACTCGTTTTCACAGATTTACCAGCGAGGTCTTTGTTTTGAAGTACAGAGATGCCACACACAGCGTGAACCGCCCTCTGCGTGAAAAGGAAAAGGGGTCCCCACTCGAGAAACCAAATACAGAAGTAAGCGTGGGGAAATTGCAAAAAAAAAAAAAAAAAAACCCTTTCCGCTTTAACAATAAAAACACAAAAATAAATACGAAAAAAAAACGGGAATTTGAGAAACACAGAAAAAAGAAGTTCGGTTTGATTTCCTCTTTTTTTTTGCTTTTACTGATTTTGACCTTTTAAAAGTTTCCACTCGAAAACCAGCACAGTGTAATAAAACACAGTGACAGCGTGGTAAAGCACAGAGAGGTCTGGTAAAGCATAGGGAAGCATTGTAAAGCACAGAGAGGTTTGGTAAAGCATAGTGAAGCATTGTAAAGCACAGAGAGGTCTGGTAAAGCATAGGGAAGCATTGTAAAGCACAGAGAGGTCTGGTAAAGCATAGAAAAGCATTGTAAAGCACAGAGAGGTCTGGTAAAGCATAGGGAAGCATTGTAAAGCACAGAGAGGTCTGGTAAAGCATAGGGAAGCATTGTAAAGCACAGAGAGGTCTGGTAAAGCATAGGGAAGCATTGTAAAGCACAGAGAGGTCTGGTAAAGCATAGGGAAGCATTGTAAAGCACAGAGAGGTCTGGTAAAGCATAGGGAAGCATTGTAAAGCACAGAGAGGTCTGGTAAAGCATAGGGAAGCATTGTAAAGCACAGAGAGGTCTGGTAAAGCATAGGGAAGCATTGTAAAGCACAGAGAGGTCTGGTAAAGCATAGGGAAGCATTGTAAAGCACAGAGAGGTCTGGTAAAGCATAGGGAAGCATTGCAAAGCACAGAGAGGTCTGGTAAAGCATAGGGAAGCATTGCAAAGCACAGAGAGGTCTGGTAAAGCATAGGGAAGCATTGTAAAGCACAGAGAGGTCTGGTAAAGCATAGGGAAGCATTGTAAAGCACAGAGAGGTCTGGTAAAGCATAGGGAAGCATTGTAAAGTACAGAGAGGTATCAAGCATTGTATCAAGTCTGTGTGTGTGTGTCTGTGTGTACAGTGTGTGTGTGTGTGTGTGTACAGTGTGTGTGTGTGTTTGCTTATAGTGCTCGCTGGGTCAAAAAAAGTCCCCACACGGAATGAACAGGCCAAGTCCCTGTCATGTTTAAACAGAGATTTCCGGCGTAATAATGCAGCTGTATGTTCTGCAGCTCCTGTATCTTTCATTACGGTGTTTACAATAGGAAGCCTGCAGGGAATGAACCCACGCACACTGGAAATCCAGGCGTGTGGGTGTGACAGGGCGTGCCACTCTCACTGTGCCTGAGGGACAGGGAGAAGAGATCCGGGTTAACCGGTTCCACCTCCACAAAGGGAACGAGACACTGGGAATTCCCAGGATCTTCGCTTCCGGAAAAGGGGGAGGGACCATCTGATTTGAAAATATTCCTTCGCGATTGTTGTTTTGTGTGTGTGTGTGTGTGTGTTTAGGAGCAAACAAACAAAAAAATCATACAATGATGGAGAGAGGGGAAGCATATTAGTGTTGCGCAGGCCTCAGTGCTTCATCTATGAAGGGCTTCGGTGCGCCGCGCAACGCTAATATGCTTCCGTGCCACCAAACAGCGTTGAGGAGTCTTTTCAGAAGCCCCCCCCATTCATTGCAAATAACGATCCACGCAAACACTGTTAGAGACGATCGCACAGACCTCACGACACGTCACAGCAATTTAATATTTGGAACAACTGGCCTTCGAGTTTTTGCTTTCATAGATGTGTTTTATTTGATTGATTGATTTATATTTGACTTTCCCTCCCACCCAACCCCGCTTGCACTTTTTGGCCGGGAAATTTTTACTTTGGTCTGTGGTCGATCATTCTTCCTGTTTCGATTTCAGTTTGGAATTACAGCTTGTTGTCCCATTTCGTCTGTGCGTGTCTCAGTGTGTGCGTGTGTGAGTGTGCGTGTCTCAGTGTGTGCGTGTGTGAGTGTGCGTGTCTCAGTGTGTGCGTGTGTGAGTGTTCGTGTCTCAGTGTGTGCGTCTCAGTGTGTGTGTCTGAGTGTGTGCGTGTGTGTGTGTGTCTGTGCGTGTCTCAGTGTGTGCGTATTTCAGTGTGTGCGTGTATCACTGACACAGACATACATTAATTTTATTGTCAATTGTGTTTTTATGGACTTGTAAAGCGCTTTGAGACACTGTGTATGACCGGCGCTATTTAAATAAATAAACCTACTTACTGACACAAACACACACACTGACAGACACTGAAACACACACACACACACTGAGACACACACACACACACACTGACAGACACTGAAACACACACACACACACTGAGACACACACACACACACACACTGACAGACACTGAAACACACACACACACTGAGACACACACACACACACACACACTGATAGACACTGAAACACACACACACACTGAGACACACACACACACACACACTGATAGACACTGACACACACACACACACACACACACACACACACACACACACACACACACTGACAGACACTGAAACACACACACACGCACACACACACACACGCACGCACACACACGCACGCACACACACGCACACACACACAGACGCGCACACACACCGCAGTTCCTCTGTGCGTGAGATCGCTCTTGTGCTTGTGTTGTGCTGCTCAGTTTTAATTAGGAGGCTCATTTCATTGTCATGCAGACCGGATGCAGGTGAGCCGTTTCACTTCTGGGTTGAGCAATTCAATATCACCCTGTCATTATGAATGATTATCAACACCGCAGAAAGAGCAAAACACTGAAGCAAAGAAAAGTCCCTTTCCAGTTTCATTACATTGAAATATATATATATATATATATATATATATATATATATATATATATATATATATATATATATATATATATATATATATATATATATATATATATTGTGTTATTTTTAATTCTAAAACCACTATTATCTCGTTACCATGAAATAACAGCGATTCTTGTAATCAAATCTATCACTGTAATTATATATATAGATAGATAGATAGATAGATAGATAGATAGATGTTTTTCTATTGCCTTTTTTGTTGCTTATTGAAAATGCATTTAGTGTAATTGGAGCTCTTAGATGGAACTGTTGTGAATTCGCGAACGCATTGTTGATGCGTGTTTCGTTTTGTAATGTGGATAATAATTGTTAATAAACTTTTTTTTTTTTTTTAAATGTTGTTTCTCGATCATTTCTTACCACGTTGACTAACCATTCCTGCACGGAACCGATGGGCGGGGAAGCATTTTAGCGTTGCGCCATTCTGCGCAAAGGCAAAGCATTGTGCGCTGGATCTTGTGCAACACTGATACGCCTCCCCACAATCACCCTTGAACAATCCTTTCAGAAGCAATTGATCTGGTCCAGTTTGCAGCAATATCGACCCAAGCGATCCTCAAGCTAATGTATAACTCGCTGTGATCCTAACTGGCTGCATCCTGGTTCATATTGTAGTCTAGTAGTATTATTATTATTTGCACTTACTGTAAACTACACTGTATCTGCACTGTGGGGCAGCAGTGTGGAGTAGTGGTTAGGGGCTCTGGACTCTTGACCGGAGGGGCGTGGGTTCAATCCCAGGTGGGGGACACTGCTGCTGTACCCTTGAGCAAGGTACTTTACCTAGATTGCTCCAGTAAAAACCCAACTGTATAAATGGGGAATTGTATGTAAAAATAATGTGATATCTTGTAACAATTGTAATAAATAATAATAATATTTAAATATGAAGCTTGCATTGTAACCCTGGAACACCTGTGAGTCACCTTGGATAAAGACGTCTGCCTAATAAATAATAATAACCCCCAAAGAATCGTACAGGACATAGCGAATAAAGGAAATCCTGTTTTTGAATTGGGAAAGCACAGCTGACAGTACTACCCTCTAGCCTCGGTTAAGAAACCTGGTGAAATAACAGAATTTTGCTGCTTTGTGCTGCTTCTTTTTTTTTGCGCCTCAGCAGAAAGTCTGTTTCTCGGTTCCTGTGGTCAAAATGCCCTCGGGAGACAAGAGGTCTGAACTGGAGATAAAGAGGGGGGGAGGGGCGGGGCTTGATCCATGTGTGTAAAATCCTCAGCAGTCGAGATAAAGTTCAAACCACTTCAAATTGAAGAAGAGGAGGATGTGAATGAAAGCGGGGTAGAGTTTAGAGCAGAAAGGAGGAAGCACGTTTTTTTTTTAACATAGAGAGTTAGAAATGCACGGAATCACCGACCTGGTGAAAGATCTAAAACAACAGGAAGATTTAAAAAAAAAAAAAAAAAAAAAAGATTTGAATCTGTGCTTTTAAATTAGCCCCCTCCCTCCCCCCCCTTTATGCAGAGTGTTACAAGATAGGGTGTGTCTCTGGGCTGGAATGTGACACAAGTTTGTGATAAGGCCTTTTGTTCATTACATGTGGTTCCAGCTGTGCTGGAGCCTAGCAGAACCAGTTTGTCCTGAGCAGCTCTTTCCTGGGGCCAGGGTGTAAATCCTTTGATCTGACGAGGTGTCGACTCTGGTGTAACTTCTCTCCTGTCTCAGACAATCCTTCGTTAGAGAAAAGAACATAAGAAAGTTTACAAACGAGAGGAGGCCATTCAGCCCATCTTGCTCGTTTGGTCGTTAGTAGCTTATTGATCCCAGAATCTCATCAAGCAGCTTCTTGAAGGTTCCCAGGATGTCAGCTTCAACAACATTACTGGGGAGTTGGTTCCAGACCCTCACAATTCTCTGTGTAAAAAAGTGCCCCTATTTTCTGTTCTGAATGCCCCTTTATCTAATCTCCATTTGTGACCCCTAGTCCTTGTTTCTTTTTTCAGGTCGAAAAAGTCCCCTGGGTCGACATTGTCTATACCTTTTAGGATTTTGAATGTTTGAATCAGATTGCCGCGTAGTGTAAGGTACTCCACGCAGGCAATAAAAATGTGCATAATAAATATCATATGGGAGATACTGAAATTGAAGAAGGGAACTATGAAAAAGACCGAGGAGTTTATGTTGACTCAGAAATGTCTTCATCTAGACAACGTGGGGAAGCTATAAAAAAAAGCCAACAAGATGCTCGGATATATTGTGAGAAGTGTTGAATTTAAATCAAGGGAAGTAATGTTAAAACTTCACAATGCATTAGTAAGACCTCACCTAGAATATTGTGTTCAGTTCTGGTCACCTCGTTACAAAAAGGATATTGCTGCTCTAGAAAGAGTGCAAAGAAGAGCAACCAGAATTATCCGGGTTTAAAAGGCATGTCGTATGCAGACAGGCTAAAAGAATTGAATCTATTCAGTCTTGAACAAAGAAGACTACTGCGGCGATCTGATTCAAACATTCAAAATCCTAAAAGGTATAGACAATGTCGACCCAGGGACTTTTGACCTGAAAAAGAAACAAGGACCAGGGGTCACAAATGGAGATTAGATAAAGGGGCATTCAGAACAGAAAATAGGAGGCACTTTTTTTACACAGAGAATTGTGAGGGTCTGGAACCAACTCCCCAGTAATGTTGTTGAAGCTGACACCCTGGGATCCTTCAAGAAGCTGCTTGATGAGATTCTGGGATCAATAAGCTACTAACAACCAAACGAGCAAGATGGGCTGAATGGCCTCCTCTCGTTTGGAAACGTTCCTATGTTCTTTTGTTATCACAGCACAAGATAGAATCAGAACAGAGACAGTCTCAGAGTTATCTAAGTTGGTGTGCTGGGGATGGGGGAACATTGTTGTTCAGAAGCCTGAAGGGCTGCAGCTGATGCAATCACTGCTTGCTACAGTCTCAAGGCACCTCACGTTCAATGAAATGTATATAGAAATACAAGGTACACACGTATCATACAGAATATCATTTTCCTCTTCAAACCGCTCCATTAAAAACAGTCCAATGCAAAAGCTAACATAGCAATTGATTCACTTTGGATTTGTTTAATACCCAGTTTTAAAATAAAACCATTGATTGTAAAACAGGAGAAATGATTTGAATCTTGATTCGATTGTGATTTAAAGACACCTTTCACACTGGCATTCCTACCCCGGTCCGGGTTCTGGCTACCTGGGTCACAATCAGGATGAGGGTGACACACTTTGTGCCAAACGCAGCACACCAGGGTATCCCCGAGAAAGGGTCCTGTGGGTGTCAGATGATTCTTCATGGTGAGGTTCAGGGGTCGGTATTGGGTTTGAGGTCAGGGATTGCTTAAGGTTATTATTATTAATTATCCAGGGCGACTTACAATTGTTACAAGATATCACATTATTTTTACATGCAATTCCCCATTTATACAGCTGGGTTTTTACTGGAGCAATCTAGCTAAAGTACCTTGCTCAAGGGTACAGCAGCAGTGTCCCCCACCTGGGATTGAACCCACGACCCTCCGGTCAAGAGTCCAGAGCCCTAACCACTACTCCACACTGCTGCCCACAGTACTGGGTTTGAGGTTAGGGTTTTAGGGCAGGGGTTGGGTTAGAGTCAGGGTGGCTTGATTTGGTAGAGGTGCCGAGCTCTGGAAGTGAAAGGCAGGAGCGAATGACACATGCCCTCAAATCATCTGAAGCCCTCAGGACACTTTCTAGCAGATATTCCTTTAAGCTGCATAACAAACAGCCACGCCTGCGTGAAGGTTTCACTTCCGCAAGGAATATTTCTGTTTTTTTTTTCTGTTTAGTCAATGTTTTTGTGGATTGAGACACGGCACGAGCCAGATTGCAGCGAGGATGAAGAAACACTGAGTCCTGTAAGGCCTGGGCGGTAATGCCTTCAGGGCCTTATAGGTTAAAAGCTAAACCTTTGATTGTATTTATTTATTTATTTGCTGCCTTTATAGAGGGCTTTTTATAGGAAAGTATCGCACAGCACTGTGCAGTACAGAGCAGAAAAAAAGAACAACCACAATGCATTTGAATAGCATGTCACACATACAGCTGCCACAGTCTGACCATTTCAATAACAGTATACACCTAATAATACAAAAACAGCCATTTAAAAGTGACATGAAAACCCACTGAGATAAGAAAGCCGTTTTATTAAAGTGTGTTTTTAGTCTTGACTTGAAAACTGTAACAGTCCCAGCTTCCCTGGCAACTAAATAGTTTGTAAGCGAGTTTGGGTCAGATTTCTGGTATAAGGAAGGTCCTGCTCCGATTCTGGAACATGACCGCAGGGCCCGGATTTTCAAAGCGTTCCCCCCAGTCTTTAATTCGCTCAGTTTTTTTTTTTTGAACCAGGTCAAAACGCCTGCCCATTTTACAACGCTAGACTCTAACAGCACAGCAATCTCACCGCGCAATCTCAGAAACGATTTCGTTTCTCGCTCTGGGTCGTTTACATGGTTTTATTTTATCTCCTGTAAAATTAAAATAAATAAATAAAACCCAGGAGTTATTTAAAGACTGGAGAACGTGCTTTGACAGCGGTGTTAGTGTGAGGGGGTGCTGTCAAGCTTCGGGGATCAAATGCTGAGTCAGTCTTAATGAATCTGGTAAAATCACGCTACCTGTACTGTGACCGTGTGATCCTGCACAGTGAACACATCCTGTGGATAATTACACAGTGATGTAACTCTGTGCTTCCTGCAACGTCACTGTATTCTAGGGACAGCAGAAACATGGCATTGCAATATTTAACAGAAGAGTATGATAGGAGTGTGAAGAGGATTGGTAAGAATGAAACTGAGACACACAGACTGACTGACTGACAGACAGACAGGGAGACAGACAGGGAGACAGACAGACAGACAGACAGACAGACAGACAGACAGGGAGACAGGGAGACAGACAGACAGACAGACAGACAGACAGACAGACAGACAGACAGACAGGCAGGCAGACAGACAGACAGACAGAGAGGGAGGGAGACAGACAGACAGGGAAACAGACAGGGAGACAGACAGACAGGCAGGCAGGGAGAGAGAGACATACAGGGAGGGAGGGAGACAGGGAGGGAGGGAGACAGGGAGACAGACAGACAGACAGACAGACAGACAGACAGACAGACAGGGAGACAGGCAGGGAGACAGGGAGACATACAGACAGTCAGACAGACATACAGGGACGGAGGGAGGGAGACAGGGAGACAGATAGACAGGGAGACAGACTAACAGACAGACAGGGAGACAGACAGGGAGACAGACAGACAGAGAGGGAGGGAGACAGACAGACAGGGAGACAGACAGGCAGGGAGACAGACAGGCAGGGAGACAGGCAGACAGACAGACAGACAGACAGACAGACAGACAGACAGACAGACATACAGAGACGGAGACAGAGAGGCAGACGGAGACAGACAAGGAGAAAGACAGACAGACAGACAGACAGACAGGCAGGCTAACAGACAGACAGGGAGACAGACAGGGAGACAGACAGACAGACAGACAGACAGACAGACAGGCAGGGAGACAGACAGAGAGACAGGCAGGGAGACAGACAGACAGAGAGACAGACAGACAGACAGACAGACAGACAGACAGACAGACAGACAGACAGACAGACAGACAGACAGACAGACAGACAGACAGACAGAGAGACAGACAGACAGACAGACAGACAGACAGACAGACAGACAGACAGAGAGGAAGGCAGACAGACAGACAGACAGACAGACAGACAGACAGACAGACAGACATACAGAGAGGGAGACAGAGAGGCAGACGGAGACAGACAAGGAGAAAGACAGGGAGACAGGGAGACATACAGGGAGAGAGACAGACAGGGAGACAGACAGGTAGACAGGCAGGCAGACAGATAGACAGACAGACAGACAGACAGGGAGACAGACAGGTAGACAGGCAGGCAGACAGATAGACAGACAGACAGACAGACAGACAGAGACAGGTAGGCAGGCAGACAGACAGGGAGACAGACAGACAGTCAGACAGACAGACAGGGACGGAGGGAGGGAGACAGGGAGACAGATAGACAGGGAGACAGACAGACAGACAGACAGGGAGACAGGGAGACAGACAGACAGACAGACAGACAGACAGACAGACAGACAGACAGACAGACAGACAGACAGACAGACAGGGAAAATCCTTGCCCAAGACGGATGTCCAATTGAATTTTATAAGCATTTTTGGTCTCTTATCTCCCCTGTTTTTAATCATTTATATATTTCTAGGTCACTGTCACAGCCTATGAATACAGCACTAATCTCTCTCTCTCTCGTTAAAAAAAGGATAAAGATCAGACACTCTGTGCTAATTACCCTCCAACATCGTTAATAAACACTGTCAGAACATTTTATTTAGATATCAATGAATTTTTGGTCTTCGAATACAACCTCACAGAACGGGTTAAAGATTAAGTCAGATTCTGGTTAAATTCCTAGTCAGACAGTAAGGTGATAAAGATCTTTCTGGTCACTTCTGTCCTTGCTAGGACAAGGCTCCAAGACATTCTGAAATGGGTGTTGGCTTCTCCTTTGATGTCCAGTTCTAACAAGAAAGGCATTTGCCATTTATAAAAACTAGAGAAACTGGATTGAACCAGATGCATGGAAGCTAGGGTTAGGACAATGGACAATTAACCAAGTGAAAAGAGATTTGTGTCTTTGTCTGATTGGTTTAAAGAAAAATCATGATGTCACTGAAAGATTGCGTTTAAACTGAGAATACTGAAATGTGTTTTGTATTGCTCTGATCCGTGCTTGGAGAGAGGATACCTGCAAACTGTTGTCACCATGTAACCTTTAAGATGTCTGGTTGTAACTTTGCAACTCAGAACTTTTATCTTCAATAAAACTACAGTTATCTGGACTGGAAAACAAGAAGCCTGTGACTTCTCTTTCGCTTCTTCTTTTACTGCGTTATTCACAACAGACACAAAACGTAATTTGTAAACCCATTGCATTGAGATTGGAAAGCGTTCTGCCATGTCTCATTCGTTCAGACCAAACAGGGTTCATAAAAAACAGGCAGTCCTCAGATAATGTCAGGGGGCTTTTTAACATCATACACTGACTGTGGTCGTCTCCCTGGAGACAGGCAGACATGCAGACAGGCAGAGAGACAGACAGACAGAGAGACAGGCAGAGAGACAGGCAGAGAGACAGGCAGAGAGACAGGCAGGCAGAGAGACAGGCAGGCAGAGAGACAGACAGACAGAGAGACAGGCAGAGAGACAGGCAGAGAGACAGACAGACAGGCAGAGAGACAGACAGGGAGACAGGGAGACAGGGAGACAGATAGACGGAGACAGACAGACAGACAGGCAGGGAGACAGACAGACAGACAGACAGACAGGCAGACAGGCAGGGAGACAGACAGACAGACAGAGAGACAGACAGACAGACAGAGAGACAGACAGAGAGACAGGCAGACAGACAGACAGACAGACAGACAGAGAGACAGACAGACAGACAGACAGACAGACAGACAGAGAGGAAGGCAGACAGACAGACAGACAGACAGACAGACAGACAGACAGGTAGACAGGCAGGCAGACAGATAGACAGACAGACAGACAGACAGACAGAGACAGGCAGGCAGGCAGACAGACAGGGAGACAGACAGACAGCAGACAGACAGACAGGACAGACAGGGAGACAGGGAGACAGATAGACAGGGAGACAGACTGACAGACAGACAGGGAGACAGGGAGACAGACAGACAGACAGACAGACAGACAGACAGGGAGACAGGCAGGGAGACAGGGAGACATTCAGACAGTCATACAGGGAGAGACAGGGAGACAGATAGACAGGGAGACAGACTAACAGACAGACAGGGAGACAGACAGGGAGACAGACAGACAGAGAGGGAGGGAGACAGACAGACAGGGAGACAGACAGGCAGGGAGACAGACAGGCAGGGAGACAGGCAGGCAGACAGACAGACAGACAGGCAGGCAGACAGACAGACAGGGAGACAGACAGGGAGACAGACAGACAGACAGACAGACAGACAGACAGACAGACAGACAGACAGACAGGCAGGCAGACAGACAGACAGGGAGACAGACAGGGAGACAGACAGACAGACAGACAGACAGACAGGCAGACAGACAGGCAGACAGACAGACAGACAGACAGACAGACAGACAGACAGACAGACAGACAGACAGACAGGGAAAATCCTTGCCCAAGACGGATGCCCAATTGAATTTTATAAGCATTTTAGGTCTCTTATCTCCCCTGTTTTTAATCATTTATATATTTCTAGGTCACTGTCACAGCCTATGAATACAGCACTAATCTCTCTCTCTCTCGTTAAAAAAAGGATAAAGATCCGACACTCTGTGCTAATTACCCTCCAACATCGTTAATAAACACTGTTGGAACATTTTATTTAGATATCAATGAATTTTTGGTCTTCGAATACAACCTCACAGAACGGGTTAAAGATTAAGTCAGATTCTGGTTAAATTCCTAGTCAGACAGTAAGGTGATAAAGATCTTTCTGGTCACTTCTGTCCTTGCTAGGACAAGGCTCCAAGACATTCTGAAATGGGTGTTGGCTTCTCCTTTGATGTCCAGTTCTAACAAGAAAGGCATTTGCCATTTATAAAAACTAGCTACTTCAAAGAGAAACTGGATTGAACCAGATGCATGGAAGCTAGGGTTAGGACAATGGACAATTAACCAAGTGATAAGAGATTTGTGTCTTTGTCTGATTGGTTTAAAGAAAAATCATGATGTCACTGAAAGACTTCGTTTAAACTGAGAATACTGAAATGTGTTTTGTATTGCTCTGATCCGTGCTTGGAGAGAGGATACCTGCAAACTGTTGTCACCATGTAACCTTTAAGATGTCTGGTTGTAACTTTGCAACTCAGAACTTTTATCTTCAATAAAACTACACTTATCTGGACTGGAAAACAAGAAGCCTGTGACTTCTCTTTCGCTTCTTCTTTTACTGCGTTATTCACAACAGACACAAAACGTAATTTGTAAACCCATTGCATTGAGATTGGAAAGCGTTCTCCCACGTCTCATTCGTTCAGACCAAACAGGGTTCATAAAAAACAGGCAGTCCTCAGATAATGTCAGGGGGCTTTTTAACATCATACACTGACTGTGGTCGTCTCCCTGGAGACAGGCAGACATGCAGACAGGCAGAGAGACAGACAGACAGAGAGACAGGCAGGCAGAGAGACAGGCAGGCAGAGAGACAGACAGACAGAGAGACAGGCAGAGAGACAGGCAGACAGGCAGAGAGACAGACAGACAGAGAGACAGGCGGGCAGAGAGACAGGCAGACAACAGAGAGACAGGCAGAGAGACAGACAGAGAGACAGGCAGGCAGAGAGACAGGCAGGCAGAGAGACAGACAGACAACAGAGAGACAGACAGAGAGACAGGCAAGGCAGAGAGACAGGCAGACATACAGACAGACAGAGAGACAGGCAGACAGAGAGACAGGCAGAGAGACAGGCAGACAGAGAGACAGGCAGACAGACAGACAGACAGACAGACAGACAGACAGACAGACAGAGAGGAAGGCAGACAGACAGACAGACAGACAGAGAGGAAGGCAGACAGACAGACAGACAGACAGAGAGGAAGGCAGACAGACAGACAGACAGACAGACAGACAGACAGACAGACAGACAGACAGACAGACAGAGAGGAAGGCAGACAGACAGACAGACAGACAGACAGACTGTTAAGTATCTGGTGTGCGATTCAATGTGTTAACGTCGCATTATTCAGCTGCTTTCATTCCACTCTGTGAAGCAGGATGTGTTCATGGTACAGGGTGATGCAATGGCTGCATGTATACAATTTAGTGTAGATCTCAATGCATTGGCAGGCATTGATCTTCAGGTAAGGAAGTGATGCCACTTCAATCTGTCACTGGGCTTCACAATTGCGTCACACAGGATGCATTATTGCAAAACACAACAGCGCTATAATTTCCTGGCTAATTATGTACATTAACTGTTTTCATAATTGCAAAAGTTTTGAGTGTGATTTTTGAAAATGACTAAGGGGCCGCGGTTTACATTTCGATCAAAAAAAAAAAAGAAAGGAAACTCCGCGAGAAATTCCTGCCACAGCATCGAGGCATTTGTTTGCAATTACAAGTCCCCTCCTAAAAACACAGCACAGTGTGATGCAGCACAGAGTGATACAGCACAGTGACACCATGGGAAAGCACAGGCAAGCATTGCAAAGCACAGAGAGGTCTGGTAAAGCATAGGGAAGCATTGTAAAGCACAGAGAGGTGTGGTAAAGCATAGGGAAGCATTGTAAAGCACAGAGAGGTCTGGTAAAGCATAGGGAAGCATTGTAAAGCACAGAGAGGTCTGGTAAAGCATAGGGAAGCATTGTAAAGCACAGAGAGGTCTGGTAAAGCATAGGGAAGCATTGTAAAGCACAGCGAAGTCTGGTAAAGCATAGGGAAGCATTGTAAAGCACAGAGAGGTCTGGTAAAGCATAGGGAAGCATTGTAAAGCACAGAGAGGTCTGGTAAAGCATAGGGAAGCATTGTAAAGCACAGAGAGGGATGGTAAAGCACAGGGAAGCATTGTAAAGCACAGAGAGGTGTGGTATATAGCACTGTAAAGTACAGAGCAGAAAAAAACAAACCACAATGCATTTGAATAGCATGTCACACATACAGCTGCCACAGTCAGACCATTTCAATCACAGCATACACATAATAATACAAAAACAGCCATTTAAAAGTGACATGAAAACCCACTGAGATAAGAAACCCGTTTTATTAAAGTGTGTTTTTAGTCTTGACTGTAACGGTCCCAGCTTCCCTGACAAACGCAGGCAGAGCATTCCAGAATTGAGGAGCTCTGCATGAAAAAGCCGCCCCTCCTCCCGTGCTGCTTGTGCTGACCCGACGAATAACCAGCACCCCCGCATCCTGTGATCTCAGAGCGCGGTCTGGAAGATACACGGGCAGCAACTCCTGCAAATAACTGCGTGCTAATCCATTCAGGGCCTTGGAAGTCAACAGCAAAATCTTCACATCAATTCAATACTGCACAGGGAGCCAGTGTAAAGGGGCCAGAACAGGGGTAATATAATAATAATAATAATAATAATAATAATAATAATAATAATAATAATAATAATAATAATATGTTCACTTTTCCTGGTTTTAGTCAGAATTCTAGCTGCGGTATTCTGAACAAACTGCAAGCAGGATACCACACGTTTTGAGACAGCAGAAAAAACGTGCATTACACTAATCAATTCTAGATGAAACACAGGCATGCCTAAGTCTCTCGGCATCAGATACGGAAATAATTGGTCTAAGTTTGGTTGTGTTTCTCAAATGGTAAAATGAGACTTTAGTGACTTCCCTAATATGAGTCTCAGATGACAGATCAGGATCAAAGATGACCCCCAAACTCTAAATTTCTAGGTTCAGTTTTGATGAGAGACTTTAATGGGTCGAGCTCATGTAAACCCACATTTCTTTTTAGTTGGTTCTGTGAGTCCGCTAGCATAACCTCGGCTTGATCTGAATTCAACAGGAGACCCTTCCATGCAGTTTAGATTCCTGCCATCTCCATTCTAGTTTACAACCCTCATACTTCATCTTACTATCAGAGTTTGATAGGCCTTACAGTATCTAAGGCACAGGGAAGCATTGTAAAGCACAGAGAGGTCTGGTAAAGCATAGGGAAGCATTGTAAAGCACAGAGAGGTATGGGAAAGCATAGGGAAACATTGTAAAGCACAGAGAGGTCTGGTAAAGCATAGTGAAGCATTGAAAAGCACAGAGAGGTATGGTAAAGCATAGGGAAGCATTGTAAAGCACAGAGAGGTCTGGTAAAGCATAGTGAAGCATTGTAAAGCACAGAGAGGTCTGGTAAAGCATAGGGAAGCATTGTAAAGCACAGAGAGGTATGGTAAAGCATAGGGAAGCATTGTAAAGCACAGAGAGGTCTGGTAAAGCATAGGGAAGCATTGTAAAGCACAGAGGTCTGGGAAAGCATAGGGAAGCATTGTAAAGCACAGAGAGGTCTGGTAAAGCATAGGGAAGCATTGTAAAGCACAGAGAGGTCTGGTAAAGCATGGGCAAGCATTGCAAAGCACAGAGAGGGATGGTAAAGCATAGGGAAGCATTGTAAAGCACAGAGAGGTCTGGTAAAGCATAGGCAAGCATTGTAAAGCACAGAGAGGTCTGGTAAAGCATAGGGAAGCATTGTAAAGCACAGAAGTAAAGCAGCTTTTAAAACACACAAGGGTACATTTATAGTCCAGCCAGAGGAAAAGCACGAGGGAAAATGCAGAAAGGAGCATGCAGATGTCCTGTTGTAAACTTTGACAAGGAGACAGACGGTCAGATAATTAAATAACTTCCAGTCACACGTTCTAGAGCTTCTGTTTTCGGTGTTTTCCGCCGACTGTTCTCCTCTCCTTTAAGAATTCAATGGATCCCTGTTCAGCCTCTCGCGTATCTCAATCACAGCTGAGAAACGCGCTCATAGTAACATGGATCGCAAGTCTTACTGTGTCATTTCAAAGCAGAAGCGACTAGTCTTTATTAATGTGAACACAGTCAGGCAGAATGATTATAATAAAGTGCGCCAGCATAAAATACTTTAGTTTTCATTGTAGCTTTGATTGGTCGCTGATCAGCATGTTGCGATCTCATACACGATCTGATATAGATAAATGAAAAGGTGTGTGTGTGTGTGTGTGTGTGTGTGTGTGTGTGTGTGTGTGTGTGTGTGTGTGTGTGTGTGTGTGTGTGTGTGTGTGTGTGTGTGTGTGTGTGTGTGTGAGAGGGATTATTATAATAATCAATAAACGCCAATATTACACAAGCAGATGTTATGTTGTGTGTAAATGTTGCAATAATTAATGATTGGAATTTTGTAACGCAGTCAGCACCGTCACGCCCCGCCACCCCCACCCCCACCCCCAGGGGAATTTCCGACCGCGCTGAATATATAGCGTCGCTCCGGACAGAGGAACACAAAGCGAATCCACGGAGCACAATACCGCCAGCAAAGCAAAGCAAAGCAAAGCAAAGCAAAGCGACGCAGCTGCACTGCAATATACTTCATAACGACACACAACGCCACATCAGGTACAGGAACTCCTTATGCAATTGCTATGGTGCTGTTATTAACATGAATATTGCGGGCGCTATTAGTATACTTAGCAGCACTATTGAGATTTTACTATCATAGTTATTAGTAGTGATAATAATAGTATTATTAGTAGTAGTAGTAGTAATAGTATCATTATTGTTATTATTATTATTATTATTATTATTATAGCAGAGGTATATTCTATGGGAAAGTGTTAAGAAAATCATGCAATCAATGCCCTCTCATTCATTTAAACATTCTCATCGCTCCTGTGATTATATATATATATATATATATATATATATATATATATATATATATATATATATATATATATATATATATATATATATATAGTACGATCTCACATAGAAGTTTGTAGGTTTTAATTAAACATTCACCCTTTTGTTTCCTGTGCAGTTTGTGAAAATGAGTTACAACAGACGCGTATCTTCTGAAATGGCAAACGAAATCGCCAGGTAAGACAGGCAGACGTACTGCATTTTCATTTTATTTCATTTTCTTCTGTGCAAAATAATAAATCGTGGCAAGTTTCATAACTGCCCCAGCATTTGCAGTGCTGCGCTCAGCGGTGTACTCACGTGCTCTGTCTCTCTGTCCTGCAGCGAGATCTTTGACTTTGAAGTACAACACTGCCCCCTGGTGGAGAAGGTAAGCACTTCTACATAATTACAAATCTAGTAATACATTATTTATGTATTATTTATAATAATAAGGATATATGCTGTAAACAATATACTTGCCATGCTATTTATTTGTAAATTACCAAACGAATATAATATTATTATGTATTATATCATGTCTTATGTCATATATTATTATACTTAAATTATATATATATATATATATATATATATATATATATATATATATATATATATATATATATATATATAATCTATCACATAAACACTAGAGATAATAGCAATGTTAAAGTTACAGTAGATCACATGCAATGTCATTAAACACAATTCTGCATTTTAATTGAACACTCATGATAATAGTAGTAATTCTAATTTAATTAAACTCACTTTTTCTTCTTGTCGCAGAGAACGCCAGATGAGCGGCCGCGGGAGGCCGACTGGCTGGGGGACAGCGGTCTCGAGTTGCGGGTGTCCGGCTATGTTCGCTCCATGAGACAGGCAGTCACGCTGGTCCTGGCTGTGGAGAAGATGAAGAGACCGCACAGGAAAGCGATCGGGTCCGAGTTTTCCGACTTAGACCTGCTGAACGTCTTGATGGAGCACGTGAATGAAGGTAGGACCACTTTAATTTTTTTTTAATGAATTAAATATATTGTTTTAATTACAAATATATATTTTTTTTTTCATCCACGATAACATAAACTTTCAGAGAAAAAAACCAAGTCTTAAATATCGATTAAAGTCGTTAACCGCGGCTCCGAGTTTTGTTTAATGCGCTTCGGATATCATTATGGCTGCTTGATTCTAAGCAATGACGTCACTGCATGGCGGTGATGTCATTTCGTTCCACGATTACGATCCGCTCGCTGAATTCTCGCAACGTTCTCTTGCCCCGCCCCCCAGAGCACGTGGTCCTGGAGGTGAGTCCCGACTTGGAGAGCTTTGAGTCCGATCTGAGCCGGCGCCGCACCGACGAGCCCCACTCGATATGCGACACGGAGAAGAAGTGCTGGGTGATGAACGAGCTGGATGGGCGCCCCGTGGAGCTGACAGCCAGCATGCTGCAGGGTCCCAACATCTCACAGCAAGGTAAGAGGGGGGGGGGGGACGCGGATACAACTACATCTATAGGGCAGCAGTGTGGAGTAGTGGTTAGGGGCGCTGGACTCTTGACCGGAGGGTCGTGGGTTCAATCCCAGGTGGGGGACACTGCTGCTGTACCCTTGAGCAAGGTACTTTACCTAGATTGCTCCAGTGAAAACCCAACTGTATAAATGGGGAATTGTATGTAAAAATAATGTGATATCTTGTAACAATTGTAAGTCGCCCTGGATAAGGGCGTCTGCTAAGAAATAAATAATAATACATCAAAAAAACTACTTGATCTCAACAGCTGCTGCTGCAGAGTCACTTACAATAGGACTCGCTCTCATCACTGCAATTTTTCCCTCCTCTCTCCCCCGCAGTGACTCTCCGCCTCTCCACCTACATACCGCAGACCCAGCCCGGATTGGGGCAGCCCGTGGTTCTGGGCATCGGGGGCAGTAATTACTTCCTGTCCTGCAACGGCCAGCGCAACTCACCCGACCTGGAGCTGGAGGTGAGAGAGAGAGAGAGACACGCACACTGAGACCCACACACACTGACACACACACACATACTCTTACACGCACGCACGCATACACACACGCACGCACACTGACACACTCTTAGACACACACACATACTCTTACACTGAGACGCACGCACACTGAGACACACGCACTCTCACACGCACACGCAAGAAGAGACACGCTCACATTTCGTTTTTGTTATTCCTTATGTATTTATATAAGCACAGATCCCTAAACCAGTTTTTTTTTTAATTATTTTTTATTTATTATTATTTCTTAGAAGGTGGAGAATCGGGATGGTTTGAAGACGATCAGCCGGAGCAGCGAGGCGGCCCGGTTCCTGTTTTACAAGCGGGACAGCGGCAGCACCTCCACTTTCGAGTCCGCTCAGTTCCCCGGCTGGTTTATCAGCACCGCCAGGAACGTGGACCGCGTGAGAGTGGCCATGTGTAACGGGAGAGCGTCCGCAGGGCGCGTCACCGACTTCCAGGTGTCGCGCATTTGACGGGACGGGCGCGACGCGGAGCGACTCACACACCAAACCAAGCGTTATTTGGTTTAAATCTATATAATGTATGTACCAAGTACACCTCTTTATAAAAGAAAACGGTTAACACTTTGGTGTTCGGTTACCAATTTCAGGTAGAAGGGACTTACATGTCCTACAAAAAACAACTTTATTATTATTATTATTATTATTATTATTATTATTATTATTATTATTATTATTATTATTATTATTATTTAAACGATGCTTTGCACGGATTCAGGGGTTTCAAATTTAGTGACACGGGTGGGGAACCGGTCGGTCATCCGAATTGACGGTTCCCTCCCCGTGAAGAGACCGTTTGAACAGCCGTTCAGTGCCTTGTGCAGCTTTAATGAGATGACTTATTTGGGCAATTAACCCTTTCCGGCATGACATATTAAAATTAGCGGAGCGGAAGGGATAAAGACGAGTTTTTATCAGTTTTTAGAAGTAACCCTTAATCATCAATGTCTTAAGACTTGGAACAGTTTCAGTTTGACGAGTTCTCCAAGGTAATTTGTTTGTTCAAGTAATTTAGAAATCATTTCGGAACACAAATCCGAACGCTGGTTTGAACCAGAGCCTCGCTAAATGGGATCAACGACTTCCATCCTTGAGAAATGGGCGATTTAAGGGTTACCTGTCAAACCAGCTGGACTGTGGCTCTCCGGGAGAGGGGGCTGGACACCCCTGCGCCCGCAGTGCCGGAAAGGGTTTTAATAGCTGATTTCTGCAACCGTTTAAAATCATAATTTAAAAAAAAAAAAGCGCATGCAAAGTCTTGTCAAGGCATGTTCTATGGTTTTATTTTTAAATTTGATTTTACGGGCTGTACCTAGTTGGGAAGGAAGGAGGGGGGGTCCAGTTATTAATGTAATGAATTCATATTGAATGTGACCCTGAGTATATCTTAACTGCCTGGAAGCATTTCCACAGAGGCTGTTGTTTTATATGATAGTTTAGGCTATTTATTTATTTATTTATTCATTGATGTATTTATTTATTGATGTTTTATTTTTGTTAAGTGAGTAAAGTTTCTTCGGGGCTCTCGATATTTTTTCTATCTATTTATTTATATATTTTTTTAAATCTAGTTTTTAGGTGACTGACGCTCAGTGTAAAATTCAGAATTTACATCGGATTTGTTTTGTACTGTTTTTTACTGCTGAAAATTTGTGGGTTATTGTATTTATTTATTTTTAAGAGACCGTCTCTTGAATTTAACCTTGCAAGTTATGATTTTGTTTTGTGTTCATAATTGATATAATTGTGTAATTTCCTGCCATTTTATTTAAATAGATGTGTTGTTAACTTAATTATTATTTATTTGAGTGTGCTGTTCGCCTGTGATTCCAAATAAATGATTTTAAAATGTATGGCTCTTTAAGACCGCTGATTATTATTATTTAGCAGACGCCTGCTTTATCCAAGGCGACTTACAGAGACTAGGGTGTGTGAACTATGCATCAGCTGCAGAGTCACTTACAACTACGTCTCACCTGAAAGACGGAGCACAAGGAGGTGAAGTGACTTGCTCAGGATCACACAATGAGTCAGTGGCTGAGGTGGGATTTGAACCGGGGACCTGCTGGTTACAAGCCCTTTTCTTTAACCACTGGACCACACAGCCTCTTGATTGGCAGCACCTTGAAATCCCGCCAATGCGATGTAACAGCAGCAGGGAGTACGTCATTACGCTGGGACTTGCGTAAAGCACGTTTAACTCTTGAAGGAGCTGCTGGAGTCTCCTGCGGTTTAGGAATAAAAATGAAAAAAAGCAATTGACTCGTATTGTAAGTGGCTATACAAATGAAATATATTTTGTGCATATAGATTGACAGCAATCAATCACCAAAAAACACGCCTACAACCATTTTAACTGTTGAAGGCACGTCATCTATTTAAAAAAAAAAAAACCGCTACTCTCAAGAAATTACATCGACTCTCAAGCCCAATTCCGCTTGTTATAAGCGGACTTGGCAACTGTGATTGGGACGAGAAAAAAAAAGCGGCACTGCAAATTCCAACCCGCGACTCTCAAAGAAACAAGCCCAATTCCGCTTGTTATAAGCGGACTTGGCAACTGCGGAGGCGTCCCGATAAAGCAGCGCCGACTGTTACACAAAGCACCCAATCACCGCACAGCAGAACACACAGCAGCCAATAAAAACCAGGGGGGCGGGCTAATCCCAACGGTGGCTCCTGGAACAGGGCGTGGTCCGGCGAGACGCTGAGAGTCCTGATTGGCCAGTTCAAATATTTGAACGACTTGACCACCGAGAAGTTTGATACGGATGCGCAGCAAACGGGGAAAAAAATATATAGCATTTTACTGCTTTAAGAAAGAATTGCTTCAAAATAAGGACGCCGCTGGGGACGGGAATTGAAAAAAAACAAACTATATAATATATACAGAATGGAAGGGGATGTGATCGCACCGGTACTTTCTCGAACAGGTATGTATGATGATGATTATTATTATGAATATTCACAAATCCAAAACACTCTGATAGCCCTGAAAAGTGTCTCTTTACATGCATGCACACGAAACACGCACACGGATTTTACACGACGGACACAGACCGAGGAGAACGCGATGCACTTTTATGTATGATTGTATTATTTGTGCAAGACGCTCGGTAGAGAGGCGCACATTGAAATGCAAGTTAAATACCCTGCCCATGCGAGGCACGCTGAACAGGTTGCTCTTGTAGTGACTGGTTTAGATTGTCTCTTGGTGTTATTTTTTTTGTTGTTGTTAATGAATTAATATTAGTAATTAAGTATCTGGCTGCAACAGCATCGCACTACACGCACACACACACTGCATGCATATCCGCTCAGCTCTGAACCGTTTATAATAAATAAAACCACGTTTTGTTTACGTGTGTATATATATTATTATAATTATTATAATTATTATTATTATTATTTATTTCTTAGCAGACGCCCTTATCCAGGGCGACTTACAATCGTAAGCAAATACATTTCAAGTGTTACAGTACAAGTAATAATACAATTAAGAGCAAGATAAATACATATAATTAGTATATCTAATTAGCTCAAAAAGCCAGCTGCCATATATGTGTATGTATATATGTATGTATATATATATGTGTGTGTGTGTTTTAATGACTTCCAGTTTCTAGCTGGTTGTGTTTTTGTTCTCGCTGGTTTCACCCGCATTCCGGTGACCAATAAGAAGTGACGTAGCTGGTCTTTTGCGTAGTGACGTAGTGCTATGGCGGCCCCGCCCCTAAAGTTAGGTTAGGGCAATTTTATACAGAACTCTTAACATGACGTCAGCAACCAGCTAGCATCGCCGTGTTACAGTACTGCCAGCTGTGTAGTCCAGCCGGGACCTAGGACTATATAAATAAGGATAGGAAAATGATGCGCAAGTGGGTGGGGTTAGTAAACAGTGGAGCATTTCTGGAGCCCCTAGAACTCTTTCACAGCGCGCTCGCAATGCATTTAACTTATTCACGCTGGCCCTGGCAAAATGTTTCTTGACATAATCGAGCATTAATTCGCATACATAAATCAGTCACTTTGCATTAAGGATTTTTTTGTATTGTTATTAAAAAAAATATATATACCGGTATTATCCTAGCGCTGCAACACAGCATCACCGCAATGTATTCAGTACTGAGTGGGCTCCAGAAATGGCGCCTGTAAGGGAGCACCGAAGTGCATCACGGGATTGACTGTCCTATCCTTTTCTGGGACTCGCATATAAGCGGAGTTACATGACTGGCATCTCCCGCACCGCTGCCCGGTTCGCTCAGCCAGTCCTCTTGACGCAATGAAAAGAGAATGAAGAACCGTTTCTGTTATCAACTGCTTCATTAAAAAGCTGACGAAGGCGACACAGCAACAGACGCATGAGGCGAAAGTAAATTATATAATGCAAACTCCTCCTATTTAACAACAAAACAACATGCCCTTTTTGAAATTGAAATGCAATTCACTCCCGGGCCAGTTGAAATTCAGTTTACGCTAGGGTGCGCAAGATCTTTAATTTTGAGCCGCGTGCTTTTTTTTTGGAACGCTTGACGTAAGAGTTCTGGATGAGGGCTCCGAGCTGTAGAGAAGGACCGGGCTGAAGTTAGTTAAGCATTGAAGATTAGCTGAGGTTCTAAGAGGGGGAATCGCATAGAGAGTCTGCATGTGCCACCTCTATGTGTATGCCTAATGGCACAAGCAGGCATACACACTCTATGCTGTGAAACACACACCGGTCTTTTCCTTAGCAGACGCCCTTATCCAGGGCGACTTACAATTGTTACAAGATATCACATTATTTTTACATACAATTACCCATTTATACAGTTGGGTTTTTACTGGAGCAATCTAGGTAAAGTACCTTGCTCAAGGGTACAGCAGCAGTGTCCCCCACCTGGGATTGAACCCACGACTCTCCGGTCAAGAGTCCAGAGCCCTGACCGCTACTCCACACTGCTGCCCGATATTGGTTCACGTTGCGAGAGCTTTGCCACCTCGAGCTGGGTGTGATGCTGAAGGTTAAGCGATTGTCTTGTGAATAGAGCGTGGTTCGTAATGGCAGGAGCACCAAGCCTCTCTCTCTGTGTCTTGAAACCTGCTTCCAGGAGACCTCCGGGAGACCTAGTTTGAGGTTGCTGTATCAAACCCCAGGTCTCCCTGCCTGGTGTGCCGCGCAGCGCCCTGAAACCCCAGTTTCCTGAAACCAGGTTCCAAGCCACACAAAGCGCCTGCACGTTCCCCGGTCTCGGTTAGCGTTGCTGGGTGGGGTGCAGAGCGCCCCTACTCATGTATCTGTGTTAAACACAGACCCGCAGCCTCGCGGTTTCAGTATCACCTCACGACACTCTCTCTGGTTGCGTTTCTCCTACAGAATTGCGACAGCAGAAGCTGATGGAGTATCTGGCTGCGAAAGGCAAGCTGAAACCTCCCAATCCAAAGTAAGTAAGATTTCTTTCTTAGCAGACGCCCTTATCCAGGACGACTTACAATTGTTACAAGATATCACATTATTTTTGACATACAATTACCCATTTACACAGTTGGGTTTTTACTGGAGCAATCTAGGTAAAGTACCTTGCTCAAGGGTACAGCAGCAGTGTCCCCCCCCACCTGGGATTGAACCCACGACCCTCCGGTCAAGAGTCCAGAGCCCTAACCTCTACTCCACACCCGCAGCATGTCTAGCTATAAGCCACCCCTCCTGCTCTGCACTGGACTCTCCTGACCTCAGCACCACGTTACTGGATCCTCAGCTGATGCGCTATCCTTGCACTATTGCACTGCTAACATGTCACTGTAGATATAACTTGCTGTGATCCTAACTGGCTGCATCCTGGTTCATATTGTATTCGAGCAGTATTATTATTATTTGCACTGACTGTAAACTACACTGTGTTTAAATATGAAGCTTGCATTGTAACCCTGTGCTGCCCTGGAACACCTGTGTGAGTCGCCTGGGATAAAGCAGGCGTCTGTCAAATAAATCAATAGTAATTGCATTGCAGTTAATTGGGAATGAGGCCAGTACAAGTGTGTGTGCTTCCAGGGCTGCTCTGTAGGGGTGTGTCAGTGTTTTTCCTGCCCTGTTGTGATGAGAGATTTACCGGGCTGGCTGCTCAGAGTCTTTTCCCCTCTCTCTCTTTGTCTTTTATTACAGGCCCTATCTGAGAGAGAACCAGATTCTACAGAAGCCGCCCCCGGCCGGTCTCAAACCCGCTCCAGTGAGCTCCTGTACTGGTCTCGCAGGGGGGAAACCAGTTAAGAAAAACGACTTCCTGTTACTACTGTAAAACGAGCGCTGTGTTTTCCATGATCTCGCATTCATTAAAAATCTGTGTGTGTGGATTCCATGGGCATTGAAATGTCTATTTTAAGTCGCACCTTGGAATCTAATAAAACAGCAGCTTCACTTATTATTATAATAATAATAATAATAATAATAATAATAATAATAATAATTTGAGAGTGTGTCAGATAATCTCCACTGATTGCTGGTTTCCTCTTTTCCTTCTTCAAGTTCAAAAGTGCTTGCCTTGTGTGGCTTCTTCTGTAGGTTCAGTGTTTATTATTATTATTATTATTATTATTATTATTATTATTATTATTATTAAAGCTGGGGGGAAACGAAGGTGCCACATAAATAGAAATTAACAAGAACAATTAAAAGTGTACAGAGTTCTTTTTTTTTTTGACCTTTATCAATTAAAAGGGAGCGACTCTCAGATGCGAACAAGCTGCATTTGAGATCCTAACCTTAAAAGAAAAGACGTTTTATTTCAGCTCTTGCGCACAGGATGAGAAAGTAGATTTCACTTGAAACTAAATCTGTGTTTCACCTGAACTTTATCTGACTGGAGTCTTGCGTCACGTTTCACACTCTCTGTGTCCTGACTTGCACCAAAGAAAAAAAACACAAACCTGTGCTCCTCATTTTGCTTGGCAAGTGCTGTCTAGTTCACTCAAGTATTTGCATCTCTGGGTTTGTGAAACCAGCAGTGAAAGTTCGCTTGTTGTTATTTGGTGTACATTCAAATTTTCAGGTGTCTGTCTCTGATTCATTTTTGCTTCCTGAGCAAAACAAAAAAAAAAGTCCCACACGGCCGTAGATCCCAGATTCCTGCCAGTTTTCAAATTATTTTTTTATTTATACTTCAGCTTGTTTTCTGCTGTGGTAGATCTGTGCTCCGAGCGTCAATAACATTTCGACCACAGCCAGTTCTACACACAAGTTATTTAGTCTGCCTTTTATTTATTAATTATTATTATTGATTCCTTAGCAGACGCCCTTATCCAGGGCGACTTACAATTGTTACAAGATATCACATTATTTTTACATACAATTACCCATTTATACAGTTGGGTTTTTACTGGAGCAATCTAGGTAAAGTACCTTGCTCAAGGATACAGCAGCAGTGTCCCCCCACCTGGGATTGAACCCACGACCCTCCGGTCAAGAGTCCAGAGCCCTCATCACTACTCCACACTGCTGCCCCAATATTATTATTTACATGTAATGATTTCTAATTGGTTTAAGTGTTCGCTATCAAGTTGCTCTGTGTAGGACAGACCCCCTGACACAGCTTGAAAGCCTGCATTAATAAACGTTTTCTTTTTGTTTGTTTTTTTATTCCTCTGCAGGCCAGCAGACAGAAGGAGAACCTCTCTAGGCAGCCCCCCAAACCTGGAGGGGCAGAAACCAAAATCCCCCCCAAAACTGGGGCCCGCGGCGCCCCCCTGCCCACCTCCCGTCCCGGGTTAAAGACCTCGCTCCTCCGAGCGCCGATCAGACAGAATGGTGCTTCGGAAACGACTTCCAAACCTGCGCCCCAACGTCCTGCCTCCTCGAAACTGGGGTGCCCCCTCAACCAGGCCCCCCAGCCCAGCCGCGCACCCCCTCGCCCCGCGGGAAACCCTCTCAAAACCAAGGGCCAGGCCTCCAAACCCCAGCCCGCGAAGGAGACCCACAGGCCAGCCTTTCCCAGTGCGGTTCAGGGTCTGCTGGGACACGTGGGGCTGAAGCCTGAGATCGGGCTGGGAGAGGAGGCTGGGGGAGAGAGGGGGACCCCCACACGAACCGGGGACCCCCCGACTGCAGCCGAGGGAGGGGGGGCTGGGGACAAAAGAACCAGAGTCGGTTCCTCATCCAACAGCAAATCCACCCCAAACGCGCCTTCCTCTGCGACACTGAAGCCTGGAGGCATTAGCAAAGCCATCGGAACCGGAGACAAAGCCAGCGCGGCCCCCAGACCCAGCCACGGGGCCCCCGGGGGCCGCAGTGGAGCTGGGAAGCCACTGCTGCAGGGAGATGCTACTGGGAGGACTGGGAAAGCAGCTGGGACCCGGGTTCAGCCCAGAGGATCCCAGGGGACAGCTGTGTGCAGGGGGGGCCCCTCCTCCAGCAGTCAGGGCAAACCCCAGCTCCCAGGGAGGGGGAAGGGGGTCCCGGGGGGGGCAGCGAGGCCTGTGAAAGAGGGGGGCGCCCCCGCAGCGAGACAGGAGAGTCTGAGCGCAGCGCAGGAGGAGAGGATGTGAGTTTTGATTTATTTATTTGTTTTGCAACGCTCCCTCTATTTCCCTGCAGGGCTGGGAATCAGACTCCTATTGCACAGCAGTGTGATCCAGTCCAGGTTTTACTAGCAGCTTGATCAGCCCTCAGTGTGTCTAGCTAACAAGCTCAGGTGTGTCTGATTATTAAACTCCTAGTGAACCCAGGAGAGTCTTAGTTCCATCCCTGCCCCTTCTGAGTGATGCATTTAAAAAAAATATATATATATTTTATAGTTTTTTTTCCTCTTGTTGTTCCTGAACTATAAAAACACTCAATAATACTGAATTTGGGAATACAGAAAGAAATGTAATATATTCAATGGCAAACATTTCGACTTGATTAAATATAAGACTGATCAACACGAGATATGTGTTGGTTATTTGAACAAACGCAGCTTGAGACAAACTCTCGTTCGTTCCTGTAACAGAAATTTATAGACTGAAAGATATTGTGCAACGAAAAGAACACACTCCAGGAATGGGTGAATCTGCTACGCAATGGGAGTTTCAATTCCACCCTTAATGAGGGCAGATAAGAGCTTTACTTGCTCTTATCTGCCCCCTATTTTACTGCATTTAATCCTGTACTTTCGAGTACTGTAATCTGTCACAAGTGTTATTTAATCTGTAGTATTTTGTATTTAATTATATCCTGATGTAACTATCACTGACACTGTTATCTGCTCCGTTATTGAATCATATTTTGTCATACTTGCTAGAACCAAAGTCATTATATTTATCTTGCTCTTAATTGTATTATTACTTGTACTGTGATTCTTGAAATGTATTTTTGTTTACGACTGTAAGTCACCCTGGATAAGGGCGTCTGCTAAGAAATAAATAATAATAATAATAATAATAATAATAATAATAATAATAATAATATTTAGTCTTCTTTCCATCCCTGTAATATTAATTGAAAAAAAGACTTGCATTACACGCAGTTTGATCCACTCCTGGTTTCACTAGGAGTTTAATAATCAGACACACCTGAGCTTGTTAGCTAGACACACTGGGGCTGATCAAGCTGCTAGTAAAACCTGGACTGGGTGACACTGCTGTGGAATAGGAGTCTGATTCCCAGCCCTGTGTGTTGCAGGAGGAAGCTGGAGCAGTGGCGCCAGGCGAAGGGGAAATCTTACAAGCGGCCCCCGAAGCCCGCCCCCCAGCCGAAGAGAGGGGACCCCGCAGGGAGGCGCTCGTTCTGGGCCGCCATCGAGGAGGAGGACGACATCAACAGCCTGGTCACCAGCGTGGGGGCCATGCTGACAGACTGCCTCAGACTGGTGCAGGAGGTGAGAGGGGGCTGGGCAGAGGGAACAGTGTGGGTGGCAGTCGTGACAGACTGCCTCAGACTGGTGCAGGAGGGGAGAGGGGGCTGGGCAGAGGGAACAGCGTGGGGGGGCCATGCTGACAGACTGCCTCAGACTGGTGCAGGAGGGGAGAGGGGGCTGGGCAGAGGGAACAGCGTGGGGGGCCATGCTGACAGACTGCCTCAGACTGGTGCAGGAGGGGAGAGGGGGCTGGGCAGAGGGAACAGCGTGGGGGGGCCATGCTGACAGACTGCCTCAGACTGGTGCAGGAGGGGAGAGGGGGCTGGGCAGAGGGAACAGCGTGGGGGGCCATGCTGACAGACTGCCTCAGACTGGTGCAGGAGGGGAGAGGGGGCTGGGCAGAGGGAACAGCGTGGGGGGGCCGTGCTGACAGACTGCCTCAGACTGGTGCAGGAGGGGAGAGGGGGCTGGGCAGAGGGAACAGCGTGTGGGGCCATGCTGACAGACTGCCTCAGACTGGTGCAGGAGGGGAGAGGGGGCTGGGCAGAGGGAACAGCGTGGGGGGGCCATGCTGACAGACTGGTGCAGGGGAGAAGGGCAAGGGTTTAGGGACCAAGGGAGAGAGGGTGAGGGTCAAGTAGACTTTGAAGCAATGCTGATCATGACACCCCTACATTCGACCAGCATATTTACGAGACCCAGTTCAACGTTTAGGCACAGAGTTGAATCTCTGGGCTTTGGTTTAAACTCCCACCCCCCCCCTCGTTGCAGGGCTGTCCCGCTGAGGAGGTGTCTGCAGTGCTGGCCCGCGTGCCCCTGGCTGAACGCTTCTCCAGATTCTGGCTGTGCAGAGTACGGCTGATGGAGCGAGAGGGGGACTACGATGTGCTGCCTCTGTTCGAGCAGGCAGTGCGCGTGTTGGTGGAGGTGAGTGAACCCCGCCCCCTTGGGGCTGTGACTCCGCCCACCAGGGAGGTGACTCCACCCCCCTCCCCCAAGCCGAGGACTGGCTCCTCCTCCTCCCCTCCAGTACTCTCTCCTGATTCGGTTTCTCTTTTAGCCAATCGATGAGCTCCAGTCGGCCGTCTTTGAGATCCTGAGGAAGAAGGAAGCCCCCAAACCCACAGGTGAGTCTCTGCGTGTCTCAGTGTCTCCCCCTACCTGGCCCGGGCTGAATTGCGTTTTCTAATTTTGCAGTTCCTGATGGATTGCGGCTGCGGTTGTAGCTGAAACAACATAATGAATTCAGTTCTGTGGCAAACAAAACGTGCTTCTTACAGTCTTGAACAGAAGTTCAAACCTCTAAAAGATATTGACAATGTCGACCCAGGGGACTTTTTCGACCTGGAAAAAAAAGAAACAAGGACCAGGGGTCACAAATGGAGATTAGATAAAGGGGCATTCAGAACAGAAAATAGGAGGCACTTTTTTACACAGAGAATTGTGAGGGTCTGGAACCAACTCCCCAGTAATGTTGTTGAAGCCGACACCCTGGGATCCTTCAAGAAGCTGCTTGATGAGATTCTGGGATCAATAAGCTACTAACAACCAAACGAGCAAGATGGGCCGAATGGCCTCCCCTCGTGATCGATGCGCTGGGGCGCCCCTGTGCTGGACGCGCTGGAGCGCCCCTGTGTTTTGAGAATCCAACTCATTTCAAACCGTCTTGTCTGGTGTTCCAGTGCACTTTGACCCCGTGCTGAAGGAGCCGGCGCCGGGGAGCGGTGACGAGGGTTCCGAGGGGGAGCCGGGAGGGGGCCCTGCCCGCCCCGTGACCCCCCGGGTCGTGAGCGCCAGGTTACGGACGGACAAGGAAGGGTCGTCTGTGGTGAAGTACAGGATCACTGCGACGCCAGGGTGAGAGCCGTGTGTTTGCGTGTGCGAGCGAGTGTGTGTCGGAGTGTGTGTGTCTGTGTGTGTGTGAGAGAGAGTGTGTCTGTGTGTGTGTGTCTGTGTGTGTGTGTCTGTGTGTGAGAGAGAGAGTGTGTGTGTGTGTGTGTGTGTGTGTGTGTGTGTGTGTGTGTGTCTGTGTGTGTGTGTGTGTGTGTGTGTGTGTGTGTGTGTGTGTGTGTGTGTGTGTGTGTCTGTGTGTGTGAGAGAGTGTGTGTGTGTGTGTGTGTGTCTGTGTGAGAGAGTCTGTGCGAGTGTGTGTCAGTGTGTGTGTGTGTCTGTGTGAGAGAGTCTGTGCGAGTGTGTGTCAGTGTGTGTGTGTGTGTCTGTGTGTGTGTGTCTGTGTGAGAGAGTCTGTGTGTGTGTGTGTGTGTGTGTGTGTGTGTGTGTGTGAGTGTGTGTCAGTGTGTGTGTGTGTGTGTGTGTGTGTGTGTCTCCTCTCCTCTCTCCTCTCCCCTCCCTCGCTCTCTCTCCTCTCCCCTCTCTCTCTCCTCTCTCTCAATTTCAAAGGTTGCTAATATTGGCGTGACTAACGTCTGCAGTATTGTAAGTGTTTCAAAATAATTTGTCCTTGTTTATTTATTGCAATTTAGGCAAGAGTGCATCTCTCCCTCTCTCTCCGTCCCTCTCTCTCTCTCTCTCTCTCTCTGTCTCTCGATTGTTCACGATCAGATACTTTACAGGCATGAGAAGTTCAACAAGTTTTTGCTAAAGACACGATGCATTGGAGAACACAAAAGAACAGACATGAAATAAACAGCATATCTGTGTGTGTGTGAGTGTGCGTGCGTGCGTGCGTGCGTGCGTGCGTGTGTGTGTGTGTGGCTGGTTGGTCAGTCTCTCACTGTGTGTGTGCGTGCGTGCGTGCGTGCGTGCGTGCGTGCGTGTGTGTGTGTGTGTGTGTGTCGGGTTGGTCAGTCTCTCACCGTGTGTGCGTGCGTGCGTGCGTGCGTGCGTGCGTGTGTGTGTGTGTGTGTGTGTCGGGTTGGTCAGTCTCTCACCGTGTGTGTGTGTGAGTGTGAGTGTGTGTGTCGGGTTGGTCAGTCTCTCACTGTGTGTGTGTGTGTGTGTGTGTGTGTGTGTGTGAGTGTGATGTGTGTGTCGGGTTGGTCAGTCTCTCCCTGTGTGTGTGTGTGTGTGTGTGTGTGTGTGTGTGTGTGTGTGTGTGTGTGTGTGAGTGACAGGTTCAGAAAGCATTGCCACAGTTACTCTGCACTAATGATATCTGTGAGTCAGGCTCAGCTGCTGTGTGTCTCTGCCCCTGCGGCAGGACGCTACAGACTCTGATCCTGCGATCACTGCGCCCTCACACAAGTGTTTGATTTGGGGGTTCTTCATGATAATCTCTCTCTCTCTCTCTTTCTCTCGCCCCCCTCTTTCTCTTCCCCTCTCTTTTCTCTCTCTCCTCCCCCTCTCTCTCTCTCTCTCTCTCTCTCTCTCTCTCTCTCTCCCCCCTCCTCTCTCTTCTCCCCCTCCTCTCTTCCCCCTCTCACCCTCTCTTCTCACCCCTCTCTCTGTCTCCTCTCTCCCCCTCTCCCTCTCCCCTCTTTCTCTCTCTCTCCCCCTCTCTCTCCTCTCTCTCACACCCCCTCTCCCTTTCTCCCTCTGTCTCTCTCTCTCATCTTTCTCACACCCCTCTCCCCCTCTCTTTCTCTCTCCCCCTTTCTCTCACACCCTCTTTTCTCCCCCTCCTCTGTTCCCCCTCTCTCTCTTCTCCCCCCTCTCTCTCTCTCTTCTCCCTCTCCCCCTCTCTCACCCCCCCTCCTCTTTCTCTCTCTCTCTGTCTGTGTCTCTCTCACCCCCCTCCTCCTCTCTCTCTCTCTCTCTCCCTCTCACCCCTCTCTCTCTCTCTCTCTCTCTCTCTCTCTCTCTCTCTCTCTCTCTCTCTCTCTCTCTCTCTCTCTCTCTCTCTCTCCTCTCACACACCTCTCTCTCTCTCCCTCTCCAGGGTGGAGGCTCGTCGGCCGGACCCCCACCTCCTCCTGGACGGTCAGGAGCTGCGATTCTTCACCCCGGTGCGGCGCTCCCTGCGCATCGAGAGGAACTCCCGACACTACCCCCCCGCCCTGCGGGACCACGACCCCTGCGTGACCTCCTTCCGGGAGCTGCTGGGGGGGGAGGAGGAGGAGGAGGAGGAGGAGAGGGGGGGGGCGCCCGCCACCGCCGCCACTGTCTACGTCTACCGGGAGAACGAGGCTCTCAGAGGGCAGGTCCATGTGGAATATATCCAAGAGGAGGAGGAGGGGGGCTCGCTGACCGCCTCCCCAGAGACCAGCCTCCCTCCCCGGGCAGAAGCCGCCCCTTCCACCCCCGCTGCGGGTGGACCCTAGTGGCCTGATCCAGTCCGGGCTGCCCTGCCCGAAAGATCAGTGTTTATTCCAACCCGGGGGTCCCGCACTGGTCACTGGAACCTAGCGAAGGAAAGGGGGAGGGGCTTGATTTTTTTTAACCCCATAACGCCCAGAGCATTTTTTTATTTTTTTTTAAGAATGAGAAAAGCTACTTTTTGTGATGTGGCTGGATTCTGTTTTTCTTCAACAAAACACTATTTTTTTGTGTTACTTTTTCCTGTCCGGCAACACGCACAGTAATGCCGTGCATGTGAACTGAGGCTGGATTTCATCATAATAATCATAATAATAATAATAATAATCATAATAATAATAATAATAATAATAGAGGTCGTGGCTAAGCATTGTGTCACACGTGATACAGAAATGGAGAGTACAGGGGTAACTCAGTTAAGAACTGATTCAGATGAGATGTAAAACGAGGTCCTATTGGAAGTGACTCTGCAGCAGCAGCAGCAGCAGTTGTTGATGAAGCAGAGTTCACCCCCCTAGTCTCTGTAAGTCGCTTTGGATAAAAGCCTCTGCTAAATGATTAACAAACTGAATGGAGCGTGGAGGACCGGAGTTTGGGAGCTCCTGTTCTTGAGTTTCTTCAGCCCGCCCCCCCAGGTTCGGTAAGGCTGGGGAAGGCAAGTGTTGCAGTCAGTCAAACCAGCTCTGTGCAGGCTGTGTGTCTTCACTGATCCAGCCCAGTAACTGAACCAGCAAGCCAGTTTGATTCCCCTCTCCTCCCTTTAAAGCGACTCCTCTCTCTCTCTCTTTTTCTCTCCTCCTCTCCTCTCTCTCCCCTCTCCTCCTCTCCTCTCTCTCCCCTCTCCTCCTCTCGCTCTCTCTCCTTCTCTCTCTCTCTCTCCTCTCCCCTCTCCTCCTCTCCCTCTCGCTCTCTCTCTCCTCCTCTCTCTCTCTCTCTCCTCCCTCTCTCTCTCTCTCTCTCTCTCTCTCTCTATCTCTCTCTGTTAGTGTGCGTGTGTATATATGTATTTTGTGAAATATTCTGAATATTGAAAAAAAAATTTGGGGGAGAAACTATGAATAATTAAGCAAAGAAAATAAAATAAAACGTCTTTACATTTTTAAGTGCTGTGTTTGTGTTTGTGTTTTATTTTTAAATATTCTACTCCAGTCTCGGTGCTTGTGTGGGAGCTGCCTGGAGGCGAAGAAACTCAGAGGTCTCTGGACTGGCTTCGTCTGCAGCGGAATTAACCTTCAAAGCGAGCGTTTGTTCCTCAAACAGGTTCCTTAGAAAAAAAAATAATAATAATAACAATTCTGGGAGCGACTCGAGCGTCACAAGGAGGAAACTGACCATCGGTACATTTTTAAACTGATTTCATACAAAGTCGCATTGCAAAAATATATATATATTTGTGTTGTAATTGACGGGTTATTTGTTGGATTTGTCACCTGCTGTTTTGTCTGATTTTCGAATGCCTGTTTTTGTTTTTTTTGCTTTAAATCGCATGCATTCGGTTTCCTTGTTTCTTATGTCTGTGATAAGTGAGGTTTGTCTGGTTTATATGTAGTAAAAGTGCTTTGGGATTCAAATATTGTAATATATATATATATATATATATATATATATATATATATATATATATATATATATATATATATATATATATATATATATTTTTTATATATAATTTTAAAAAGGTATGTTTCGTATCAGGTATTCCCCACCTCCCTCGTGCCAGTCTGGGTCTGCCCCTGATTTTGGGGTCTTGAGGACTTGTCTTAGAGTTCCTTGGCTCGATTTTATATTGTGGCTGGCTGCACTGTCCCAGAATAACAGCAGTAGTGGTGAGGGCTCTGGAATCTTGACCGTAGGGTCATGGGTTCAATCCCAGGTGGGGGACACTGCTGCTGTACCCTTGAACAAGGTACTTTACCTAGATTGCTCCAGTAAAAACCCAACTGTATAAATGGAGAATTGTATGTAAAAATAATGTGATATCTTGTAACAATTGTAAGTCGCCCTGGATAAGGGCATCAGCTAAGAAATAAATAATAATAATAACTGTGCCACTGTGAGAGATATCCTGCCGTGTTCATTTTGTGAAATATCTTTTGTCCTTTTCCAGTTTTAAATCCTCATTGTGTAATCCTAACCCTCTTTAAAACATTATAGTGGATGTAAAATAGCGGGGGGGGGGATTTTACATTTTAAACAGTTTTTTTTGGGGGGGGGGGTACCAGTTAGGTTTCACGTGGGTACACCCAGCATTAACATTGGTGAAAATCCAGTACTGGATCAAATCTCTCCTTGCAGACAAACAATATTTCTCAAGAACAGGCAAGCATAGCCGTCCTGGTTTAGTTTATATTATTGTGTTTCTTGGCAGACGTGCTTACCCAAGAGCCCATTCCATTCAGAACGATAAATGGATAAGAACGGTTTCAGATGCCTGTGTTTACTCTTGAGATTTAAATGTCAGGAGTGTTATCATGTTTTTATTTATTTATTTGTATTTATTTTACCTCCTGGTTACAAGCCCTTTTCTTTAACCACTGGACCACACAGCCTGACAACAATAGGAGCTTGTTTGCTTTGCGTCTCATCCGAAGGACGGCGCACAAGGAGGTTCAGTGACTTGCTCAGGGTCACACACAGTGAGTCAGTGGCTGAGCCGGAATTTGACCCACGTCATCTCAGAACCCCTTTCTTTAACCGCTGGACCTCCTTTGTTCAATTACCGCTTTAGTTGGTAAATGTCAACATTTCCCAGTAAATCTTGAGATTTCCCAATGTTCGCACATTTTATATGCTTTAGTTCATGGACTGACTTGGTTTTTGGCGCTGCCTCTGTGTGTGCTTGCTTTAAATATACAGACTTCAGAAACATCCGCTGTGTTCATAGACGAAGCTTGAGTCTCATTGGGGCAGTCCCCAACGATGTACAGTAAGATACACACATTATATATATATATTAGCTCAAAGAGCCAGCTGCCCAACATTTCGAAGGGAGCCTGTGTTTGAATCAAAACATTGGAGGTATTTATAGGTTTTTGACGGCATGACAACTACTTGTTATTGTTTACATTCAAATCCATGATTTATTCTTACATGATGTCATGCTGTTCTATATAGTGTGACATCATTTTTACTTCTATCTTTGAATCTGTATTCACTCTGATTAACATTACTTTAGATAAACTTCTATTTATATTATCATGCAATGCTGGCTCTGAGGATCAGTCTTGATTTGGCCTCCCCAGCGCATCAGCATGCACAACTTTTGAATGAATTTTGTTTATTTATTTAAATGTTATATATGTATTGAAGATAATTAGTTCATTCTTTTCTGTTGAGTCCCGCTGGCCTAATCGTGTTATATATACACACACACACATTAAAAGTAAATAATAATTATAATGGACAGCAGTGTGGATTAGTGATTAGGGCTCTGGACTCTTGACCGGAGGGTCGTCGGTTCAATCCCAGGTGGGGGACACTGCTGCTGTAAGAACATAAAAAAGTTTACAAAGGAGAGGAGGCCATTCGGCCCATCTTGCTCGTTTGGTTGTTAGTCGCTTATTGATCCCAGAATCTCATCAAGCAGCTTCTTGAAGGATCCCAGGGTGTCAGCTTCAACAACATTACTGGGGCGTTGGTTCCAGACCCTCACAATTCTCTGTGTAAAAAAGTGCCTCCTATTTTCTGTTCTGAATGCCCCTTTATCTAATTTCCATTTGTGACCCCTGGTCCTTGTTTCTTTTTTCAGGTTAAAAAGTCCCCTGGGTCGACATTGTCTATACCTTTTAGGATTTTGAATGTTTGAATCAGATCGCCACATTCTTGTACACTCTGTACAGAACTCCATTAGGCCCTGGAGATGATGAAGCCCTTGCTTTTTTCATAGCTTGCTCTACTTCTTTCCACTTAGGTGCACAGTCCTCCATTTGGTATTCTGGTGGATTGATAGGTGGGATGTCTGAAGGAATTCACATAGGCTCCTGCCTTTTTGAATCTGTATGTGTTTCCTCCAAATATCTCTCCAGCTCAAACTTAGATGCTTTTAGTGCGCCATTCTTCTCCCTGGCGAATAACTTCTTTACATATATAATTGACTTGCAATTTGCATTTTTGTTTTGTTTTATTACTCTGTTATTAGTGAGTCTGAATACTAAGTTCCGTTCCTTGTGTTGAGTTTGAGAAACATTCAGACTGACGGACACAAATAAAAGCTGTCAGCCGGATTCATTCTCCTGCGTCTTTTTTGAGAGCTTCGAGTGTCGCGAGGAAATCCTTCCTGCAAAACCGCATTGCAAAAAAAAAGATGGCACCAGTTTTATTTGTGGGATACGTGACAACTATATTTACGGGAGGCTGTGTGGTCCAGTGGTTAAAGAAAAGGGCTTGTACCCAGGAGGTCCCCGGTTCAAATCCCACCTCAGCCACTGACTCATTGTGTGACCCTGAGCAAGTCACTTAACCTCCTTGTGCTCCGTCTTTTCGGGTGAGACGTAGTTGTAAGTGACTCTGCAGCTGATGCATAGTTCACACACCCTAGTCTCTGCGCCTTGGATAAAGGCGTCTGATAAATAAACTAATAATAATTTATAATGTCTCCAACTCCAAAACTATTTTTCAGCTATATTCAATATTTCGGGCAAAATATTATTATTGATTTCTTAGCAGACGCCCTTATCCAGGGCGACTTACAATTGTTACAAGATATCACATTATTTTTTACATACAATTACCCATTTATACAGTTGGGTTTTTACTGGAGCAATCTAGGTAAAGTACCTTGCTCAAGGGTACAGCAGCAGTGTCCCCCCACCTGGGATTGAACCCATGACCCTCCGGGCAAGAGTCCAGAGCCCTAACCACTACTCCACACTGCTATTATTATTATTATTATTATTATTATTATTATTATTATTATTATTATTATTATTATTATTATTATTATTATTATTATTATTATTTAGCAGACGCTCTTACAACTGCTGCTGTTGCTGCAGAGTCACTTCCAATAGGAGCTCGTTTGTTTTACGTCTCCTCTTTATCAATGTAAATACAGTTACGTAAAACGATTGTAATAAAGTGGGTCCAGGATTAAATACTTAACTTTTCATTGCAGCTTTAATAATTAAAAACAAAAGGTAGCGGTAAAAATAACACTGTTTACACGATTAAACCACGCAAATAAACGTGTGCCGTCAGTCTCAGCGATGTGATGGGAAAACACAGTCCTGGCAAAGCGCGCAAGCCCGGCGGCAGTTAATCCATAGCTAATTCTACGTCACATCTTAATGTCTACTATCTGGTTTCAATTTAAGATTATAATAATAATTAAATAAAGCAGATGTTTAAGTGGGCGAGTTGCAAATTACTCAGACCGCATGAATGAGAAAGCCTGCAAGCTCGGTCTTGCACCGAATACCTTGATAAAAATGCAATTACTTCTGTCACAAAACCACGCTTGACGCAAAGCCTGTAAATACGACACAGCAAAAAAAAAAACGAATCTTCAGCACAGTGAAAGTATTGCAAAACACAGAGAGGTATGATAAAGCACAGAGAGGTCTGGTAAAACATAGGGAAGCATTGAAAAGCATAGAGGTCTGGTAAAGCATAGGGAAGCATTGTAAAGCACAGAGAGGTGTGGTAAAGCATAGGGAAGCATTGTAAAGCACAGAGAGGTCTGGTAAAGCATAGGGAAGCATTGTAAAGCACAGAGAGGTCTGGTAAAGCATAGGGAAGCATTGTAAAGCACAGAGAGGTCTGGTAAAGCATAGGGAAGCATTGTAAAGCACAGAGACGTCTGGTAAAGCATAGGGAAGCATTGTAAAGCACAGAGAGGTCTGGTAATGCATAGGGAAGCATTGTAAAGCACAGAGAGGTCTGGTAAAGCATTGTAAAGCATTGTAAAGCACAGAGAGGTCTGGTAAAGCATAGGGAAGCATTGTAAAGCACAGAGAGGGTCTGGTACAGCATAGGGAAGCATTGTAAAGCACAGAGAGGTCTGGTAAAGCATAGGCAATAAGTAAATAACAAAATAAATCACTCAAATACAGAAATACTTAAATACATACACAATTGCAAATAAGAACATAAGAACATAAGAAAGTTTACAAACGAGAGGAGGCCATGCGCTTTACTGTCTCTTATCTGCCCCCTATTTTACTGCATCTAATCCTGTACTTTAGAGTACTGTAATCTGACACAAGTGTTATTTAATCTGTAGTATTTTGTATTTAATTATATCCTGATGTAACTATCACTGACACTGTTATCTGCTCCGTTATTGAATCGTATTTTGTCACACTTGTACGTGTGCTAGAACCAAAGTCATTGTATCTTCCTCTTAATTGTATTATTACTTGCACTGTGATTCTTGAAATGTATTTTTGTTTACGACTGTAAGTCGCCCTGGATAAGGGCGTCTGCTAAGAAATAAATAATAATAATAAATAATAATAATAATAATAATAATAATAATAATAATAATAATAATAATAATAATAATAATAATAATAATAATAATAATAATAATTCAGTCCATCTTGCTCGTTTGGTTGTTAGTAGCTTATTGATCTCAGGATCTCATCAAGCAACTTCTTGAAGGATCCCAGGGTGTCAGCTTCAACAACGTTGCAAATAAATCAAATGTCACGCATAATTCACTGAGTCACAATTTAGTTGTGTTTATTATGTTGTGTGCCAGAACTGAAAGCATGCTGCAGCGCGCAGTGGGATCAGAGGCGCGCGCAGGAATGCAAGTTGATTGTCCCGGAGTGGAATGTACCCATGGGGTCTGCGGCCGGTGCTTCGGCTCCACTCGCCTCCTCGAGGCGTCCTGCCCACGCCGGTGACCGGAAGCTCATTGCCCAATCTGCCCTGACGAAACGCTGGCGTGTTTTCTTTGGAGACGTCGAGGCTTGAGAATTATAAACTACCAGCTGTCCGAGGTATGTTAGAGTCACACACACACACACACACACACAAAAAAGTAAAGCCTTCAATGCGTAGCATAAGTGTGGGAGAAGGATACACCGCAGAAGGCAAAGATGCGATTCTGTCATTAAAGTACAGGGTTTATCACCAGAGGGTCACCGGTTCAAATCCCACCTCCGACACTGACTCACTGACTGACTGCGTCTGACCCTGAGCGAGTCACTTCACCTCCTTGTGCTTCGTCATGCCGGTGAGATGTTAAATCAATATCCTATTGGAAGTGACTCTGCATATAATGCACAGTTCACAGCCTGCCTCTGTAAAGCGCTTTGTGATGGGGGTCCACTATGAAAGGCGCTATATAAAAATAAAGATTATATACTGTATAATTGCCCCCCCGCAAAAAAAACTGACTTTTTAGCACGTCGATTTATAAAGTAAATCATCTACCCAAAACACTGTCGATAAGCGATCGATCTAACAGGGCGTTGGTTTATGAACGCTGTCAATAAACCAATTTGTAAGGAAACCGGCAAACGCGATAAGCCGTCTTGAATGCAGACAGGCTGAAATAATCGAATCTATTCAGTCTTGAACAAAGAAGACTACGCGGCGATCTGATTCAAACATTCAAAATCCTAAAAGGTATAGACAATGTCGACCCAGGGGACTTTTTCGACCTGAAAAAAGAAACAAGGACCAGGGGTCACAAATGGAGATTAGATAAAGGGGCATTCAGAACAGAAAATAGGAGGCACTTTTTTACACAGAGAATTGTGAGGGTCTGGAACCAACTCCCCAGTAATGTTGTTGAAGCCGACACCCTGGGATCCTTCAAGAAGCTGCTTGATGAGATTCTGGGATCAATAAGCTACTAACAACCAAACGAGCAAGATGGGCCGAATGGCCTCCTCTCGTTTGTAAGCTTTCTCATGTTCTTACAGCAGCAGTGTCCCCCACCTGGGATTGAATCGACAACCCTCCGGTCAAGAGTCCAGAGCCCTAACCACTACTCCACACTGCTGCCCTACATATATATCATAATTCTGGAAGTGTTGTATTGGTAAAATTGTGACACTGAAATATATTTAATAATATATAATATATCACGTATAATGTTACGACTTGTGACATAGAGAGCCTCTCTATCAGGTGTCACTCTGTTTAATAGTGTGACATTTGATGGCTCTTAGATAATTGATATCCGGTTGAAGATTATTCAATTGAACTGATTGATTGCAAAATTTTTTAAATGGATTGACGTTTCCAAGATGACTATGCGTTGACAAAGGTCTGGCGACCGAAACCTTAGCTCTGTGTTCTGCTTTACTTCTTTTAAACAATAAAGTGAGATTTTTGCAAAATGCAGTGTGCGGGGAACATGCAATAACTGGGGGAATTTAACTCAAACCAGGCATGGATCAAACTGTTATGCAACGGGTATCATATTTCCTTTCCTGTGCTTGTGCAATAAATCCGCAGCTATTTTGCATGGCTTGCTTGTTTTGCCCCATATTTAATTTCAAAAAGGATAGTATTTGGCACAGAAATGGTTGGATGACAAGAGTGGAGTGGGTGTGGGTCTGTGTATAAAGATCCTATGAACTGAGCCGATCTTGCAGAATCAATCTGTCTCCCTCTCTCTCTCCTCTCTCTCTCTCTCTCACACACACACACACAAGGACAGCCCAAGCATTCACTGTAAGACTCAAAGGAAGAAGAAATCACAGCAGGTAAGCTTGGGGGAAGGTTAGGATTAGCAGCTGCCACACAGATTAACCTATAGCGTGTACTTTACCAGACCTCTCTGTGCTTTACAATGCTTCCCTATGCTTTACCAGACCTCTCTGTGCTTTACAATGCTTCCCTATGCTTTACCAGACCTCTCTGTGCTTTACAATGCTTCCCTATGCTTTACCAGACCTCTCTGTGCTTTACAATGCTTCCCTATGCTTTACCAGACCTCTCTGTGCTTTACAATGCTTCCCTATGCGTTACCAGACCTCTCTGTGCTTTACAATGCTTGTCTGTGCTTTACCACACCTATCTGTGCTTTACAATGCTTCCCTATGCTTTACCAGACCTCTCTGTGCTTTACAATGCTTGTCTGTGCTTTCCCATGCTGTCACTGTGTTGCCGTTTTTTTTTACTAGGGGGCACTTTTATAAGAGAAGTAATCTTTGACATTCGAGAGGTAATCGAATCAATTTGATCAGGGTTTTCAAAACTCTGCTCCGAGTAGTCAGTCAGTTGGTTCGTTAGTGAGTGAGTTTAGGGAGGTGGGAAGCCCACGCTGAAACTGTGATTTCAGAAGGTGGCGGTTTGTTTGATTTGGCATGGGTTCAACCACATCGTCACGGCTGGCTTTTCTGTTGAGCCCATAAGCTCCGTGCGCTGAGCAGCTCTGTCCTTGCGCGCTTTCTCATGCGTGATTGTGAATCCGTGCTGTCATCTTCTCTCTTCACAGACAACATGAGCAAAGTCAGGTACTACAGAATCACAACGTCAGACGACAGCCGCTTAGTGCGGCCGCAGGAAATGAAATTCAACGTGTTTCAGCTTATAGCGGACGACTCGGTACAAAACGATGACCTCAAACAAGGTACGCTTCTCTAAATCCCTTTATTATTGTTTTTAAAAGTGCTTACAGCCAGCACAGGCGCGCATTGTAAAGCACAGAGGTGTGGTGAAGCATAGGGAAGCATTGTAAAGCACAGAGAGGTATGGTAAAGCATAGGGAAGCATTGTAAAGCACAGAGAGGTCTGGTAAAGCATAGGGAAGCATTGTAAAGCACAGAGAGGTCTGGTAAAGCATAGGGAAGCATTGTAAAGCACAGATAGGTCTGGTAAAGCATAGGGAAGCATTGCAAAGCACAGAGAGGTGTGGTAAAGCATAGGGAAGCATTGTAAAGCACAGAGAGGTCTGGTAAAGCATAGGGAAGCATTGTAAAGCACAGAGAGGTCTGGTAAAGCACAGGGAAGCGAGGAGGGGGGAGGGGGAAGGGGGGAACGCTGTTGCTTGTACTGAAGCAGCGTGTAGGGGTTTGTTTGTTTTTTTAAAAAAAATTAACAACATGTCTGTCTCGTTTGTGTTGCAGAGTACCTGCAGATTGACATGTATGAATACCCCGGGGACTCGATCCAAGTGACGCTTCGATTTCACTGCGTGAAGAAACGAGGCTTCTATTACCTCTGCTGCACAGACTGCAACACGCTCGAGGTAACCCCGCCTCCCTTGCGTCGCTTCAGAAGCACTATTGAAAAGGCTTGCCACTTTTATTATTATTATTATTATTATTATTATTATTATTATTATTATTATTATTATTATTATTATTATTATTATTATTAAATTAGTCATTTTAGCAGACGCTTTTATCCAAAGCGACTTACAGAGACTAGGGGGGTGAACTCTGCATCATCAACAACTGCTGCTGCTGCTGCTGCTGCAGAGTCACTTCCAATAAGACCTCGTTTGTTTTACGTCTCATCCGAAGGACGGAGCGCAAGGAGGTTCAGTGACTTGCTCAGGGTCACACACACACACACACACACACACACACACACACACACACACACACACACACACACACACACACACACACACACACACACACACACAGGGGAGTCAGTGGCTGAGCCGGGATTTGAACCTCCTGGCATCATCAAGCCCCTTTCTCTAAGCGCTGGACCCCCAAGTCTTTAATGACCGTGTATCTCTCTGAGTGACCGTGTATCTCTCTGAGTGACCGAGCGGTGTGCTGATGACCGTGTATCTCTCTGAGTGACCGTGTATCTCTCTGAGTGACCGAGCGGTGTGCGTTCTCGTTACAGCTGGTTCCTGAACGCGACGCCAGGCTGTCTGAACCCAAGTACAAGTTCAGGTTTCTGAAGCACGCCAACGCACGCCAGATCGAGTCTGTGAAGAAGGAGGGTTGGTTCCTGGACGTGGAGGGTCGAATCCTGAAGATTACAACCGGGAAGGAGCGGTACACCCTTTTCCAGGTCGAGACCCTTTAACGGAACGAAATTCCGGTAGTGAGTCCACCACGGTGCCTCAGAGTGAGCGGTTACTGACGGTCTGCCTCTACATCGTGAGGACACGAACGCGATGTCTCTGAATGAGGGCGCACCGCACCGAGTGTTAGGAAGTGTTCTTCATGGATCGCCAATACTCAAGCTGCACATGTATTTCTTAAAGAGAAAGTGAAGGGGGTCCGAAAAATACAGAGTCCTCCCGTCCCCCACGTGTTGCTACACCTGCTTAAATAAACCCTTTTTTCTTGTCTTTTCATTGTTAACATCCTGACAACTTTTTTTTTTTTAAAGTCTGTTTCAAAGCTCTTTTCAAAACGGCCTCTCTAGTGCACTGGGGCGTTGCGTCGCCTGTTTGACAATGTGGGCGATAATCCTGACGCTATCAGTGCACTGCAGCAGACATTTTGAAAAGAGCTTTCAAACAGACTTTTTTTTTAAAGTTTATAAGCGTAAAAAGTTGTCAGGATGTGAGCAATGAAAAGAGAAATGACAGATTGGTTATTTAAACAGGTGTAGCAGCACGCAGGGGACGGGTGACGCTGGGTTTTTCGGAGCCTCGCTGTTTACTGTCATGCGATACCGTGTCTAGCACCGAGTTATAAACAGACAGCATCGACAGGGCCAGGAGCAACACCCATATGGATGTGAACAGCTGTGAACACAAATTTTGCATCACTCTGCATAAGAACATGAGAACTATGCTGAATAATGGGATTAATAATGTTGAATTACACACCGCTCTGTAGTTTTTTTTTCAGGCCAGCAGTGTGGGGTAGTGGTTAGGGCTCTGGACTCTTACCGGAGGGTTGTGGGTTCAATCCCAGGTGGGGGACACTGCTGCTGAACCCTTGAGCAAAGTACTTTACCTAGATTGCTCCAGTAAAAACCCAACTGTATAAATGGGTAATTGTATGTAAAAATCATGTGTAAAAAATAATGTAATTGTGTGTAAAAAGAATGTGTTATCTTGTAACAATTGTAAGTCGCCCTGGATAAGGGAGTCTGCTAATAAATTAATAATAATAATAATATACTCACTGGGAAAACTGGGAAAAGGGCAGCAGTGTGGAGTAGTGGTTAGGGCTCTAGACTCTTGACCGGAGGGTCGTGGGTTCAATCCCAACTGGAGGACACTGCTGCTGTACCCTTGAGCAAGGTACTTTACCTAGATTGCTCCAGTAAAAACCCAACTGTATAAATGGGGAATTGTATGTAAAAAAATAATGTAATTGTATGTAAAGATAATGTGATATCTTGTAACAATTGTAAGTCGCCCTGGATAAGGGCGTCTGCTAAGAAATAAATAATGAATAATGAATAATAATAATGAAAACTGACAGCACTTGAAGAACATGGACATTTGAAAATCTAACATGAAATGCAGTACTGTGTGTGTATATATATATATATATATATATATATATATATATATATATATATATATATATATATATATATATATATATCTGTATTGTGCGTTGTTACTCTTCAGAATGAGTTCTTGATGTTATATATATATAGGAGGCTGTGTGGTCCAGTGGTTAAAGAAAAGGGCTTATCCCACCTCAGCCACTGACTCATTGTGTGACCCTGAGCAAGTCACTTCACCTCCTTGTGCTCCGTCTTTCGGGTGAGATGTAGTTGTAAGTGTTTCTGCAGCTGATGCATAGTTCACACACCCTAGTCTCTGTAAGTCGCCTTGGATAAAGGCGTCTGCTAAATAAACAAATAATAATAATATATCTGTATTGTGCGTTGTTACTCTTCAGAATGAGTTCTTGTTGTTGTCTGTGTTTTCAGCTGATGCACCATCGCAGGCGCGGGTTACTCTCCACCTGCTCCGCAATGCAAACCTCGTTATGAATATTCTTCAAGTTATTAAAGTTGCGTTACTATTTTTAATAAACTGCCTTGTGTGGTTTACTCACGCTCTGTCTAAAAACTGATTGACAGACCCCCCGCACACACACACACACACGCACACAGAACATTCCCCCTGTCAGTCACTGTGAAGCATTCCTTTTAGAATCGGAACTCCACCTCGGAACGGTCAGAGCCTGGGGGTTCTCAGAACATTCCCCCTGTCAGTCACTGTGAAGCATTCCTTTTAGAATCGGAACTCCACCTCGGAACGGTCAGAGCCTGGGCGTTCTCAGAACATTCCCCCTGTCAGTCACTGTGAAGCATTCCTTTTAGAATCGGAACTCCACCTCGGAACGGTCAGAGCCTGGGTGTTCTCAGAACATTCCCCCTGTCAGTCACTCTGAAGCATTCCTTTTAGAATCGGAACTCCACCTCGGAACGGTCAGAGCCTCGGTGTTCTCAGAACATTCCCCCCTGTCAATCTCCCACACTGAAACAGCAGGGTCAGTCTGCCCGGCTATTTCTACCAGGTTCTCTGAAGAAGGAGGTGCAGCTCATTATTAAAACAGAGAGCTTCCAGTTTATCAACGACTTTTCTTCATCAAGTATTTCTAGTGATTGATGAGCATCCTGCTGGATCCTGATTCTCCTGGGCTAGAGCTGGGCTCTGTTTCTGAACTCTCTCACTATATCTATATGCTTGACAGGCGATATAACTACAGTGTACAACAATTGTATATATAATTAATAATTAACTTGTTTTACAGCGTTGCTTTTACCACCCAGCTGCAGAAAGACTCGGAGTTCAAAAGTTCAAATCGATATCGTTGATGTTTCTATCAATTATTCACATTGTTGTGTAGCTGGATTACCTTTCTCTACACAAATAGATAAACGCTTCAGCAGAAAGAGTGTCCGTTCATTTATCTTTTAAATCTTATTTAGCAATTATTATTATTATTATTATTATTATTATTATTATTATTATTATTATTATTATTACATTACAGATAAGAGCAGCTATAAAATGCAGTAAAATCAGTTGTAAGAGCGAATTCAAATGAGAGAAAATAAAATGAAAACAAAGAAAATAATTTGCATGAGAAAACAACTCCGGCTAAGAGCAGATACGGAATGGACTCTTGCAACAAAAAAATATTGTTTCAGAGCAAGTTGTAATTAAAATCAACCTGTTAAGAACGATTTCAAATAACAGCAATTACAACAACAAAAAAACCCGACAGTATGTAATTGAGAGCTATGGCAGAATACAGCAACGTGTAGCGCAGTGCAGGAATTTGACCTCAGCGCGCATGCAACACAAAGTCAGCGACACTTTCCTGACCTCCTATCGAAGTGATTGGGCGATTCAGTCATGCAGGAATTCGCCTTGGAGCTGTGTGGCGCAGTAAACACCATATTGCGATAGCACAGCGCCCAGCTCCCGGTCCTGACATTCACCGATCCGCTCTTCCGTGGTTTGTCGCCTCCCGGTCATCTCGGATTTTCCCTGGATCCGGTTCCAGAGTTTCGGAGTCGCTGTCGTGGATTTGCAATGCAATTCTTGACCGTGGTGATTATTATTATTTATATCTTAGCAGACGCCCTTATCCAGGGCGACTTACAGTTGTTACAAGATATCACATTATTTTTACATACAATTCCCCATTTATACAGTTGGGTTTTTACTGGAGCATTCTAGGTAAAGTACCTTGCTCAAGGGTACAGCAGCAGTGTCCCCCCACCTGAGATTGAACCCACGACCCTCAAGAGTCCAGAGCCCTAACCACTACTCCACACTGCTGCGCTATTCCGTTCCATCCTTCAGACTATGACATCACAGTGCTAATGGGGTAGTGGAGGCGGACACACGTCACGCATTGCACGACATGAACGTTGTTTGGCAGAATGTTTCTGGGGTTGCAGGGGGTGTCCGTCTGCCTGTCTGTCTGTCTGTCTGCACACCTGGATGTCACACGTCACACGTCACACACGTCACACACGTCACACGTCAAACTTGGTAATGGCGTTATTCAGCAGAGCGTTTTTCGAGAATATGAGATTCTGAGGGTTTGGAGCGGGACGGGGAGTGGTACTGACATACCTGTTGCACTTTGCTGTGCTTTTACTATGGAAAACGTTTATAAGGGTCAGGATGGTACAGCAGTGTGGACTAGTGGTTAGGGCTCTGGAGTCTTGACCGGAAGGTCGTGGGTTCAATCCCAGGTGGGGGGGACACTGCTGCTGTACTCTTGAGCAAGGTACTTTACCTAGATTGCTATCGACCCTCCGGTTAAAAAACCCAACTGTATAAATGGGTGATTGTATGTAAAAATAATGTGATATCTTGTAACAATTATAAGTCGCTGGATAAGGGCGTCTGCTAAGAAATAAATAGTAATAATACAGAACGCCCCCATATTGTACATTCCTGTATAAATGGTGCCCTCTGCTGTTTACCATTGGTATTACACCCAAGTCACCGCGCTTGAAATACCATAGTCTATAATTCCACTATTGCTAAAAATCATCATCATCATCATAATGTTGCATATGCTTCAGTCATAGTCACTCAAGCGTGTCATGGGCAAGGATGAATTGAATGATCGAGGGATTAAAAACAAACCAAAAACATTTCCGCAATTTCCATCAATTATATACCTTATTTTTTTCACATATAAATGTGTTATAATAGTTTATTTTGATGCTCAATATATAAGCATAATTAAGATATTTTATTTACTATCATGTAATCAAATAAAACTACAAAATGATGTCACAAACAAAAAGTCTACCGGCAGCCATAATCGTAGTACTTCATGTTAAGATTTCTAAAATGTCACATTTTTCAATGTATTTTTCCTTTCTGTTAAGTATCTGGAAAACTCCAAAGCGTTGTGCGATTCAAGACGCTGGCGTCGCATTATTCAGCAACTTTCACTCCACTTCATGAAGCAGCATTGGTGATTTCTCTAGGGGGATGTTGGCCATCGCTGTAGACCAATCATCACTACCTGTTTCCAATCAGTTAAACCTGTCCTATGTGTAGAAAGTGATTCTAACTTCTGTGTCTTTCAAGGAAGGCTCTTACTCACAACAGCTATAGCAGGTGAACGACCTTAAAACACACACACACACACACACACGCATGTGCACGCACACACAATGCCCCCCCAACACACTGCTACACACACAGTGCCACACACACGCGTGCGTGCATGTGTGCGTGCAGTGCCCCCCGACACACTGCCACACACACACACACACACACATGCTGCCCCCCCCACACTGCCACACACACACACAGTGCCCCCCCACAGTGCCACACACACACACACACTGCCCCCTCCCCACACTGCCACACACACACACAGTGCCACACACACACAATGCCCCCCCAACACACTGCCACACACACACACACTGCCACACACACGCGTGCGTGCATGTGTGCGTGCAATGCCCCCACACACTGCCCCCACACTGCCACATGCACAGTACCCCCCCACAGTGCCACACACACACACACACAGTGCCCCCCCACACTGCCACACACACACACATTGCCCCCCCCACAGTGCCACACACACACAGTGCCACACTAACACACACACACACACACACATTAAATGAATTGCTGAAGCCCAATTCCTGTCCTTTAAATTGCACTGAGAGGTGCTTTTATTATCAATACACAACCTCATCATGGAAAGACGACTTGTTTAGCGGGATGGGGGCGCGGGGGGTACACGGGTCAAAAAGAAATAAAGACTCATTTGGACCCCCCCCGTTAGCTACTCAAACTCTTTAGTTCCCCCTGGGGGCTAACAATCGTGAAAGCAACGCTGTCGTTTACACCGCGTGGTTCTCAACCCAGAGCTTCGCTTGCCCCTCCCTGATAGTCATCGCTTCTGTTTCAAACACAAACTTGTCGCTTTTTTTTGTTTTTGTTTTTTAAACCCACAGAGCCACGGTTGCAAATGTATGAGGCTGGCAATTTGCCTGCAAGTCCTGAAACAGGCCCAGATATTGCTACCCTGGCTAAAGAAAAAGGGGTTTGATACCAGGAGGTTAAAATCCCAGCTACTGACTCCCTGTGTGTGTGTGTGCGTGTGTGTGTGTGTGTGTGTGTGTGTGTGTGTGTGTGTGTGTGTGTGTGTGTGTGTGTGTGTGTGTGTGTGTGTGTGTGTGTGTGTGCGTGTGTGTGACCCTGAGCGAGTCACTGAACCTCCTTGTGCTCCGTCCTTTGGATGAGACGTAAAACAAACGAGCTCCTATTGGAAGTGACTCTGCAGCAGCAGCAGCAGCAGTTGTTGATGAAGCAGAGTTCACCCCCCTAGTCTCTCTAAGTCGCTTTGGATAAAAGCCTCTGCTAAATGACCAATTAATAATAATTAATAATACACAGCCTGTATTTCCAAAGCCTTTACTTCAGTCGTTAATTAACTCCTAATTTTTGAAAGTCTGAGTTCATTTTACAGAACTGGAACGAAGCAACAGATTTCTAAGCTACT
>CM060283.1:640773-660773 GCA_030684275.1 Acipenser oxyrinchus oxyrinchus
TTCATCTCCTCGGCATAGCGGCTGAAGGCTCCCCCGAACTTGCCCCACGCTTTGAAGGGGATGGTGATGGAGTTCCTGTAGCTGGGTTTCACCTCGCTGACTCGCAGGAACACCCCGTATTTGTTGGAGCCCACGTCGAAGAAGAAGCGCTTTGAACCCCCCATGATGGAAGTGCCCTCCGGTAGCTCGCTATAACCGCCTCCCCCTCCGCCTCCTCCTCCCCCGCCGGCCAGCTCCTCGTCGTCAGCTCCGTAATCGTCGATCAGTTTCGCCAGAGCGTCCCGAAACTCGATCAGCCCTTGCGCGGGGAGGGCGATGGTCTGCCCGGATTGTATCCCCCCGCCCGGCCCTCCTCCTCCCCCGCCCAGTCCAAACCCCGGGCCGCGGTTGATAGTCTGCCGGATCCGGAGGAACCTCCCGCGTTGGTTCTCCTTCAGGTCCAGGTAGTATTTGCGGTTCTCTCGGACCAAGAACTCGCTTTTCAAGGCCCGCCGGGGCCCGCCGTCCTCCCCTCCGGAGCTCTGAGCGATCTGCTCCGGGCTGCTGGGGCCGAGCTGGGCGTAATGCTCGATAAAATCACCGAGGTAGTCGCGGAACTCCGCCGCCACAGACATGGAGAGGGTCAGGCGGCTCTTGGAGCCCCCGGCGCCGACCTCGGCGATTTTGATGAACCTGCCCTTGGCGTTTTGCTTCACGTCCAGGTAGAAGCGCTTGTTTTGGATGTCGAGCCGCTTGGAAGCCAGCTCCTGTGTCTCCTGCTCCCGCTGGAAGTGCTGGAACCCGGTCCCGCTTCCAGCTCCCCCTCCGCCACCGCGCTCGCTCCCACTGTCACCATCCGCCATCTTCAACCAGCAGACCACCTTCTTCCCCTCCTGCGCTTCTCTCCCCCCCCTCCTCCTCCCACGACACAAGCCCCGCCCGACGCGGCTCCTCTGACGCTTACAATTGGCTGTCCTTCCTTGCCAATCAATGACGTGTCACACAAAGTCGTGTTACCACTGGCTCCCCTCGCCGCCCGTCAAATCCCGTTTTAAAACCGCCCACCATTTTGCTCACTTTTCCTCTGAGGCGTAACCAATGACGTCGCCGGACCCGCATCTCTCTTTGCTCTCATTGGTCAACGACTTTTTTTTTTTTTTAATGTAAACAGCACCCGCCCCTCACAACCCAAAGCTCACCTCTCATTGGTCAGAGTTTACTGTCAATAATTATCAACCTTACGCTGAATGCCCCCCCCCTCCCCCTGTTACTGCTTTTATATTCGCTTCTCAATCAAGACTTCCTGTTGGTCGTTTTTATTATCTGCCTGCCCTGTTGCCAAGGTTCAGGAGTAGATAATTTTAGGAAACTGGCGCCATTTTGGCTCCGAGACAGTTCGCTCTGTTTGGTAATCTTCGTAATAAGAGGAGCCAAGATGGCGAGCAGAGGGGAGGCAGTTTCACAGCAACAGCACCTTCCAGAATCTTTCCTTGACGCTGCTACCTTTCGTCATAGTTTCGCCATACTTAAACCATCCGTGTTAATTTTAAAGCAGTCGATGTACTTGTTTCGCTCTCCTGTTAATTTTTTTTTTTTTTTTTTAGTTTGACGGTTTTATTTAGTGGCTTTGTTTTTATTGGCCGAATGAGGTGTCACGAATCCTCGTTCTGCAACACGATAGGTTGATAGCGCTGTCCATCTCCCCGCCCTCTCTGAAGGCCCGTGAGCAACAAAAAAAAAAAATAATAAAATCCGTTGAAGGCTGATCTCGTGGTGGGGGAAGGGCGCCAAATGTAGAAGCAGAGGCGGCATTGGCTGCGGGAATAATTTAAACCAGTGAAACGGGCTTCGATTGGCTGTCTGCATCGCTCGCGAGGGGGGGTCCTCGCGCACTGCCTCGCGGTTGGGTTTATTGTTTCTTCTCTGTCTCGAGCGGAAAAATTGTCTCCGTCCTCTCGACTTCTGACAGGAATTTCAATTAAAAAAAAATACTATAAGCAGCGAAAAAAAAAATGGTAATTAGACACATTTCTGTGGTTATTAAGAATATTGTGTGTGTGTTTTTTTTAAAATGTTATTTCTTGGGAGTGTATACGGAAGCTGTAGTGTGTGTTTTTTTTAAAATTTTATTTTACTGTTTTGTTGTGAGAGCTACGCTGACCATAATCTTTTTTATTTTTTTTTACGGCGGACAAATGTGATACCGCCGGAGATGAGGCGTTTGCCGCTGGCACATTTAAACTTCAAAGATATGCGTTTACGTTTGATTTAAAACCACCTTCACATAACGAGCTGTTTTTTGTTCATGTATTTTTTTTCGTTTTGTGGTACCCGAGATAGGTATTCGTTTCCTTATATTACTTCTGTTCTCGCTTGCTGTATGTTCTGCTCTAATTTAAAAGGTAATGCATGCAAAGTTGGCTACTTTTTTTAGTTGTGTTTTTTTTTTAAATGTTGCTTGGATAATTCTTATTTAGCGTGCTTTTTGTTTGTTTTTTTAGGTTTTTTTTCGTGTCAACCTACGGTGACTCGGGTTGGCGGGAAAATTAAATCTTATGATTTGTGTGCGTTTTATCAAACGGCTTGGTCTTTAAAGATTAATGGTTAGTTGGAATGTGATTTAAATATTAAACATCCATTTTTTTTTAAAAAAAAAAAGCTATCGCTTCTGGAAGTAATTGTAAAACAACTGACATCTCAATTCGGCGCTAGACAAAAAATGGAAGTTACTGTAAAACAATTTTTACATATTCTCGCCATCTGGCAGTATTGTGGCTTAAGGGTTTTTATCTAGAACAATTTCTGCCTTGCTTTTTGTTTCGAGGTACTTTTAACCTAGTTAAAACGGCGTACCCTTCTCTGTAGTACAGTAAAGTTAGCGTGCTATTACTGTCATAGATGAACGGGGCTATAGTAGTACAGTAGTATTGTGGATCTGCATATTTCGGATAATAGATTTTATTTAATGACGGTTTACCAATATGCAAAATCTATTTAAAATATGCAATGCTCTTTGCAACGCGATGTTTCATTTAATGCATGAATAATTATGAATGCAAATATAGTCTTAAAAAAATTTAAAAAAAAGCTGTTAGCGTGTTTTGTTGGTGACTAAAAATTGTCTCCGGGGGTGGAGTGGGGGGATTTGTGTTGAGTTACAGTAATGATTATACTTTTTTTTCTCTTGAATTAAGACTTGATACTCTCTGCCCACAGGGGGTTGACGTTGTGTTCAGTTTTAGGAGTGCAGACGATGCAGGATATACTGTACGGTAGTAAAGTATACGGTTATACGGGGGCGGGCAAGCCTGCTTGGGGAGCGCTGTTATTTGCACAGTATCGGATTTCACTCTTTGAAACGGGGCATGTTGACATCTGGGCTAGATCGCGCCGAAGCCAAATATGAATGCAACCAATTTCACGATTGGGACCGCAATTAAGTTATGTTTGTTTGTTTGTTTTACAGTTGGTTTAGCCCATTCAGTGCCATTGGCCTACTTTTGAGGACAGACTATTTTTTGGTGGGGGAGCGTTTAACTGCCATCATCGACCTCTTATTTCAATTTTCGCCTTTAACTATATTGTTATGATAACTTACTCTAATTGTTAATCGCATAACGTATCGAATATACAGTTTGTGTTATTGTTATAACTTGGTGGGCTAAGAGAATTGCATGCAAGGAAAGTTATCTGTTAATTTCAAAGAGTGTTTACCCTTGCCAGTAAATGTGTAACTGCATTGTATAGTGATGTAATTATTAAAGTGCCTTGCAGTTATGACTCCTTTCAAATCTCTCTCTCTCTCTCTCTCTCTCTCTCTCTCATTCATATATATATATATATATATATATATATATATATATATATATATATATATATATATATATATATGAGAGAGAGATATAAAAAAATGCAACTAAAATATCTGAGGGCAGTTAAAACTTGTAAAGGGGATGTTGAAGCCTTCACTCTAAGGCAGCACATGCTGGCTGGCTGGCTGCCCAGGAGAAGTCCTCATAGTTTGTGCTCCAGGTGTAATCGGTCTTTGTGACATTTCTGTTTTTATCTCCCCCCCCCAGGCAGGAGGCAAGGCTGGAAAGGACAGTGGCAAAGCCAAGGCGAAAGCAGTCTCTCGCTCCCAGAGAGCTGGCTTGCAGGTAATGAAGCCAATAAGTGATGCAACTACATCATACTTTGGGGGGGGGGGGTTGTTATATTGTCCCTATTCTGTTTTAATTGGATAAAAATCCTATTGCACCATACTGCAGTGACCTGAGAGATAGACGCACTTCTCAGTGCAGTGGGGTGTGTTTTTATGTATTTTCGGTGATTTGCACTCATTTTATATAACCCTGATTTTATTTTTGCCTTTGGATGCTCAGTACTGTTCCATGGGGTGCTGGTGAGGCGGGTTGGATTGATTTGAAACTCATGCAACGTGGTGCCTAACGGCGATTCATGAAGTGAATTAATGTTTAATTAATGAAGTGTAACTAACAAAGGGGGGAGTCAGCTATACTAGCTTACAACTATGAAATCAAGATCCTGTTTCTGAGTCCAGGATAAACGGGTTCAGCCGGTGTGTGGTTTTAGTTGTTTGATATTAACATCATGTAATCAAACCACAAAGTGATAGCAAAAAGTCTACCGGATGCCATAATAGTAGTACAGTAGTATTTCATGTTAGATTTTGAAGTGTCACTTTTTTTTTTTTTAATTTGTCAGTTTAAGTGTATATGGGGGGAGACTCCAAAGCGGTGTGTAATTCAACATTTTAACGTAACATTATTCAGCAGCTTTCATTCGACTTTATGAAGCACAATGAGTTAATTCTAGAGGGTGATGCAAAACTTTTGGCCAGAGCTGTCCATATGAATTGAGTCTTGTGATCTAGGAGTGCCAGAGAATCCAGCTCCAAGTTTATTATTATTTATTTCTTAGCAGATGCCCTTATCCAGGGCGACTTACAATTGTTACAAGATATCACATTATTTTTTACATACAATTACCCATTTATACAGTTGGGTTTTTACTGGAGCAATCTAGGTAAAGTACCTTGCTCAAGGGTACAGCAGCAGTGTCCCCCCCACCTGGGATTGAACCCACTACGCTCCGGTCAAGAGTCCAGAGCCCTAACCACTACTCCACACTGCTGCAACAGTTTAATAAGCAACAGAAGGCTTCGTTCTTTTTTGCACAACTTAAAAAAATAATGTTTAGTGTTATTGTAATACATGATATAGATACTGAGCGTGACCCAGATGAAACTTGTGTTGAGGGTCATGCGGACCAGCAGAGTAGAGTTGAATAGTGGGGAGGCCTCGGGTCTGAACGCTGAACTCAATGGAATTGGAGCTAAACTAAATCTGTATAAACCATTTTGGTGGGGTCTGTAAGCTTTTCATGCATGGCGACTTCATATGGGGATGGATTTAAAAAAAAAAAAATCCTCTCTACGTCTTTTATATGGGCTCATGTGGGAGACTAGCAAGCAAATGCATGATGGCCTCATAGGAGCCGGATGCCATTCCCCACACATATGAAACAATGGAAATACATTTTTGAAACACAATGTTAAATGAAAAACATTTATGTGTCCAAAATTTCTTTTTTTTTTTTTTTTCTTTCCCCTGCATTTCACTTCCTGCACATCAATGTTCTAACTCGGGGGTAGGAAACCCTGGTCCTGGAGCGCCACAGACACTTCTGGTTTTTGTTTTACCCAAGCCTTAATTGATTCAATGATTGGCTTAATTGGTCAGAATAACCATGTGTTCAAGATATTTAGCAATTGATGATTTAAGAGATACCTGCAGGATCGTGGCACTGCAGGACCAGGGTTGCTTACCCCTGTTCTAACTGGCACTGCCCGGTTCTGCATGTCGGGTGACAGTATCGCGGTGTCTCTTCCCTTTCAGTTCCCAGTGGGTCGAATCCACAGGCACTTGAAGACTCGCACTACAAGCCACGGGCGTGTGGGAGCGACCGCTGCCGTGTACAGCGCTGCCATTCTGGAGTACCTGACTGCGGAGGTGAGCTTGGGGCTCTGTTACACACACTGCTGCCGGAGGGGACCGGGCGGGCCGGACCGAGGTCCGTTATGGGGGCGCACTGACTGTAAACCACACTGTGTTTAAATACGAAGCTTGCACTGTAACCCTGTGCTGCCCTGGAACACCTGTGTGAGTCGCCTGGGATAAAGACATCTGACAAATAAATAATATACACTGTAGATATAACTCGCTGTGATCCTATCTGGCTGCATCCTGGTTCATATTGTATTCTAGTAGTGTTATTATTATTTGCACTTACTGTAAACCACACTGTTTTAAATATGAAGCTTGCATTGTAACCTTGTGCTGCCCTGGAACACCTGTGAGTAAGGATACAGGGGTCTGCCATATAAATACACTTTATAATTGCAGCAGAATTTTTTGTTTAAAATACAATGCAATTTTGTTCAGTTAGTTATGCTGCAGTAATTGCAATTATAATTACAATAAAGTAAGAAACTGCTCCAAACATATTTACTGCTGGGTAGAATAAATGGAGTGATTGCAGGTGCAAATAGAGAAACTGTAGAATGTTTTCAAACAAATGGGGGGGGGGGGTCCACTAAGTGGTTGAAAATACTAGCGGAATGGTTGGAAAGGTGTGTAATTGGTTCATATATATGGCGATTATGCAGATGTACCAAGGTTTAATTTAAAATGACATTGTAATTGCAATTGATTACGAGTCACACCATTACAGTTGTCTTTGACCTCGGGTCTGGTGTTGGCTGAGACTGTTCTGCAGCGACCCCTGTTGACACTGTGGGGTCAACAGCAACCAACTGAAAGGAGCGTCCTGACTGGGGATGATCCCTTGGCTCGTACGGAGGACGGTCCTAAACCAGTACGCAGGTTAATACCCATTGCCACGAACTAAGCAGCTCAAGATAGTCCTCAGCTGCGTGTTAAAATGAGTCTCCTGTGCAGCAAAGCCAAAGTAACTGCTGTTGCCCTCTAGAGGATACTAAAACACAATGCTTACAAAGGGTGCTGAGTTAGTACACAGAGGGTATTAGCTCGTCTCTGCACCTCGGTACGCAGCTCTGTGCTAAATCTACGCGTTAGTTACAGTTGACCTGTGGAGTCTTCCTGGAAATTGAAAAATAAAATCAGAGTTCACAGGATCACTTTTTAAACCCTCAAATCGTATGAGATTCATTTAACAACTTTTTATAAAGAGAGCTCAGTTATAAAAGTTAGGTGCCAAGTGTGGGTGTTCAGCAGTTGCCCCTTGTGTTGTGATGTCAGGGTGAGTTTTTAAGTGTTGTTGGCGCACACTGTACTGTTTATTAGTGGTGCCTTAGCGGTGTAATGTTGTTTATTGTTTTTATTGAAACGGGTTTATTTTAGGATGCATTAACCCTGTTAAATCAATTGGAATATGCTGGGGATGTTCAATGGATTACATTGATCTTGGGCTGCCCAATGCAGTTCATCCTAGACTTGTGCTCATAGGGCTGTGTAGGGTTAATAACCTGTGTAACAGTGTGTTAACCCTCAGAGTGCTGTTGCTCTTTCTGTCAATTACAGACACTGCATGTAAACATCTATATGAACGACAGGACGTGACAGTGTGTGTGTGTGTGTGTGTGTGTGTGTATATATATATATATATATATATATATAAAAATATATAAATAAATTTTTATTTTTTTTTGTGTGTGTATATATAATATATATAAGCTTACCCCATTAAGTGCCATTGTTCTCATTTCAGGACAGGCTACTTTTTGTAATTTTTTGGAGCATTTTTTTAACTGGCATCGTCCACCTTTTTTAAATGTCTCCTAACTATTATGTTTACTTGCTCTGATTTTGTTAACCGCAAAAGTTAAATCTAAATGGAACACATCAAATTGCACAAATACAGCTTGTGTTCTCCTGTTTTTTTTTTTTTTGTTTTTTTTTTCAAAAGTTTAATTTGGTACTTAATGGGGGTTCATTTCCAGCTGCGTCCTCAGGTCAGCTCCTTTTTTTTAAGATTTTAAAGACTTCATTCTGTCGGGAATACATTCCTGACTCTGATCCTGTCCCGTGTGTGTGTGTGTTCTCTCTTCAATGCTTGCCGGTGCCGCCTCGCCGTGGAGATTGATCGTTGATTATTGATTGGTTCGCAGGTGTTGGAGTTGGCAGGGAACGCCTCCAAAGATCTGAAGGTGAAGCGCATCACTCCTCGTCACTTGCAGCTCGCCATCCGCGGGGATGAGGAGTTGGACTCTCTCATCAAGGCTACCATTGCTGGAGGGGGTAAGCATCGCATTCGTTTTTATGGTGATCTAGCGATGGTGTTAAAGCAAGGGGCTTGCTACCAGGAGGTGCCGGGTTCAAATCCCAGCTCAGCCTCTGACTCCCTGTGTGTGACCCTGAGCAAGTCACTGAACCTCCTTGTGCTCCGTCCTTCGGATGAGATGTAAAACAAACGAGCTCCTATTGGAGGTGACTCTGCAGCAGCAGTAGTTAATGCATAGTTCAGCCCCTAGTCTCCAAGTCACTTTGGATAAAAGCGTTGTCTAATGATAATAATTGTGTTGTGTTGCAGGTGTGATCCCGCACATCCACAAGTCTCTAATTGGGAAGAAGGGGCAGCAGAAGACTGCATAGAGGATCTGCTTCCTCTTCCGTGCGGTCCTTCCTGTCAGCGTGCTGGAGCTGGGACAGAAGTAGTAGAGTAGGGATACTTGTGGTTTTTTTTTTTTTTTTTTTTTTTTTTTAAAAAGGGGTTTAAAAAAAAAAAAAAAAAAAAATCGTTTTTAGGTTTGCGTTGTAATACAAGTTAAAAAAAAAATAATAATTTGTACGTTACTTTTTAGATTTTAAGTTTGACAACAAAAACAGGAAAGGGGTGGGGGGGGGGGGGGAAGGGGAATGTACATTTGTCGGTTAATTTGTGTGGCAGCAATTGTGTGTGTTGATTGGCTGGGGTTTCAACAGTGTTTTATACAAAAAAAAATGGAATTGTTAAACCATTTTTTACAAAAAAAAAAAGTGTCTTGTGTCCTTTTTTATTTTGAAGCTTCTTGCTTTTCTCTTGGTATCTTGCTGTCTTCTACTGTCTGTGTGTCATTTGCAGCGGAGTTTCTTACAAAGACCACATTCTGACAAGCCCTGCAGCTGTCTTAAAATATTCAATCCCCTTGAAATTGGGAGCGGCTGTGACACAGAGGCAGGGTGTAGGAGGAGCTGGTCCTGCTTTTAAATGTTCAGTGTGATGCAATAGGCTGCTTCTGTCTATCTCTCTCAGAAACACAGTGAAGCCCGCTATCGCACAGCATTAGAAATCACCGCATAAGCGGCTGGTTTGGGAATTTTTACTGACTTTGGTGAAATTTAGTCCCGTGTGAACTTTTTTTTACTTGTTCTCTTAGTTGCAGATTTCAATTTGGATGTAACGTTTAATAAGTAATTTGAGCTCTGCACGTTTTATTAGGAGCTGAGAACAATTAAATATCTAATTAAGCTAATTATTAGTTCAATTAAGGGTCTGGTTAAGTAATTGAGAGTAAAAATGATCCATGCGTAAGCATGGCTTTAGTTTAGCAACGCGCTTCACTGCTGAAACTGCATATTTTCTGATTTTATTTGAAGAATACTTTTCTCAAATAATATTAACATGAGGGCAAATGTTCATTACTAAAAGATTTCCACGTGTATCAAGATACTATAAATCACACTCGTTTTAAAGTAGGATCAGTGCGTATTTGTGGTTAAAAATGTAGTTCAATTCTGTCTAGGATTAGTCTTAGTTTTAAATAGGAGTAATTTAGATGTATCCATTACTATGACACACATACGGGTGGTTTCACAGACCCGAATTAGCACTGCTCTTGAACTACCTCATGTTACTTTAGGTAAAGTAATCCAAGATTTTTGCTGGTATGGGTCTGAAACCAGCCGTCGGTGGTACAATAGTAATATCGAAAGAAACAGGTATATTTTTAATCTGCACTGCTTTCCTTGTAAATACTTTGTGTGCTGTCGTCAGACAAGAATGTGTTATCTGATCGGCCACCAGCAGAGGTCGCCCTATCGTTCTTTTCTGATTGTGCAATATAGTAGTTGACCACAAGAGGATGCTGTGGTGTAGCATCTCCCGTGCGTTCACAACTTTTGCAGTTTCACAAAACATGTTTCCTGTCCCTTTTATTTTAACCCTTGTAAGGTAAAAGGAACATACGGGTCCCACCAATTAAAATGATGCTGGCTTTCTTATTTCTGCAATGAGATGCATGAAACCTCGTTTAACATGTGCTGACCGGTAGGATCTGCTCGGTCATCCAAATTTAGTTTCCTCCCAGTGATGTTTGAGTCGCTCTCAAATGAAGGAGAAGAAACCGTTTGAGCAACAAGCGCTCTGTTCCGTGTTTTCCTTAACGGGTTAATACTCTAAAATCCCCCCCCCCCCCATTGGGCTTTTTTTTTTTTTTTTTTTTTTAACACCACTCGACAATTCTAATATACTGATAGGAGTTTTCATATTTAATTTCAATAGTGTGATATAGTTTGTTAGACGGACCTGGCAGGTTTGTAGACCTGTTTGTTTGTTTTTTTGTTTGTTTTTCTGAGTAATTTGTATGCAGGAATAAGCATGTCAATTAACGGTCTAAAATGTATTATGATTTGCAGACTCCCTTAGCCAGGGCGACTTAAAAATTTTTATAAAATATTGCTTTACAGATAATAGCAGCTATAAAGTACAATAATATCCAGGTAAAATAAATAAATATATTTCTTCATTGGGAATATGCTTGTTAAAGGAACAGCTGTCCTTGTTATGTAGTCCTTATTAATTATTAACCACACAACGTCAATATGATTTCTTCCGTGGGCAAGGTATTATTATTATTTGTTTATATATATATATATATATATGTTGCACACTGGGGGGAAACAATAGATTACATTAATATCGTTTATTTATGTGTGTGTTTATTTAATTTTTAATAAACAAATAAGGAATAAAGGGTATATAGATGCAGAAAGACTGCATCGTTTCGATTAGGGCTAGGGCTGATTTCAATCTTAAACCCAGTATTCAAATTCTCTCAGCTAGCCCGCATTTCCACACCTATGAGTAACACTCGGTATGGGAGGGAGGAGGGGCTGAATGCAAAAAGACAAATGTGGTGTGACGCAGGGAGTGCGTTTTGTTCCCTTTGTATGCAGGGTTTGCGTTGCGTTCTCGCGCTTTGGTCTGTTTGGTTTTGTCACCTTTGCGGTGCGCTGCTCCGCGCTATACGAGAGAGGTGTTTGTTAGCCGCATTAAAAATGTGAACCCTTCTAGCAGATCAAACCAAAGGCGTTATTACCGCCGGGAATTAGCTGCAAACTATGATCCACACCGCGTCCTTATATAAAGTACCTCTACAGTCACGGACTCGTGGATTAGGTATGCGCACCGCGTTTAACAGACTTGCGTTTTTTTTTTTTTTTAGTTTTTAGTTGTTTTGGATAAATAATATTTTTTTCTAATCTATTTCTTTTCCACAGTCAAAACTGGGAAAATGGCAATGCCCCTTGCTTAAAAATAAATAAACGAATAAAATAAAAAACATCACGCTTATAATAAAACTTGATTTGACATTTAAGGACCGTGCTTATGACTGAAATGCGGGTTTATTATAATTGTGTGTGTGTGTGTGTGTGTGTGTGTGTGTGTGTGTGTGTGTGTGTGTGTGTGTGTGTGTGTGTGTGTGTGTGTGTGTGTGTGTGTGTGTGTGTGTGTGTGTGTGTGTGTGTGTGTGTGTGTGTGTGTGTGTGTGTGCGCATGCTGTGTGGTCCAGTGGTTAAAGCACAGGGCTTGTAACCAGGAGGTCCCCGGTTCAAATCCCACCTCAGCCACTGACTCATTGTGTGACTGAGCAAGTCACTTCACCTCCTTGTGCTCCGTCTTTCGGGTGAGACGTAATTGTAAGTGACTCTGCAGCTGATGCATAGTTCACACACCCTAGTCTCTGTAAGTCGCCTTGGATAAAGGCGTCTGCTAAATAAACAAATAATAATAATGCAGGTTAAGTTGTATAAAACCTTATTTAATTCATCAAAGATCATTTTGGTTTGTTTTTAAACTCGCGAGTGTTAAATCTCTGAATATGTAACACAGAATCGCCTGCGTCCTGTCGCTGATGTGTTACGTGTTGAACAAATCCAAACTATAACTCGGTTGTAACTTTTTGGTTCGTTTTGCAACAAGAGAGGGAAGGGCGACAAGTTAAACACTTGCAGGCTTCAGACACGTCATCAATGTGGGCTGGGAGAAGAGACGCGAAACCTGCCGGCGTTGCCGCCGGCTCTGCAGGCTTTCAAGAAGCGACGCTTCAATTGCTTCTGAGCAATTTCACAATTATCTTATTAGCCGCTTCCAGGCAGCAAAGCCCCACAGCTCTAACTGGTCTCTTTATGGGTCATTTGGGGAGTCAATTCGCCGTCTTTGAACCCCTAATCGACGCTGTAAACAAATGAAAACAGGTACCGCCCCGCCCCCTATCTTTTCGCTTTCATGTTATCCACAGTTTAAAAAAAATAATAATAACGTCGTATTTCCTGATATCAACAAAGGAACCAAAGGACGGTGGGTAATGATTTGAAATGCACGATCCTTTGGAGGTGGGTGACAGGGTGGGGAGAGAGGGAGGCGCCGAGGACACGGGGGGGCAAAACTGCTCCGGTCGAGCGGCGCTGTCACAGCGTCTGTCTGTGTGAGTAATACCGCTGGATTACATTGATTAATTCCTCTCTTAATCGCGGGTCGGGATCCGTATTGTTTAACCAAATGACCAAATAATCGCTTGATTTTTTTTTTTTAGCAGACGCCCTTATCCAGGGCGATTTACAATTGTTACAAAACATCACAGTACAGATAAGAGCCGTTATAAAGTACAGTCAAATCAGTAGAAAATAAGATCGAATTATTATTATTTATTATTTATACAGTTGGGTTTTTACTGGAGCAATCTTGGTAAAGTACCTTGCTTAAGGGTACAGCAGCAGTGTTCCCCCCCCCCCCACCTGAGACAGCGAGGCCGTCAATATTACCAGCCGTGCCAGTGAGCTGGAGGCCAGTTTACCTGCAAAGTGTACGGCTCTGGACAAACGTTTTGCGTAGAACTTTGGGATTGAGACATCATTAAAAACTATAACTATGTGAACATCATCTTACTTTCACATCACCTCGTCAAAGGAACTACAACATATTCTTGATATGTATTTTTGTTTACGACTGTAAGTCGCCCTGGACAAGGGCGTCTGCTAAGAAATACATACTAATAATAATAATAATAATAATAATAATAATAATAATAATATTAATATCATAATATCGCAAAAGTCCACTACTGGAAAGCCATAATAGCAGTACGGTATCATGTTAGATTAAAGTCAGTCTTTTTTTTTTGGTTAAATATATGTAATGCAATGTCAACGTAACATAATTCCATTCTTCTAAGTTTAGGGAATTATACAGAAACTAACCCCCTACTAGAAAACGTGTCTGATTTGAGGACACGAAGCACAACTAAACCGCACTTTTGAAGTAAAGTATTCAGACTCCATCTTGAAACTCGCGTTGGATTGAACGCAGACCACACAGCAAAAGTAACTCAAAATAGAAGATTTATTTAAAAAATAAAAAAAAACACAAAAAAATCGTCAAATATTCAGTTTTATCTTTTTTTTTTGCATCAGATACATATTTCAACAACGATTGTTTTTTATATATATATAATACACTGTAGAAGTCGGAATGCATTTCCGATTTTTCTTTAGAAAAACACACACATACACATTATATACACTTTGTATCTTAAATAGAATATTAAAAAAAACAATCATAATAATTATAACAAGAACCCAATATTGCACCCAATGCCCTGAACTGTAAACCATTCCACAATATATACAGATGCTGTGCTGTACCCGTTTACCACCCGTCTGCACAGATCAGGTCAAAGACCATCACTTTGAATAAGGCCTCAGTCAATCAAACATTAGAGCACAGCCATAGTCAGCAACATTATGTTGAACTGCCCTTAAAATCGAGCTTCTAAAACCATCGGTTTTTAAACACAGAGTAATCCAGCACATGGATGGCAACGAGACTCCTATTGCATCGCAGATTCACCCATTTCGGGTTTTACCATGCTGAGCCACAGTGTGTGTAACAAGCTCAGGTGTGTCTTCTTATTAAACTTTTAATAAAACCAGGAATGGATCAAACTGCAGTCCAACGGGAGTCTTTATTACCACCCCTGCTTGGAGGGTATCAAAGCGGGTTTGCGATAATATTTGAAAGTGTGTCTCAAAATCGCTTTAAAAGCAGCCGCCAGCAACAGAGGAGTCGACAACAGCTTCTTATCGGCTCTCGGGTCTCTTATAGCGATCAGAGCCGCGGTCCTGTCAGTAATAGGGTGCGTACGGGTGGTATCTCCGCATCATACTGCCGTTACCGGGACCGGCGCTGTTTGCCGGTATGACCACTCCTGGTGGCCCGCTGTAGGGGTACACGGCCGCCTCCATGGGCAGGGCCGGGAGCGCGGTCAGAAGCGGCCCAGAGGCAGCCTGGTACTGCATCGCTGACAGGTACGCTGCCGTGCCGTCCTGCGCCGGGTAATATCCAGCGAAGGGGCCCGGGCCGTAAGCCTGGAGCTCGGGGTAGTGCAGGAGCTGGGAAGCCACCTTGGCGTGGCAGGCCTGGGCCAGGGCGTCCTGCAGGGTCCTCTTCAGCTTCATGCGGCGGTTCTGGAACCAGTTTTTGATCTGGAGGGAGACGAGATAAAAAGAAAAGAGGACGCGTCAGTCAGTCACTGGGCTGATCATAAAGGAGAATGCGTGCATGATGTCGTAGTTCCACTAGAGGGCGCGCTCTCTCTCTCAGCTCCACCAATGTAGGAACGAGCCTATAGTCAACTTTAACGCTCTGCAATATACTATTATTATTAGTAATAGTAGTATTATAACCGGTGTTTAAAAATAACTCATTTGGGTTAATATTAAACCACTAGTATTATGATTATTAGTACTATTAATACTACAATGCCGTCTGTTAATGAATTCGTTTGAGCAGTTTTCATTATATAATATTGTATGTCTTATTTTATTTTAAGCCCATACATTTGATCGCAGCTCTGTAACGAGATAGTGAGCAGTTTCTTGAAAGAAGATACATGGCGGTGTTGTGCTCGGCTCGGCGCCGCTCTCCTCTCACCTGTTTCTCGGACAGGTTCAGTTTCTTGCACAGCTCCTCTTTCTCTCGCGTCCCCACGTAGCTCTGCTTCTTGAAGGTCCTCTCCAGCCGGTTAATCTGCTCCGCGGTGAAGGCGGTGCGGGGGCGCCGGCCCGGGGGCTCAGAGTGCGGGTCCACGCCGGGTCTGTCCTGCCTGGGCGGAGACAGTGGGTAGACCGGGGACACCGACCGGCAGCCCTCGCTCTCGTACCCTGACGTCTCGTCCGCGCTGCTGACCGAGGCGGCGTCGCTCACTGAGACGAAGGAGAGAGGAAACGCGGGGCAGATTGCAAAGTTAGTCACAAAATAATACCAATCGTAGCATATATGTAAGAAGCGGTGTAATTGATAAACACAAGCTATATGCATTTCTTTAATTCTTTAACTTTCGCGGTTAACAACATTAGAGTAAGTTATCATATATATATATATATATATTTATATATATATATATATATATGAGAGAGAGAGAGAGAGAGAGAGAGAGAGAGAGAGAGAGAGAGAGAGAGAGAGAGAGAGAGAGAGAGAGAGAGAAATGTTTAAACAGTTTGTGTGAACTCTATGGAGTTCGAGAAATTGCCCTACGAAATCTTGGAGGAAAAAAAGTATAGGCTATGCATCATAAAAGAGATCCATGGGCTGAAAACTTAACATGTTTCAATTATACACACAGTGACTGGAGGGGAGATAATACACCGATAAAAAATACTACAGAAAAAAATAATAATGCAACACGTATATATTAGTTGCACCTGAAGGAGCTAATAGCGTTAATATATAAACACACACACACATATATATATATATATATATATATATATATATATATATATATATATATATATATATATATATATATATATATATATATATATATATATATATATATAATAAACCGAACCCAGTGAGACCCTGCAGGGCAGTTTGAGTTCCAGCCCCGGGTTCCTCTCTTACCGGCTGCGGTGCTGAGTCGGTTCCTCTGACGCGCCGGGAATCCGGGAGACTGCAGCGGGCTGTCCGAGTCAGCTCGGCTCTGCGGCTGCTGCTGCGCCCCCAGACCTGCGCCCACCTTCGCGTAGAAGCCGGGGAGGCTCTCCTGGGGGGTCCCCGGCAGCGGCCCCTCCTGGGGGGCAGGGAGAGCCGGGCAGGGGGGGCGCTCGCTGCTCTGGGACAGCCACTCCACACAGAAGAGCCGCTTCATCCTAGGATTCCACTGAGAAGCACCTCGACACGAATAATAATAATAATCAAAGGAAGCGGCCAATGCAGCACCTGCTATGTACCATGTATAATGTAGATGTATATTTAAGAGAAGTGTTCTTCTGTAGTCGGCGGTCCACGCAATAAGGAAGCACACTCTGCTGTGTTGTTTTTTTTCGTGCTTGCTGTATTGTGGTTCCTTCCTGTCCCAGTTGTTGTGTTGTTGTTCTTTCTATGGTCCTGGTTTAATAATTGGTTATACAGAGAGCCGGCTGTTTTGCCTGTCCAATGCGTTGCTGTTTCACCTTCGTTCTGTCTGGTCTGGTGGACTGCAGGCTGCGGTATTTATCTACCCCCAACACACACACACACACACACTCATTGATTTAATTTAGGGAGAGATCAAAGTAAAACCAGTCGTCCCGCCCCCTCCCATTCTAGAGTTTTCACAAGTGCTGTAATTAAGATGTTCTTTCGACTCCGAGTGAGCTCGTTAAAATTGGCTCCACTCTGTCTGCAACCCAACCCGCCTCCTCCCCACCCCACACACACCACCCCCACACACACACACTCACACACACAGGGGCTGGGAGTCAAGTTCAAACTGCACCCTGTTTCAGCACACATGCTTCCCTATGCTTCACCATACCTCTCTGTGCTTTACAATGCTTCCCTATGCTTTACCAGACCTCTCTGTGCTTTACAATGCTTCCCTATGCTTTACCAGACCTCTCTGTGCTTTACAATGTTTCCCTATGCTTCACCATACCTCTCTGTGCTTTACAATGCTTCCCTATGCTTTACCATACCTCTCTGTGCTTTACAATGCTTCCCTATGCTTTACCATACCTCTCTGTGCTTTACAATGCTTCCCTATGCTTTACCATACCTCTCTGTGCTTTACAATGCTTCCCTATGTTTTACCATACCTCTCTGTGCTTTACAATGCTTCCCTATGCTTTACCAGACCTCTGTGCTTTACAATGCTTCCCTATGCTTTACCAGACCTCTCTGTGCTTTACAATGTTTCCCTATGCTTCACCATACCTCTCTGTGCTTTACAATGCTTCCCTATGCTTTACCATACCTATCTGTGCTTTCAAATACGTCCCTCTGCTTAACAAGATGTCTCTGTGCTTTACAATGCTTCCCTATGCTTTACCAGACCTCTCTGTGCTTTACAATGCTTCCCTATGCTTTACCAGACCTCTCTGTGCTTTACAATGCTTCCCTATGCTTTACCAGACCTCTCTGTGCTTTACAATGCTTCCCTATGCTTTACCAGACCTCTGTGCTTTACAATGCTTCCCTATGCTTTACCAGACCTCTCTGTGCTTTACAATGTTTCCCTATGCTTTACCACACCTCTCTGTGCTTGACAATGCTTCCCTATGCTTTATCAGACCTCTCTGTGCTTTACAATGCTTCCCTATGTTTTACCATACCTCTCTGTGCTTTACAATGCTTCCCTATGTTTTACCATACCTCTCTGTGCTTTACAATGCTTCCCTATGCTTTACCATACCTCTCTGTGCTTTACAATGCTTCCCTATGCTTTACCATATCTCTCTGTGCTTTACAATGCTTTGACTGTGCTGCATTACACTTTTCTCACTTTTAATTTCAATATCAAATTCAGTATTAGACTGTTTTTAATTGAACGGTTTACTTGTTAATTTTTTTTGTGCGTGAAGCGCTTTGGGATCGTTGTGATGAAAGGTGCTTTAGAAATAATGTGAATTGTTGTGATTATTATTATTATTATTATTATTATTATTATTATTATTATTATTATTATTATTATTATAAACGAGCCTGTGGGTTTTATCAAGGGCTACGGCGGTGAAACCGAAGAAGATCAAATATCAATAGTCGAAAATCCGAAACTCAATACACAGCGCGTCTTTACCGCTCCTCGCTTCAATGAATCTGATTGTATTCCTCTCCTTCCTTCTTAATCAATCGCGCCCGGTGTCAACAGCACCATAAAGAAACACACACACAAAAACAATAACTTTATGTACAGTGTAAGATTGTTCTCCAGTCTATTAAGCGACAGCGCAGTGAAATCGGCGACACTTGTTTCTCTGTCGTGTAGCTGTCTTGCTTTGTTACGCCGAATATCAAAGCCCCTGATCCGCCTCTGATGTGCCGATTAACTGTAATCACTAATTAGCAGCTACACCTCGCCGCTGAGCCCGTGGAGACAGCAGTCTGGCGATAGAAAGACCGAGACATCCCTATCTGTCGTGACTGTGAGAAGCAGCCGCGCCACTCCGCCGGTGCCGTGTGAAGTGACGCTAATTATCGTATCAATCGGCTAATGAACGCGTGAGTGGGGAGGAGGGGAGGAGGGGAGGTCGACGCTGTACTATCTCTGCGAGGTTATAGTTTATAATGAAACCGGCTCTGTTTTGCTCACCGCGATAAGGAACGCTCATGTCCAGGCTATTGATAATGTATCGAACCACAACACAGTGATCAATCGCGTTTAAAGTTTTAACTTCAGTGACTGATTAGTAAGACGCGCCCAATCAGTCGTAGAGCTCTGTGCCTTATAACGCCCAGGCGCCGAGATTGCGAACTCTGCATAGTTCAGGGCTGTAGTTCGATTAAGGGCTTGTTTAATTACTGTTTACAAACAATACTTCAGACAAACAGGCGAATCTATTCATGTTCTTAAACAATTATGAACAACAGTAGGCCTGCATGTCTGTAAAAAAACAAACAACACCACAGATCCTAATGCATATCACCATGGGGCTAAATCAGTGATAGAAACATTTGCAGGACGTTTCGGACACAATGCAGGAGGGGAGTCTTGGTCCCAGAAAAAAAAAAAAAAAAAACATTTTGTCAAAGAAATTAACATTTCTAACACGTTTTTTCCCCCAAATGTTTCACAATACTACGCTATACTGTTCTTTCACAGCCTATTGCGTTATTTATAACACACCTTTCAAGTTAACAGTAAGGTAGGTACAGCTATCACGAAGCTAAACACAAACACACTCTGTAACATTCCTTGACTTGTCTTTTCTAATGCCTTATAAAAGCTGACCACGGTATTTCTGCACGGTCATTTTGCAGGTGCCCCCCCCATGCTTTTCCCATGGTTACTCTGCATTTACCGTACTTTACCCTGTTTGGCCGTGTTTAATAATATACTTTGTCGTACCTCGCTATTCTTTACAATGCATTGCTTTCACTGTGTTTTATTACACATTGCTATGCTTTTACTATGAGAAACTTTTATTTATTATTTGTTTATTTAGCAGACGCCTTTATCCAAGGCGACTTACAGAGACTAGGGTGTGTGAACTATGCATCAGCTGCAGAGTCACTTATAACTACGTCTCACCCGAAAGACGGCGTTTGTTTACCATGGTTTTTTGTTTAATATTCTTTACCAGACCTCTCTGTGCTTTACAATGCTTCCCTATGCTTTACCAGACCTCTCTGTGCTTTACAATGCTTCCCTATGCTTTACTACACCTCTCTGTGCTTTACAATGCTTCCCTATGCTTTACCAGACCTCTCTGTGCTTTACA
>CM060283.1:663273-678273 GCA_030684275.1 Acipenser oxyrinchus oxyrinchus
CATAAGAACATCACATATCCACTAAAAACTAATACCTATAGTGTAAAAATAGCAATGTTGTTTATGGAATAGCCTCTGAAAAATGTGATGAAATAAAAAATGTTGGAGAGACTGGAACAACTTTATATAAAATAATTCAGAGCCACCTTTCATTAATAAGAAATAAAAAAAAAATGAATGAACCAATAGTACAGCACTTCACCAGTCAAGGACATGACATGAATGATGTAAAGTTTGTTGTATAAAATTAGACAATGCGACCATATAGAAGAATAAAATAAAGTAAATGGATAAATAGACTGAACACGATTATGCCAGCGGGACTCAACAGAAAAGAATGAACTAATTATCTTCAATACATATATAACATTTAAATAAATAAACAAAATTCATTCAAAAGTTGTGCATGCTGATGCGCTGGGGAGGCCAAATCAAGACTGATCCTCAGAGCCAGCATTGCATGATAATATAAATAGTTTATCTAAAGTAATGTTAATTAGAGTGACTACAGATTCAAAGATAGAAGTAAAAATGATGTCACACTATATAGAACAGCATTACATCATGTAAGAATAAATCATGGATTTGAATATAAACAATAACAAGTAGTTGTCATGCCGTCACAAACCTATAAATGCCTCCTACAGCCTGATCAACCACAGCTGGATTAGTTAGTGATTTGTTTTTTCCTTCACCATTAAAATGATTTGCCTGGAAACAGTGTGTTTAGAAGCTGGGGGTGAACCTACACAGCTAGATTCAAAAGCATCGCATCCCCCTACAGAATGAACTCGCTCTGCTTCATGAAGTCCAGTGAAACCTGCTGAATAATGTGACACGTTAACATACTGAATTACACACCGCTTTGGAGTTTTCCTGACATGAAAAAGTGACATTTTGAAATCTACGAAAACTACTGTACTGCTATTATGGCTTCCGGTAAATTTTTGTGACATCATTTTGTAGATTTTTTTTGTAAATAAAAGATCAGTATTATATTCATATATTTTATTTATTTATTTATTTAGTTAGTTAAATTGTCTCAAGCCTTAAATTCCAGGTGATGTGAAACTTTTGTCAAGAGCTGTAGACTAGCTGGCTGTCTGGCTGTCTGCCTGGCCCCCTATCATGTCCCATCAGCCCCCTGCTGGCATTGCTACCTGGGGGTCAGTGGGGGGGGGGTCCAGACTCCTGTCTTTACGGCTAATGATCTCCCACCCCCTGGAGCTCAGCTTTGATTTCCAGCTCTGACCCTCTTTAATCTCTAATGGGGCTGTTTGCTGGGGCATTAGACATGCACACACACCCCCCCTCCTCCCCTCCCCTCCCATGCGCAGACCCTGACAGTGTCTGTAACTGCTGTGTAATGCCCTGTCACCTTTGAAGATCCCTTTCCAATCTCTTACTCTGGAGTCCTGATTGAAGCTCTAGCATTGCTGGAGACCTCTGAAGAAGATAGGCCATGATTACTGACTTCCTCCGACCCCCATCCACCCCCACCCCCAACCCCCGACCCCCGGTGCAGCATTCACACTCTAGAATGAACCCCTGGGCTCTACACTGCTTAGAGTTGAAGACACTGAGAAAGACTTCTAGTGGAAACGTTAGTCATTGAATTTACACTGAAGACACTGAGAAAGACTTCTAGTGGAAACGTTAGTCATTGAATTTACACTGAAGACACTGAGAAAGACTTCTAGTGGAAATGTTAGTCATTGAATTTACACTGAAGACGCTGAGAGAGACTTCTAGTGGAAACGTTAGTCATTGAATTTACACTGAAGATACTGAGAAAGACTTCTAGTGGAAACGTTTGCCATTGAATTTACACTGAAGATGCTGAGAAAGACTTCTAGTGGAAACGTTAGTCATTGAATTTACACTGAAGACACTGAGAAAGACTTCTAGTGGAAACGTTAGTCATTGAATTTACACTGAAGACACTGAGAAAGACTTCTAGGGGAAACGTTTGCCATTGAATTTACACTGAAGACGCTGAGAAAGACTTCTTGTGGAAACATTTGTTATTGAATTATTTTAGTTTTCTAAAAAACCTTGCAAGACTTACATTCAAACAAAACCTTGCAAGACTTATAAATCCGACTTTGTTTTTGTTTTGGTTTTTTTTATTAATTCTAAAGAAGTTTATCAATTATAAAATCAGTCTACCAAACCATCTACCGAACTAGAGAGAGAGAGAGAAAAGGGAGAGAGAGAGAGAGAGAGGAGGAGAGAGAGAGAAAGGAGGAGAGAGAGAGAGAGGAGGAGAGAGAGAGAGAAAGGAGAGAGAGAAAGGAGGAGAGAGAAAATTAATTCATTCATTTTTAATGATTTTAATCAATCAGGATTTGATTGACAGTTCCAGTTTAATTCCAGTTCAGTTCCAATGTAGCTCAGCCCCGATTCAGCCCAGATTCAGATCAGATTCAGCCCCGATCCAGCCCAGACTCAGCCCAGATTCAGCCCCAATTCAGCCCCACTGCAGGTCCGATTCAGCCCCGATCCAGCCCCGCTTCAGGTCCGATCCAGCACTGATTCAGCACCAGTCGAAGCTGCGCCCCACCATCTCAAAGAACCTCCGGTTGTGCTCCCTGAAGTGCCGGCAGAGCCGCTGGCGGACGGCCGGCCGGACGGGGGGGTGCGGGCGCCCCTTGGACTCGTCCAGGCAGCGATGCCGGCCCCCGCTCTCCAGGCAGAAGAAGCCCTTGGTGCGGTTGAAGCGGAAGTCGGAGGGGGAGATGGCGGGGGCCAGCGAGAGGAAGCCCTCCACCCTGCGGAGCTCAGGGAAAGGATCCCGGATGAGGGCTTCCCCGTCGACCACGTGGATCTGCCCCGGGGGGAAGCAGCGCAGCCAGGCCGCCAGCTGGAGGTGATACACGCTGCGCTGGACCGCTTTGTAGCTCGGGTCCAGCCTCCCCTCTCGGATCAGCAGCCGCTCCAGCGGCGGGTAGCCCTTGCCTCTCTCGCCGGTTGCTCAGCACCTGGGTGTAGTCTGACACCAGCCTCTCCACGGGGTCCCGCACGATGAGGAGCAGCCGCAGAGAGGCGTTCAGGGCCCGGGCTCTTTCGGGGGCCACCGGGGAGGAAAAGTACCCGGGGGTCTTCTCCACGGTCAGCTGACCCGGCAGGGATTCCGGCATCTGGGCTCGGTACCAGCTCAGCCCGCGCCGGTAGTTCTGGTCCCGGTTGAAGAAGTGGATCTCGGATTTCGCCGCCCGGATGTCGGGGTGCACGTTCAGCATTTCCAGCAGCGCCCGGGTGCCCCCCTTCCGCACCCCAATGATGATGGCCCCCGGGAAATGCTGAGTGGGGCCCCCTCCGCCCCCCTGCAGGCAGGAGGAGAGCTGCGTCTGGAGGAGGAGGAGGAGGGAGAGGAAGAGGAGGGAGAGGAGGAGCAGAGTCCCGACCATCGCTGAGGAGACTGACAAGGAGCTCAGAGTCAGAGGCAGGGAGAGTGAACGGCCTTGTTATTTATTCAGAGGGTGGGGGCGAAGTTTCTCGTTGGTATTTAATGCCCTTCTCTCTGAAAATGCACTAAGAATTAATTATTATTATTATTATTATTATTATTATTATTATTATTATTATTATTATTATTATTATTATTATTAAAATGCCAGGTAGATTCAGGGATGCAGCAGAGAGAATGCAGTCTGATTGTTGGAAGTTTTTCGATGTCAGTTAGTTACAGAGTCAGGGTCCTATTCCCAAGCAGGGAGAATGCGCATATTATTTATTCAGAGAGCTGGAGTTTCTTGTTTTTACAAGCTCTCTGAAAATGTTGCAGGTGCTCAGGAATGTCCTGACCATGTCTGGAGAGCCCAGCCCAGCCCAGCCCAGCCAAGCCAGGCCAATGATATGCATCTCCCAGAGGGATGGTGATCTGTCAAAGACAAAACAGAAAAGATTATTATTATAATTATAATAATTATTATTATTATTATTATTATTATTATTATTATTATTATTATTATTATTATTATTATTATAGGAGCATTATGTCCTGATACGTGTTTGTGTAAGAAAAAAATATATATAATACAAATAAATAAATGCATTTAAATAAAAAATTAACCTTTAGTGAAATAAACTTAATACAGGCGTCTCTAGCTTCATGCATGAAGCGCGTTATTTCGGTGCAGCGTCAGCGTTCATTTGCAAATATTGCCACAGTGCCATCTGGTGGCATAGAGTGGCACTGCAGGCGGGGCGACAATACAGGACAGAATTCGAGGGTTCAAAAATACTGCCGTATTAGCGACACGATGCACAGCTGCAGACAAAAATATTGCATCACCTAGAATTTAAGGATTCGAGACATAATACAAAACAAATTATATGAACATAATTTAGATCTTTTATTTAACATCATGTAATCAAAGAAACTACAACAATGATATCGCAAAAGTCTGCCGTCTACTGTAAATACACTTCATAAGGAATTTAAAATCGATTTAAAATCTGCTATAAACTGTAATACAGTAACTCACACTGTGTAGTGTACGTCATATTTATAATCACTACAGTGATACATGAAGCTGGGATACACACAGCTCTCCTCCGGCCAAAAGCATTGCATCCCCCGATAGAATGAACCATGAAACCTGCTGAATAATGTTCACATGTTGAATTAGAGTTTTCCATATGCTTAACAAAAAACGTCATTTTGTAGTTTCATGATGTTAAATTAAAGATGTAAATTATGCTCAATCCTCAAATTTTCGGTGATGCAAACCTTTTGCCCACCACTGTATGTAGTACTGGCCGAGGGCGCCCCCTGCGGGTGATACTGCTTCCCTGCACGCCATTAAAGGATGCCACTGACTTCCTACAGTTTACTCCGCCCTGGAAATATTTTTTTACCCCCTCCCCCGTGCCCGAGCGAAATGCATCTTCGGGGACACGACCGTCTCTTCAATACGTCACCGCGTTCCCATAGCGGCGGGTTTGTGTGCGTCATAACACCCCGTCCCCAGGTTAGAGACGCGTCTAATGCAAAAACAACCCGTTTTAATGAATGAAGGTTAAGGGCGAGGCTGGGTGATGAGGTGCCGCCGGGCACCTGCAAAGCCGTTTCTTTATTTATTGTTTTTTTTATTCAGGTTTCTGAATGACGTTTACTATGACGTCAGGAGCCTATTTGTGTTCGTGCTTTGATTTTAACATCAACTAATTGAGAAATGTGTATTACACTCTGGCCAAAAGTTTTGCATAATAATAATAATAATAACAACACTATATGGACATAATTTAGATATTTTATTTAACCTCATGTAATCAAAAAAAAAAACTACACAATGATATCGCAAAAAAAAAAGGCTACCGGAAGTCATAATACAGGGGTGTCCAATCCCGATCCTGGGGGGCCGGTGTCCCGCCTGGTTTTTGTTCCACCTGTACCCTAAATTACTTAATTAGAACAATAATTGGTAATAACACGGACACCGGCCATCCAGGACAGGATTGGAGACCCCTGCCATGACAGTACTACAGTAGCATTTCATGTTAGATTTCCAAATGTCACATTGTTCAAGGTCAGTCAGTTTTTGTGTTAAGTATCTGGACAGAGCGGCGTGTGATTCACGATGTTAACGTGTCGCGTTATTCAGCAGTTTTCACCGGACCTTCACGAAGCAGAGCGAGTTCACCGGACCTTCACGAAGCAGAGCGAGTTCACCGGACCTTCACGAAGCAGAGCGAGTTCACCGGACCTTCACGAAGCAGAGCGAGTTCACCGGACCTTCACGAAGCAGAGCGAGTTCACCGGACCTTCACGAAGCAGAGCGAGTTCACCGGACCTTCACGAAGCAGAGCGAGTTCACCGGACCTTCACGAAGCAGAGCGAGTTCACGGGACCTTCACGAAGCAGAGCGAGTTCTTTCTGTAGAGGAGAGCTTCTCAGCTCCGGTCCAGCCCCGTGTCTGCCAGTTTATATTCCAACTGAGATCTCGATTACTGAACCGAACCCTTAATTGAACTGATCATTAACTTCATTTGAGTCTTTTTAATTACCTTCAGCTCTTAAACAGTCTGCGATTTTAACTATAAAATGTTACAAAAAATAACAGGCAGCTCTCCCGTGTGCACTGGGATCAAATGACGTGTCTGCTTCCAACCTCCCTAAAGGCAGATCTAATACTAACCAGCGTGCCTTTGAGTATCAAGCATCTCATCTCTGGACATAAAAACAGCCTCTCCTGCGTTTTATCGCGTGTGGCTCTGTGTTCCTTTTCTCTCACTATTTTAAATGAATCGCACGTGTGGTCTATTAAAATCATCCATTAAATGAGACAATCGCCCACTTCCCTGTTTTGATATTCAGTTCCAGCGGTTTGATTTCAGACGCGCAGCAAATCAAAACTGAGACATTTGCATAATCCCTGTGTCCTCTTAAGCGTTGGGCGGCTGGTTTAAATCAAGTTGAGAGTGTTTCATTCTCGCTCAAGGCTGTGTCCGGGGGTCTCTCATACAAAGAGACTGTGTGGTCCAGTGGTTAAAGAAAAGGGCTTGTAACCAGGAGGTCCCCGGTTCAAATCCCACCTCAGCCACTGACTCACTGTGTGACCCTGAGCAAGTCACTTCACCTCCTTGTGCTCTGTCTTTCGGGTGAGACGTAGTTGTAAGTGACTCTGCAGCTGATGCATAGTTCACACACCCTAGTCTCTGTAAGTCGCCTTGGATAAAGATGTCTGCTAAATAAACTAATAATAATAATAATAATAATAACAAAGAGTGCAAGAAGAAGAGAAACCCGCTCTCAACTTGATTAGCTAACCCTTATAAAAGTCACAGAGAGGTCTGGTAAAGCATAGGGAAGCATTGTAAAGCATAGAGAGGTCTGGTAAAGCATAGGGAAGCATTGTAAAGCACAGAGAGGTCTGGTAAAGCATAGGGAAGCATTGTAAAGCACAGAGAGGTCTGGTAAAGCACAGGGAAGCATTGTAAAGCACAGAGAGGTCTGGTAAAGCACAGAGAGGTGTGGTAAAGCATAGGGAAGCATTGTAAAGCACAGAGAGGTCTGGTAAAGCATAGGGAAGCATTATAAAGCACAGAGAGGTGTGGTAAAGCACAGAGGTGTGGTAAAGCATAGGGAAGCATTGTAAAGCACAGAGAGGTCTGGTAAAGCATAGGGAAGCATTGTAAAGCACAGAGAGGTGTGGTAAAGCATAGGGAAGCATTGTAAAGCACAGAGAGGTCTGGTAAAGCATAGGGAAGCATTCTCCACTTTGACCTTGAGCAGTAAATCTGAGTTTCCAATTAGACTCTCTTAACCCCCCCCCCTCTCCCTCCCTCTATCTCCCCATTGCCCCCCTCTGCCCCACAAATATCTGGGTCAATCATTAATTTAGTTCCCCTGAGAGAGAGAGAGAGAGAGAGAGAGAGAGAGAAGGAGTTAGAGACAGGTAAAGACGGGGGTGGGGGGGGGGATACACCAGGGGTTCAGTTTCTCCACAGTTTTGTTTCCGCCTCGCTGGCGTCTCTCCTAATATTAAACTGCGCAGCAGGTGAAGCATCGCCGGTGAGAGTCCCTTAGCGACCGTCGTCACGGAAACCATTCATTAAAAAAAAAAAAAAACCACAACACAACCCAACATTAATTAAGAACCGGGAGCTCAGTGTCAGACAGCATGACGTGGATCCCACAATCAGGATATCAACAGCAGAGAGACTTTATGAAGCAGGAGGAGTTCATTCTACAGGGTGATGCAATGCTCGTCCCCGGAGCTCAACAGCTAATGTGGAGCAAGGGCAGCAGTGTGGAGTAGTGGTTAGGGCTCTGGACTCTTGACCGGAGGGTCGTGGGTTCAATCCCAGGTGGGGGACACTGCTGCTGTACCCTTGAGCAAGGTACTTTACCTAGATTGCTCCAGTAGAAACCCAACTGTATAAATGGGTAATTGTATGTAAAAATAATGTGATATCTTGTAACAATTGTAAGTCACCCTGGATAAGGGCGTCTGCTAAGAAATTAATAATAATAATAATAATAATAATAATAATAATAATAATAATAATAATAGTGCAATGCCAGCAGATCTCTCAGGATGCGCACAGTCCCTCAGCAGGAGATCTCGTTCCCAGGGTCATGACCTCACGCCGCGCCCCTGTGTGTGATACCCGGGGAGTGAGGGGTTAACAGCGCAGTGCTCAGCCTCTCCCTGGCTGTGTGTAAACAGGGGCAGGTGGGTTATTAGCGCTGGAGAGCTCAGGGGAGGAGGTGAGAGGAGGGGAGGACAAACTGAACGCTTTACCAGACCTCTCTGTGCTTTACAATGCTTCCCTGTGCTTTACCAGACCTCTCTGTGCTTTACAATGCTTCCCTATGCTTTACCAGACCTCTCTGTGCTTTACAATGTTTCCCTATGCTTTACCAGACCTCTCTGTGCTTTACAATGTTTCCCTATGCTTTACCAGACCTCTCTGTGCTTTACAATGCTTCCCTATGCTTTACCAGACCTCTCTGTGCTTTACAATGCTTCCCTATGCTTTACCAGACCTCTCTGTGCTTTACAATGCTTCCCTATGCTTTACCAGACCTCTCTGTGCTTTACAATGCTTCCCTATGCTTTACCAGACCTCTCTGTGCTTTACAATGCTTCCCTATGCTTTACCAGACCTCTCTGTGCTTTACAATGCTTCCCTATGCTTTACCAGACCTCTCTGTGCTTTACAATGCTTCCCTATGCTTTACCAGACCTCTCTGTGCTTTACAATGCTTCCCTATGCTTTACCAGACCTCTCTGTGCTTTACAATGCTTCCCTATGCTTTACCATCCCTCTCTGTGCTTCACACAGACACAGACACTGGTGGTGATAAATGAAGTCAGTGAACAAGTGGGTCATTGATCCAAATGATTGATTCAGAAGCGATCAGCCTGCCCCCCAGCCTCCCTGTCTGAACAGACTCTAATACAGCTTAATACTACTAAACCCAAAGCAACGGAACTGAAGCCAACGCCACACAGCTCTCCACAATGCAACCCTTAGATCCAGCACTCCATGAATTCAGCAACGCTACCACTGTGCAGTTACATCGTTTCATTACTAGTAGTGCATTCATGTGTCACTCTATTATTACATGCACAGGGTGATGAGAAAGTAAATTTATCACTTCAACGGTGACTGGCTGACTTTGTAATCACCCTGTGTGTATATATTGTGAATCTGTATTCAATCTGTTTAATTTTCAGTTTATTTCCCTCCCCTGATGAATAAGTAGATCACAACAGTTTGGCGTGTAGCATGCAATAGAAACGTGGACTCTTACCTGTTCAGTTTCCTTTTCTATGCTTGTCTGCTTGTTTCGCAGGTCGCTGCAGTCCTCTCTCCCTCTCCCTCCCTTTCTCTCTTCCTCCTTCACTCTTTCTTTGTGTCTTTCTGAACCCCCTCTTGTGCTTGATAGCTCTCTACCTCCCTCCCTCTCCCCCTTTCCTCCTCTCTTTCTTCGTCCTTCTCTCGTTCTGTGAAAGGCTGAGTCGCTCGGTCACAGAGACAGTAAGTCTGTGAGAGTGTGTCTGTGCCAGTGAGCGCGTTTGTTTCAAACACTGAGACGACTCTACTGGGAAAACTCTACCCGTTACTTGTTTACAACCCTCCCCTACCTCTCCCTCTCCCTCTCTCTCTCTCTCTGTATTTCATTCCTCTCACTCAATTTCACATTCCCTCTCTCTCTGTGTATTTTTGTTCTGTCTGTCAAACGTTTCCACTAGAAGTCTCTCTCAGCGTCTTCAGTGTAAATTCAATGGCAAACGTTTCCACTAGAAGTCTTTCTCAGTGTCTTCAGTGTAAATTCAATGGCAAACGTTTCCACTAGAAGTCTTTTTCAGCGTCTTCAGTGTAAATTCAATGGCAAACGTTTCCACTAGAAGTCTTTCTCAGCGTCTTCAGTGTAAATTCAATGGCAAACGTTTCCACTAGAAGTCTTTCTCAGCGTCTTCAGTGTAAATTCAATGGCAAACGTTTCCACTAGAAGTCTTTCTCAGCGTCTTCAGTGTAAATTCAATGGCAAACGTTTCCACTAGAAGTCTTTCTCAGCGTCTTCAGTGTAAATTCAATGGCACACGTTTCCACTAGAAGTCTCTCTCAGCGTCTTCAGTGTAAATTCAATGGCACACATTTCCACTGGAAGTCTTTCTCAGAGCGCTCATCATCAGCTCGTAATCATTCATCTTTTAAAGTTCTTCATCTAAAAGGAAAAAACATCACCTCTGTTTGAACCCCGCGCCGCCCCCAGGGGCCTGGGACCCCTCAATAATTCAGAGCGGCACCAAATTAATAATGAGCTGACCCAAGCCTGACCCTCTCCACTCACTCCACGATCCTGATACAAGTCCCATGCTTTTCATATTTTACCATGCCATAGTTTTACCAGACCTCTCTGTGCTTTACAATGCATCCCTATGCTTTACCAGACCTCTCTGTGCTTTACAATGCTTCCCTATGCTTTACCAGACCTCTCTGTGCTTTACAATGCTTCCCTATGCTTTACCAGACCTCTCTGTGCTTTACAATGCTTCCCTGTGCTTTACCAGACCTCTCTGTGCTTTACAATGCTTCCCTATGCTTTACCAGACCTCTCTGTGCTTTACAATGCTTCCCTATGCTTTACCAGACCTCTCTGTGCTTTACAATGCTTCCCTATGCTTTACCAGACCTCTCTGTGCTTTACAATGCTTCCCTATGCTTTACCAGACCTCTCTGTGCTTTACAATGCTTCCTATGCTTTACCAGACCTCTCTGTGCTTTACAATGCTTCCCTATGCTTTACCAGACCTCTCTGTGCTTTACAATGCTTCCCTATGCTTTACCAGACCTCTCTGTGCTTTACAATGCTTCCCTATGCTTTACCAGACCTCTCTGTGCTTTACAATGCTTCCCTATGCTTTACCAGACCTCTCTGTGCTTTACAATGCTTCCCTATGCTTTTACCAGACCTCTCTGTGCTTTACAATGCTTCCCTATGCTTTACCAGACCTATCTGTGCTTTACAATGCTTCCCTATGCTTTACCAGACCTCTCTGTGCTTTACAATGCTTCCCTATGCTTTACCAGACCTCTCTGTGCTTTTACAATGCTTCCCTATGCTTTACCAGACCTATCTGTGCTTTACAATGCTTCCCTATGCTTTACCAGACCTCTCTGTGCTTTACAATGCTTCCCTATGCTTTACCAGACCTCTCTGTGCTTTACAATGCTTCCCTATGCTTTACCAGACCTCTCTGTGCTTTACAATGCTTCCCTATGCTTTACCAGACCTCTCTGTGCTTTACAATGCTTCCCTATGCTTTACCACACCTCTCTGTGCTTTACAATGCTTCCCTATGCTTTACCAGACCTCTCTGTGCTTTACAATGCGTCCCTATGCTTTACCAGACCTCTCTGTGCTTTACAATGCTTGTCTATGCTGTATCATGCTTTCACTGTGCTGTATCACACGTTGCTGTGCTTTTACTGGGGGAGACTTTCAGAAGGGGGGGGGGTAAGAAGGGGGTGTGGTTACGGTGAAGATCTTGTTGAGGTGGTCCAGAGGGGTCCTCCTCTGACAGGCGTACGCAGAAATTCGGGGTTCCTCTGGATCAGAGTGGGGTGCAGACACCTGGAGACCACGAATACAAGTGAATCTGCGACATCTCTTACTGTATTAGAGATGCCATCTCAGAGACAGGAAAGGGCCTTCACTGTGAGTTTAATAATCAGACACACCTGAGCTTGTTACCTAGACACACTGGTGCTGATCAAGCTGCTAGTAAAACCTGGACTGGGTGACACTGCTGTGCAATAGGAGTCTGATTCCCATCCCTGATGCAGCGTGGCCCAGACATACTTTCACAGCAAGTCTTTCATTAACTCATTTTATATTTTATTTTTAAATCACAATGAAAAAAGCTTGTATGTGTTTCAAAATGCAAAGACCCACTGTGTCTGCTGGTGAGCCAACTGAGCTCAGACTTACTTAACTAGACCCTTCATTGAGCTGATCATTTGCTTAATTATCTTTTTTTTCAGCTCTGGAAAGCAGTTGTAGATTTCTATGCTCTATGCTCTATGGTCTGTGCTTTGTACTCTGTGCTCTGTGCTTTATGGTCTGTGCTCTGTGTTCTGTGTTCTGTGTTCTGTGCTCTGTGAGTGAGTTTCTCAACGCACCTGTAGCCGATGTCTGTCCAGGATTTCCACTGGCCTGCCTGTCTCCATGCTGTCCGTGAACCAGCTGATGTCCAGCAGGGACAGCGAGCCGGGCGTCTGTCCCCCTGTCTGTCTGTCCAACCACTCCCACACCTCGTCCCCAGAGTTACTCTCAGACACCAGGTGAGTCACACTGTCACTGAGGAGGGGAAGGAAGAGGGAAGAGGGAAGGAGGGAGAGAAGAGGGGAGAAGAGGGGAGGGGGGAAGGAGGTTATTTGTACATGAGGTACTCCATAGGAAACCGGGACAGATGGCAGCGCTACCCCCCCTTGCTTACCCCAGCGTGTCCTGCACTCGGAACCCTTTCCTCCGCGCCAGCTGCGTGAGGAAGGCGCGCCGGCTCGACCCCATTCTGCGCTCCAGGAGAAAGATCTCAACGCCGGGGAAGCGGTTCACGGGAGCCCGCTCCTGGACCCCCGCGATCGCAGCCGCGCCTCCGTCCCTCCGTCTGCGCTTTAGAGGAACCATCGCCCGGCACCTCCAGTGAGTACACCCGCCCCCAAAATCAAACAGACAGTCATTTCTACAGGATGTGACCCGCAGGAGACGCAAACCGTCCTGCAACCAGTTCTGAGGCTCAGAGAGAAGTCGGCGTTTCAATGTTTCATTATTATTTATAGAAATACTATTTATTTAATTGTTTAGCAGAGGCTTTTTTTTTTTTATCCCAGGCGAGTATAACCACGGGGTGCAATTTTCCTGCGCTAAACTTGTACCGGAAGTGTGACTGTTGCTTTACAGTACCCACGTGACGTGTTTTACGCAGTTTGATCAATTGGTTGTTTTATTTATTTATTTATTTATTTATTTATATTTTTGGTCATATTAAAAACTCCAGGACGTTATTTGTCACTGTTTCTATAAACATGCTGTGTGTTATTTCGGACAGTTTAAAAAAACACACACACACACACACACACACACACCTTGTGCTGAGTGAACAATTCTAAATGGAAAATTAAACGGAACTGTTTCATTAAAGGTACGGCATGGGAACACGTGCGTCCCACAAGTAAAAACGAACCTCAGTTTAATATTATTATTATTATTATTATTATTATTATTATTATGATTATGATTATATAGATTCGAGGTAAAAATGGTGTTGCGGTTTTTAAAAGCAGAACTGCGTTGGAGATTATTATTATTATTATTATAATTATTATTAATAACTGACTCAATTTACTCTCCTGCAGCTTCAGATTTTCACCATTGCAATTCAAATGACAGACACAACAAGTAGCCAATCAGAGGGTTAGGGGGCGGGGCCTCGTTGTGGAGAGGGCGGGGTGTAAAGGGATTGTTCCCCCAATCGCTGATCCAGGATCAGTTTTTCACCCGCCCCTCTTTCTTGACGTATTCGAGCCCTGCCTCTTCATGACGGCGCAGAACTCAGAACAAAACTGACGTCACTGAGAAGGGGGCGGGAGAGGGAGACGGGGTAATGCTGTTACAAATAATTCCATCAAGAATTTAACCAGAGTGAGCTGATACAGGATGCGCAGGGAATTATAAACTGGGCACTAACTGGGAATGTAAATATCATAAAAAAAAAAAAATGCATAGAAATTCACCGTGACGTATGCGAGCTGCAAAACCAGGACCAGAAGCGGACAGACAGACCCAAGCCCAGGGGACGCGCAGGCGCTTTGTGCGGCTTGGAACCTGGTTTCAGGAGACTGGGGTTTCAGGGCGCTGCGCGGCACACCAGGCAGGGAGACTTGGGGTTTGATACAGCGACCTCAAACTAGGTCTCCCGGGGGTCTCCTGGAAGCAGGAGGACAAAAATTCGACCGATAAGCGGGCAGCAGTGTGGAGTAGTGGTTAGGGGTCTGGACTCTTGACCGGAGGGTCGTGGGTTCAATCCCAGGTGGGGGGGACACTGCTGCTGTACCCTTGAGCAAGGTACTTTACCTAGATTGCTCCAGTAAAAACCCAACTGTATAAATGGGGAATTGTATGTAAAAATAATGTGATATCTTGTAACAGTTGCAAGTCGCCCTGGATAAGGGCGTCTGCTAAGAAATAAATAATAATAAAACGCACGTAAGACGCACAACGATAAGGATCATAAATACCTGGGAAGGAAACCGGGAAGCGTTATTGGCGGATGCACCGCAACCGTCATCCTCACACACACCAGCAGAGGGCAGGATTTCTGCAGCGTGGGATGCACAGCGCAGATCCTTATCTCTGAGCTGCTGAGTTCGGTGCTTTCAGGACAACTTGTTCACTGCAAAATGTTCAGCCTCAAACAATTCGGGAAACGTTTCGGCTGTGTGAGGAAAGAGGGGCATCTTCCCTGTGACAGACCAGCTGCTTTTAACAGCTCCCGTGTCAAAGATGAGAGAGCATTCACTAAATTAAGACAATGACAGATCTGACTGACAGCTTAGATCGAAGTGAAAATGCCAAGCAATGCGCAACTCTGAAAACGAGGCGTATTATTATTATTATTATTATTATTATTATTATTATTATTATTATGTATTTATTTCTTAGCAGACGCCCTTATCTAGGGCGACTTACAATCGTAAACAAAAATACATTTCAAGAATCACAGTACAAGTAATAATACAATTAAGAGCAAGATAAATACAATGACTTTGGTTATAGCAAGTACAAGTATATGACGAAGTACGATTCAATAACGGAGTAGATAACAGTGTCAGTGATAGTTACATCAGGATATAATTGAATACAAAATACTACAGATTAAATAACACTTGTGACAGATTACAGTACTCTAAAGTACAGAATTGCTTTTACAGGTTTTACTGTAGCTGCAGTAGGGCCCACAGTCATCTATACAGTAA